>CALNXK010000084.1:1877500-1967500 GCA_942486035.1 Porites lobata
TGCAAGGAAGAAAGAAATGATATACCTCTTGTAATTGTGCTTGAGAGCAACTACGTCACCTTTTGAATAAATAATCTCATATTCTTCGGCTGCGTCTTGATTTGTAGTTTGTCTTTAACTCCCTTGAACCTCTTTCAGCAGATCGACTTCTGCGTGTGCCAACGCATTCCTTCTAAACATACTCAGAGCAAGTGGAAGCGTACCAGCTCTTTCTTTGGTCTTCCCTCTCGTTCGTTGCTGTCGTACACCCCGTCCGAAATCTTTCGCAAAGCTCTGCAATGCCTTCCTTTGTCGCTCCTTTCCCTCCGCGCTCGTTTCCTCGTCCATAACTTCCTTAAGGTGGCTCGATATAGTTTTTAAAGGTCAATACCTCCCAAGTTTGAGCGTAAACGAGGTCGCCATAAACAAAGATTTGGAAAAGTTGACACCACAGTTGTATTAGATAAAGATGAAACTTTGTTATGATCAGGGTTGCAATGACATCGGAGTTGTCATGGCAACGAAATGACGCCATTACCTACTTTACTTGCGGCAGTATATCTCGGCACTGGGAACTGTTCTTCCAAAATCGTTTACTAGAGCTTTTTCCTACAATAGTCGCCTCGATGTTCGTGAAGTTTAAGCGAAATCTGTAAGAGCGTTATCGAAATATTTTGGGAAGAAGTTTTTATGGTTAGAAATACGGTAAAAAATGGACAATCTTGATGTTCGACTGTTATCTGTACTAAACGTAGCGCTTTTGATATGCAATTTCACCTCATAGTAGTTTCAATCTTTTTAAAAACGTGTGTGAAAGTTCATGGAAATACCTCCAGCCGATTGCTAGAAAAAAGGATTTGATTAGTATGTATCAAGGCGCTCTTTTTAGCAGTAATGTAAACATTTCGGTCTACTTTAACAAATTAGCGAATAATTTTTAGACCGCTCGATAAATTTTTTAGAAAATTTAAGAATCTTGAGATTAATCGTCCTTTTATATGACCTCTTAGTTACAAGAGTATTGATATATTGTAAGGCAGTAAAATGAAGGCTTCAATTCGCTAATATTTTGTCAAGAGTTTTGTGTTTACAAGTGATAGCCTCTCATTATTCAGAGGTATTGTCTCCAAAATTCATATTTTCGTGCACAACAATAGCTAGCATTTTTGCATATGTCAAGTGCATTGTTAGTTACTGCTGTTCACGTGAAAATGAAACCTTGAGACAATACCCCTGAATAATCAGAGACTCTCACTTGTAAAGACAAAATTTCTGACAAAAATATTAGCGAATTGAAGCGCTTATTTTGCTACTTTACAATATATCAATCATCTTGAAACTAAGATGTCATATAAAAGGACGGTTTATCTCCAGACTCTTAATTTTTTTAAAAAATTTATCGAGCGGTTTAAAAATTATTCGCTAATTTGCTAAAGTAGACCGAAATGTTTACATATTTCTAATAAGAACGCCCCGATACATACTAATCAAAGCCTTCTTTCTAGCAATCGGCTGGAGGTATCTCCATGATCTTTCACACACGTTTTTAAAAAGATTGAAACTACTATGAGGTGAAATTGCATGTCAAAAGCGCTTCGTTTAGCACAGATAACAGTCGAACATCAAGATTGTCCATTTTTTTACCGTATTTCTAAACAAAAAAACTTCTTCCCAAAATATCTCGATAACGCTCTTACAGATTTCGCTTAAACTTCACGAACACCAAGGCGACTATTGTAGGAAAAAGCTCTAGTAAACGATCTTGGAAGAACAGTTCCCATAGCCGAGATATACTGCTGCAAGTAAAATAGGTTATGGCGTCATTTCGCTGCCATGACAACTCCGATGTCATTGCAACCCTGATCATAACAAAGTTTCATCTTTATTTAATACAACTGTGGTGTTAATTTTTCCAAATCTTTGTTTATGGCGACATAGTTTACGCTCAAACGTGGGAGGTATTCACCCTAAGAAACTGTATCGAGCCACCTTAAAGTGTAATCTTGCCATGCGACTTTCGAAGCCATTCCGGTGCCTTTGGACCCAGCTTTCTCTGTGTGTAATGGCTTTGAGGACCGGTATAAAAGATAAACGAGGATTGGTAGAGCCTCTCTATTGATTCTAAAAGGCAGCTGGGCCGCTGCGATGCGTATTCGTTCAGAGCGGGTGTTCTCACTCTACTGAAAAATTCAGGCTCCAAATCTAAGGTAGTGATACCTTTCGGGGACAACCATTACATAAGCCGAGGCCGAATAGCCCAAAGGGCCGAAAAAATTCTTGTAGATCAATATTGTCACTAAAGTCTGTACATTTTGTGCAAAACAAAATAGCCCCTGTACGAATGAGATCTGAAAAAATCTTGCATGAAAAAAAAAACCCATCCCCGGCTCAAAAATCAAATAGTGGGCCCCTTACTGGTGGCCCTTCATGCTGAGTACTACAATACATTAAATTCCTGCAGACTTGGCTACTTGTACCTAGTATGCAACATTCCTTTCACCCATTCAACCGTGTATTTAAAAAAAAAACTAAATAAAAAAAACCATAAAGGTTTTGTTACTTTTATTTCCCCGAGGTAAGTCTTTGGTATTCCACTTATTTTCATTAATTCTACACTGTAATTTCAGACTATTTATCATACAAGCGTTTATCAGTTATACAGTAATGGAATGTGTCCTTTACTTTCCCGGCCCAATACTAGTACTGGTAGGTGAACCGATCTCGGTTTCTCATCAGAGTTCGAGAAAGCCCTAAAGCTCCGTGCAATTAGAGCACATTGTGTTAAATTGCGAGAAAGCATTTATTTTGCAACAAAGCGCGCGAGTTCATTGTACTTTTGTATTCTACTTTTGACGTCCATTCTAATTATCTAAGTACTTTTAAGGGTTAAGTTACTGGTCAAAAAACACCAACCTCGATTTATAGTCGCCTTGTGACTTGCTTGAGTCGATGAGGCAATCGGGACCTATACATTAAATTCCGCTTTCAATGGATCGGTTTGTCTATGGTCCTGGCGGTATTGTTATGTTTGATCGGCCGAAAAACTCTATGCTTGGACCTTGCCAGGAGTAAATCAGTCAAGGAAGTACTTACGTACCTTTCTCTGTCACAGGATTTCTTTTTGTCCTTTTTCCTTTTCCCCATTTCTCGCAGAAAAAAGATATGTATAGATCGCTTTCTCTGCATTCTGGCATTGATAGCGCACTGAGGAGTTGCGTTACAAAGCGAGAAAAGTGACTTGAGATTCATATTACGGTGCCCTCAAACAATTAATAAATTAAGAATATGATACCGTGTTTTCGTCAAATAACCAGGACTTCGTATGACAGGAACTGCCGCCAGCCGGAAGCAAGAATAGGTAATTTACCTCGGACAGGAAATTCTATGGACACAAACCTTATTGTGCGGAGAATATTGTGATAAGAGATTTTTAGACCGTGTAATAAATCTGATCCCTGATTCGGGCTCAAAAGCTTTCTGATCCCTGATCCCATTCTTCTGAGCCCTGAGCCCTTTCCTCTGAGCCCTGATCCCAGTCATATTTTGGGCTTTGAGCCCTGAGCCCATATACCATGTTACGACCCTGTTATTACTTAGAAGGACATTTCTAAGACCACTACTCGTACCTTTATTGTAGTATAAGTTCTTTTTTTTTATTTTTCTTTTCTTTACAAAAGGAAGGTTCTAACGTCACGTGATAGTTGTTATCCAATAGGATGCCAGATTTTACATGTGCTCGCGATCTTGTACAAGAGTCTTCAGTGAACCGACTTATGGATTAAAAGTATCTTTTGTTTTTGTTTACAAGACCCGTTTGTTGCTGTACAAAGCCACAACGTTAAAGCCATAACTAACGTTACTCTGTATCTTACCTTGACGTCGATGATGAACTCCGCAGAATTCATGAAAAGGACGATCAATAGCCTGCAAATACAGCAATCTCTGCTCAAACTTTGCCACTTTCGCCCTTTCGGGAGAGGGACGCGTCTACGCTTCAAGGACAAAAATTCCATAATGATGGCGTAAAATCGGTTCAAAATCTTGTCACGAGCTCAGATTGGTCGACATAGAAATTGTATTCTTTCATCTCTTCACGAACGACAGACAAAGAAAATACAGCAATTTGAACTTCCAAGTTTTTACAGTGCGTGACACCAAAATAGGAATGCTGTCTCGTTGAAAAAAAAGTCTCTCCTCTTGATTTTCAGCAGCATAACCATTTCAAGTATTAGAAGATGTGTTTATGTGCACGTACAGTAGTTCTAGAGTGAAAAGAAAGAGTTTTTATAGAAAAGTGAACTCCAGATGTTTTTGCTGATTTCCGGCGGCCATATTGGTGCACCAAAACGGTACAAAGGTGCGTGGAACGTTTCGGCAAGTAACTCAGAAACTGTGGGCCACAAAGACCCGAGACTTGGACAAATTGTTTATATATTAGTCTTTTATAACAAATTATTTTCTTGGCTTCTTCCACTGGACGGTTTACAATTCGTTATTTTTTTGTTGCGTGACAGTGAAAACGATCTGTAGAAGTTTTTCTGTCATCGACAGAAACTTGTTCCCAGATTCCTCGCTGCTGTTCTATACGAATAAAAATGGCGTCAACCCAGACAAGGGTGTTGCTATCCACCAGCTGATTACTGATTTCAGGCGATGAAGGAGATAAAAACGGAAAGAAAGTCGCAGTGGAGTAGCTGAGAGCTGAATTGTAAGTATTCCTTGCAGGAAAATTACCTGAAGAAGGAGATACTATAGCACTTTCGGTTCTGAAGCCGCTAAACGATTCGGCTTGGATGCCCGGGCCGGGATGTGGTCTATTTAACAACATTCGCTCTTGTTCCGGTCTAACTGTTAAAGACAAATGCTATTATAGGCAGACTACCAACTGATAAAAAAAACGCAACACTTCGTTTTGACGTCAATAACAAAGATCAGAGAGCTTCTCTTCCAATGCAATCTTCGACTTCCGCCTTTAATAGCTGGGATTCCATTAAACCAGGGGCTGTAGTAGTCGGAAGGGACGTAGATCAACTGTATTTAATCTGTTTAACAAAATAGTTATTAAGCCTTTCAAAATAAGTTGTTTCGCCTTCCTGTTCACGACATGGAGAAAACATGGCAACATTTCTTCTGTAATATGCATGTCGATTGTAGTGTCACAGGCCTGGGTTGATCAGATTGGGTCAAGGGGGAGGCCCGGGAACCGCCAAAGTTAACGGTATGCAGGGAACCTGCTGTTCTGGGGTGAAGTGTTGATGTAAGCAGTATAATTTTTGTAGAAATGGTCTGCAAAGTGCAACTGAACATTGTGTTTAACAGGCTGAGGGTTCCAGACTTCCAAAGGCATACAAATGATAATTCATGTTTACTGTGCTTTTCAATGACATACAAACAATGAAGTTTAGAAGCCAACTTGACAATAGCTTTTATGTTATGGGAAGATAAATAGGTGGGGGAGGGGGGCTAAAGAATCTTTAACATATAAGAATGAAGTCGAACTGTAGTTTTACTTATCTTTTGTGTAAATTTCTAATTGATCAATTCTATGGTGGGTTTGTATCTTGCCCTATCTGAGTTGATTTGACTGGTGTATAATGAATAATACATATGATATCTATCTTTTAAAAAAAGTGAAGCCTAGTTTTTCTAGAGAAATTGTGCCCAATGAAAAAAGTGTGTTTTTTTTATTGATATGAAAGGTATACCAAATAAGGAAAACATTAATAATAAAAATTTAATAAAAACTAAAATTCCAAAAAAAAAAAGCAATTCTGTGGAGCAGAGGTTTGCAACTACAATGAAAGCTCTCATAAGCAGACACACCCAGGATGCAAGCACAGTGCTATCTCTCGTTTCTGTTGACTGGAGTGTAATGGGATGTGTTTGTGAATAGAAAAAAACAAGAAGAAACACTGAAAATAAATTCATAAATTCATTGCGAAGAGCAGTGATTTGAAGTTGATTTAAACTGAAATACAAAGTTTAGAGGCAAATGAGATTTCATTTCGGCTGTCGGCTTGAAGGAGCCTAAAGCAAAGCTAATAACTAACTAATAAATCCAAAAACTGTCTGGGACTGCTAAAGACATGGGAATGTAAAAATACAGAGTTTGTTTGGGAATTGAGACAAGGTTTTGTGAAAGTGACAGGTTTTTGTGAGGTAGTCGAGCCATTCGCTGATGAGAGTGTCCACTAAGAGAGCTTCCATGGTACTGTAAGTTACTTTTGACTTCAACTTATAAAATTATTGTTTTGGAATTTTCAAAATGTGTTCATCGACAATGCAAACTGAAGGTTAGCCATGAACTTGATATTTTGGAACAAGTAATCCTTAACTGATGTCTGCTCATACATTGTTCGTGGGAAGCATGTGGCTCCTTAAGGGTTGCCCCAGCCTAACTGCTAGCTCAGATTTCTTTTTGACCCCCATGTAGTCCCCAGTTTAACTCCTTGGCTTTTCTTGTACATAGCCAACTGGTTTGTCTCTGCTGGTGGCTAGGTGGGGTTCTTGTTTTTTTCATTGTGCATGTGGGTTTTTTTCAAAGCCATTCTTCAGTAAAGTAACTCTTTAGCTGAATGTTTTATTGTGCAATACTTTTAAAATAATCTTCCTCAATAATTTTGACTAAACACCTGCTAAAAACATGGACTTCAGTGTGTTTGCAATGTATCTGCATCTCTTTAATTTTGATGCTTTTGTTAATTTTTCCAGTACTAGGAAAAGGTAGGGATTATGAGCTGCTCTATATCCAAGCTCAGGTTAACTATAGATCAAGCAGCTAATATATTGACCATAAAATGAGTATGTGTGGCCTCACCTTGGCAAGCTAATCTAGAAGCTGGGGGGATGGCTTTAATAGAATAATAAATCTGTTGAAAGATAAGACCCAAGAACAGTTCTCCAATTTTTTTTTAAATTTTTATCATTGTTCTTTTTTTTTTTAATTTGACATAAATAAAATTCTGAAAATCTAGTCCCCCCCCCCCTCCTGCATAGGTGCATTTCTTTTGTACAAATGGCACACATAGTCATTTTGTAGCCATAAATAAAGTGATCTACACTTTCATCTGAGCTCCTTTACTAGAGTTGTTTATAATCCCAAGGAAGCAACATGAACAGCTTCATTAAAAAGTAGGAATTTAAGGCAAAGTTTTCTCAGTTTTCAAATGTTGGTAGAACCAGAAAGCAGTAAAATTATAAATGGGACTATTTTGACAGAGTGACAACATTTTTTAACGTAAGAGAATACTGATGATTATTGTTTTGGATAAAAGCTCCATCTGACTTTACAACTTATTTAACAGAACCCACTATTAAAGTGTTAATATCCTTCTTTACATTGCCAGTAACCACTAGCAGATTCTTTTACTTATACTGAAGTGGAATACCATTTCATCCAAAACATCCTCCATTTACATTAACAAAGCTGTCACTTCCTTTTAAATTCTTTTCTAGTTGATGACCCGTAACATACCAGTAGCAATGAAATACAAAATTATCACTGTATTTTTATTTTAAATGTTACTGCAGACATTTGAAATTATTTATTTCATATTTTATTCATCTTCACAGCCTCTTGCCCCTTTCTTTGTTTCTAACCCAGTAACCCTTTGGACAAATGACCATTCACTATTCCTGTCCATGATAGCATGCTGATACAAACAGCTATTGTACAAGCTTAGCCCAGCCACAAGTGCATCAAAAGAACTCTATACTGGAGCAGCCCAAACTCTAGTCAATTTAGGTTGCTTTATTAATAAGAGCCACTGAAATATCAAAACAGGGGTTACTTTAAGGTTCTCTTTAAATAGCGTAGCTCTTGCGCGCGAAGTGCGCGAGCGCAGCACCATGGGTAAGAAAATGAAGTTATCTACCCATCCGAGAAAATTTTGTAATCACGTGACCGTACACCAACCGACCTACCGGCCGCCCGAGCGACCGTCCGTCCGCACCACAGGCATACCAATGTAAAATAACTCGATCAACAAGTATGGCAACCCAAATACAAATCGAGGTTATTTCGGCGGGAAATCGCATAGCCACCGGCGTCTTGTAAATTCGAGACAACTAAAGAGTCAATGAAGACGAAAACGGAAGGCGGAAATTGTTTCTGTATCCGTGTTGTCTAAAGTATTTAGCTTAGATTAATTGTCATGTCGACAAATTTGGAATGTAGAGCAGGAGAAAGACAGAGAAAAAGAGAAAGTAGGCGGCAGGCCAGCGAAGCTCAACGAGAAAAAGGGCGACGGAGATCAAGAGCGAGAGATAAAAGTTGATGAAAGGAGACATTTTTTTGTCGGAACTGACAACATGAAAATTTTCTAGCGGCGGTGACAAAATGAGAAATGCTAGCGGCTACCAATGCAAGGTGAAAATGAGCGTCAGTGAAAAAAAAGTGAACGAGAACTCGTACGACATTTCCTCCATAAAACGTGTATCTAATATCAGAAGTTTCTGGAAGTTGTACGTTGTAGTCGTACAAAACAACGGCAAAGAATTGTACAAAAAAGTGTGCTGCACGTGCAAAGTTGCTTTTTTTGCTAATTAGACCTATTGTTGTTCTTCACCGTTCACCGGCGTTGCATTCGTCGCTTAGCATTACACGATTTTATATTTTGTATGAACAAACTATAAATATTATCGAGAGCTTCGCTTTTAGCCCTGGCTAAATCTATATATTATCTTTTACATAAGAGCCTTTTTCTTTTGATACTCATTTACAATTTCTTATTAATAAAATTAATGTTTGTTTGTTTTTTGCTTTCAGTCATCCCTCATGGCAGCCTCTTCTGATCAAGAGTTGGAATTTGGAAAACAGAAATCAAGTAGCGACACAGTACGTTAAGCCTCTCAAAAGCTGTCAATTATTCTTCTTTTTACCATATATTTAGTAGCTACACAAGATCTAGAAAGAAATGTTTACTTAATAGTTTTTTCCCTTTAAGGTGTTTCGATACAGTTTTTCAGAGGCCATACCGATAGTTTACAATCGCTTTAAAAATTATTTTATCCTTGTTTGATCGCTATAAAGTTTTCACCAATGATTGACTATAGATTGAAATTTGTCAAAATGTAGGTTTTAGTAAAATCGATATTACTATGACAATAATAAACAAAAAACTTTAAAATTGATAAACTGAAAGTTTGGTGTTTAGCAAATAACCTCCGTAAGAAGTAAAAAATTGTGTGTTTGAATTCGATTAAAACGAAATTATGTTTCAAACCTCAAATTTTCAATAGCAGTGGTAGATTATTTAATAAAAACGTTATAAATGACTCAAATCATTCTTAAGTAGTGCCAGAATGCTGTTTAATATTATAATTCGAAGCTAGGAAATTTTGGTGTATTTTCGTTCTTGCGATCTTAAAAACTAACCCGTTTTCTCACCACCTGTCTAAGTGCGACTTCATTCAAAATTTGGACTTCTGGCGCTTTTTTGCATATCTCAGAAACGACTCGAAATCTCTTCACATAATCTTCATAATGTATATAATAATGTCTGAAACTTTCATTAAGATTGATTTACCGCAACACCTTGAAATTTTAAGACAAACCTATCCTACTAACCGGTCAAAAGTCCGCGCTACAACGTTCACTGTTTTGACGTTATGCTAATTTTTCCAAATAAATGCGAACAATGCATATGTCCATGACTAGTGCATTTCAGTGTGAGTTTTATCAATGCTTTAAATTCAAAAGATGCGATAAATTCAAACTAAAATGTACTAGTCATGGAGGTATGTAAAGGGCGCATTATTTTGGAAAAATTAGCATAACGCCAAAACAGTGAATGTTGTAACGCAGATTTTCTTGAAACACTGATCTTACCTAGTATGATTCAATTCAATTCAATTCTTTATTTTACACTATTTAAGATATTTACATAAGTGTATATAGGTAGGAAAATAAAGGAAAATAAAGTAGCTGACAAATAATAATTAACTAAAAGACATTAAGTTCATTTGTGTACAGTGTCCATAGTAGCAAGAGCTTTCTTGTTGGACACCGTCATGTTGAAATAATTGGCAGCAGTAAAGAGAGAAATAAAATCTTAGATAATATCAGTGATAGAACATATAAGCAAGGTCAGATTTGGTTGGTTAGAAGACAGGACTTCCATTCTTTCTTAAACTTATGATATGGGAGACACTGGAGACCAGGCGGTACGATATTTGGAGCGGAGAATTTAAAGGACGTCTTACCTAAGTTGAGCTAAGTTGGTGGATACTCTTGGCCTAAAATAGTTCAGATTACTGACAAATCTTGTGTTATGATTGTGTAATATGAGGTTTGATATAAGCTTACAGAACTTTAAAAAGCCTTTAGTCGATACTTTCTCACCGCAAATGGAAAGAAAAAACGTTTCGAAGAATATTTAGTTATAATTTTGGCTGTAGAAAGAAAGCTTTGAGCGATTTTCCTGTCGCGAATTCATCTTTGAAAAGATCAAACACCGGGAAGCTGGCGACTTAAAACATAAACTTAAGCTTTAAGCTTAAAGGCTCAGGATTCTTAGACCCTGTTTACATGGAGTGGGGGACCCCGGTCTAGTGGGGTAGGTTTCTTTTGTTTTGTGTCCCCCAGAGCGTGAAAACAAAAGAAACCAACCCCACTAGACCGGGGTCCCCCAGTCCATGTAAACAGGCCCTTAGAAACACTTTAATAGTATACTCGTTTTCGTGAATGGAAATTGTTGTCAATGTCTCTGTAAATGTTCTACCGAATTATATTTCTTTTATTGATTGTTAGTAGTCTCTTGCAATTTTCATCGCTTTGCCGTTTGTTTTCAATCGTTCATAAACATCGCTTGGAGGAGTACTGTACTCAAAATGCCCCGCGTATCAAACGCTTTTTAAGGTTACACATCGTTATGGAACCATTTAATAGAAAATAAACACAATAAAGTGTTTATTATGATGAAGCGTAAATTTGGCGCTAATTTTGTCAAAAGTGAGAACCGGCTAGCCGTATAGGTGATTTTGGAATTTCTTTTAACGGTTTCGCTAAAAGCCCACGCGTACTTCGATGGTTCGAAAATTGAATGAGTGCAATTTGTCCTGAAAAATTTTAAGATACTGCATTTTGTCTAAGGTCTGTATGATAAAAACAGCGCCTCATAGTACTCTTTCACCTTAGATGTGCCATGTATAAAGAGCATAAAAGGTTGGTTTACACGCACCCAGATTTGTTGGCAAGATTTTGTAAAGAAAACTTGACGAACGCAAAAAATTCGTCCTGATTTGTGTTCCAGGCCTAATCTACTGTGATCAAGAACCATTTTTGCTCTTAAATGTGACGGAAGATGATTGCCAGTGCTATTTTCTGGGTGTACATAATATATGGCTATCAACTCGATGCAAGATTTGTTTCACTCTAAAATTATTTAGCCTTTCCCTCAAAAGTCACATGAATGTGCGCTTAAGTTAACTGATTTGTGGCTTACAAGTTTATTGTTTGATTTAAATTATAAATTAATTAATGGGAGCTTCGCTTTTAGCCAGGGCTAAATCTAGGGGCATATAGTGGCAAATAGGAGACTTAATTTGATCTGGCTGGTCATCATGTTCGACCGTCATCATGTTCGACCGTAGGTAGGTAGGATTTTGTTAGACATAGGATAGTTAATATACACGTAAGGTTCTACAAGATATTAGACGGTCATGATTCCTGGAGAGCCCAAGAAACTGAGAATCTTCAGTACTGGATAAACCATTCGACAGGTATAATACGGTGCAGTGAAACTTCTCAGCAAACAATAAATTATATGAAAAAGATAAAATTTGGGCTCGGTTAGCTTTTGATGGTGATTTAATCTGTCTTTTGCAGGCTGATAATTGTCCTCAGATCACCACCTCAAGCACTTCACGAGTAGGACCAGGTCAAAGTGACGGTTTTTCGGTCCGGTCAGTACTAAAAGTTACCCTTCTGGGAAGTGAGTGGAATTCCTCAGAAGGTGGTTTGTCAACATTAAACAGAGAACTTGCCATTTACCTTTCAAAACATCCCAAAGTGGAAGTAACATTGCTAGTTCCCGAGGGAGTTTGCAAAGATGAGGAAAAAAGAGAAGCTGGAAACAATGAAATTACCATTGTTGAAGCAGAGGAACAAACAGGGTATGATCCCCTTGACTGGTTAAACTTCCCGCCTAAAGACCTCAGCATCGATGTCATCATTGGGCATGGTAAGAAGCTTGGCCGGCAAGTACAAGGTATACGAAATTTTGCCCAATTTAAGAATTGTAAGTGGGTACAAGTGGTGCATACTGCCCCAGAAGACCTTGGCAAATTCAAAGACTACAGTAATCCCACTTCAAAAGGTGAAAGAAAGCATCGGGTTGAAGTTGACCTTTGTAAGCGTGCAGATCTTGTCATGCCTGTTGGACCCCGACTCACAGAGCTTTACTCTTCCTATTTACAGCGCTACAAAAAAGAAATGGACGTGTTTTCATTTACTCCAGGACTTTTTGAAAGGGAATTTGGGGATTTAGAACAAGATGTCAATAACAATGCAGATTTTAAAGTGTTAATTTTTGGACGTGGGGATGAGGAAGACTTTGATCTTAAAGGGTACAGCATTGCTGCAAAGGCATTTACTGACCCACGATTGAAAAGGAAACCTTATGAACTGATCTTTGTTGGTGCACCTGAGGAAAAACAAGAAGAGATTAGAAGAAGACTTCTGCAATGTGGTGTTGCTAAAGAACAGCTGACTGTCCGAAAATTTCTACAAAACAGGGATGAAATAAAAGATTTGCTGTGCGAAGCTGATCTTGCCATTATGCCGTCAAAGTCAGAGGGATTTGGTCTTGCTGCCCTCGAGGCCTTGTCTGCAGGTTTACCCATTCTTGTAGGCAGTAGGTCAGGATTTGCAAAAGCTTTAGAGAAAATTCTTCATGGTCATTCATACATCGTATATTCAGATGATCCTGCAGAATGGGCAAAAGCAATAGAAGCTGTTCGTACTTGGCATGGAATGAGGCTTCAAGAGATTAAATCATTGAGAGCATTGTATGGGGAGATGTACAGTTGGAAGGAGCAATGTGAAGCCCTTGTGGAAAGGATGTGGAAAATAGTTTATGGTAGGATATTTTTAGTACATGAAGTATAATAAGCCATGAAGTTCAATTATCGTGGTACAGCGAGGTTCTTAACGTGTCACAACAGACGTTCAGTTTTTCACTGCAGCTCGTTGAAAAGTGCTCTGTTAGCTAGGCGTACTAGCTCTCTATTATTTTGTGTTTTTGACTGTACAATTGTAAATCTCCCTACGTATAGGCAATTTACAAATGCTGCTTGAGATTGGATTATTCAAAAAAAAGAAAGAAAGAAAAAAAAACAGAAAAGAAAAGAAATCAAAATTGCATTAAGTCTGGGCTATCCCATCCTATTTCTACAACAAAAGATGTAATATGTTGCTCTAATGGCTATATTTATCATTTTCTTGATTATATAAAGTTGCTGCTTTTTGTCAATGCCAATGTCACTCATCACGTCTAAGAGCGTGGAGCATTCATCGGAGAAAACGGCAAGGGAACTCATGAGCAGATTTACAAATTTCACACATCTGTAATTTCTACTCATTTCTTTATCAAGTTCAGATATTTTTCTTTTTTACCCACTGCATTGTTATTAATGTTGGACTCGAAACCAACTGCTAATTCTAGAACATATAGAGACTTGGACTGGAATAGGAAAAGAAGATCTGGCCCCAGTTGTTCAAAAGCTGGATAGCTCTATCCATCGGATAAATCACTATCCAGTGGAGAAGTATTAGGGAAACCAATTGCACTATCCACTGGATAGAGATTTATCCGCTGGATAGCGCTCTCCATCTTTTGAACAACTGGGGCCTAGACAATAATTTTCACCAGTTATTATTAAGGGATTCAGAAAACCATTAACATCTGCATAGAGTGAAGAGTGAACATTAACTACGGGTTGACGTGACTTGGCAATGAAGTTAAGGATTGAGTCGTGTCTCCAGGTAAGGCGATCAAGATACTAGGGAGTTTAAGATACGGTGACTACGGACTACGACTACGGTTTATCATGCTACTGCGCATGATCAAAACCACGTGACTGTTTATTTTTCCCGCGTAGTCCTGCGGCTACGGTGAGTTGTTGAGCTGTTTCGCGTAGTCGGGACTACGGAGAACATTTTGCTCGCATTTTGCCGTCTCGGTAATTCAAGAATCTCGTCTTTTCGTAAGAAAGTTTTCAATTCACCTGCTTTAAGTGAGGGAGAAGCGAATTATGTAAGTTGTGCCTAATTTCTGCTCAGATTTACGTTTTTAATCCATCGTTGTGACTACATTTTTATCTAGCTAAGCTCATATTTAAAGGAGCTTAGCTGTTTATACGCAGAATTCAGATTGATGGCCGAGGAGAAGAGAAATCATGCAGGTAATTTACTTTCTCTCCGCACTTGAAAAGTTTCAATGTTTGTTCGAACTGATTAGTGTGCCTTTCTACTTGTGTGACCTTTGTTTATGCGAGTTTTTGTATCGCATTTGCTGAATGAAAATGATGTAAACATCTTCGAGACAATCGAAACTCGGCATTTCAATACTTCAAACTACATCAGATCAGTAGTCGGAGAAGTCCATCTTCTAAATCTAATAAATGAGCTATTACTATTTCTGTCTATTTCTTTAATATTTTACATAAGTATTCATGGGCGAAAAAGATAAAATCTGTGCAACCAAAACTTTGTTTATCAATTTCACCCGAGCTACGGTGATGGAACACAAGGAGTAGGCGAATCGACTTGTACGTAATTGCTTCCTTCAAGTATGGAAGAATTTTTTCATTGTTCTAAAGATAAGATCACATGCAAAACTGACTTGCATTTTTGTGAAATGTGATGAAAACAAGAAAATCTTTCGGTGTTGTTTCCCTCTCCGCCTCTTCTCTCGTAGTCTACCGTCTGTAGTGCAATCGTAACGTTCTATATTTTCACGACTCAATCCAGTGCTACAAACAAACGACAACGCTCGTCCAGCCGTAGTTCGTAGTCCGTAGTCTCCGTATCTTAAACTCCCTACTGTTGACAACCAGCGACGACTTGAAGGAGTGAATGAGTAATAATGATAATGATGATGATAATAATAATAAAAATAATAATAATAATAATGATAATAATAATAATAATAATAATAATAATAATAATAATAATAATAATGACGGCGACGACGATGAGGATGATGATAACAAATGGTACCAGAATCAGCGCCAGAGTGTGTTGGAGACGGATAAGATCAAAGTGTTGTGGAACTTCAACACACAGTGCGACCACATAATAGAGGCTAGAATACCGGATATTGTGGTTGTAGGGAAGGAGGATAGATTCTGTAAAATAATCGATGTTACCGTACCAGCTGACTGCAGAATTAATTCAAAGGAAAGTGAAAAAAAACAACAACATTAGAAGTATCAAGAACTCAAGCCTGAGTTATTTTTTAAACTGCGTACCGAAAATAACTTGTTTATGCTCTAAACCCTCTCAAATAAAGCAAACCAATATGGTACAGTAACAATAAGTCTATTGTGTAGGAGCATTAGTACAATTAGGGCTACAATTGATTAACTAACTACCCGGATTCTGAATTTCATGGTCATTGAAAAACTGTGACATTATCTTTTATAAGCCCAAACTTAAGTAAACATAGAAGATTTTTACCGTTTTGGCTGAGTTTGTGCTTTTGGGAGTTTTCTATCGTTTCTAGTCTGTCATGATACAGCATTCTTGTTCAGCACGCGCGCAATGACCGCGCTTGGCTGACTTCCGAATGCTCACCGAGATATGATAATTTTGGTACGGTGAGACAGGCGATCGAGAAATGCTACATAATCTCTAACCCGATTTTCTGTGATAAGTTATTTACACCAATTTGTTATTGTAACGAAGCTTTTGTCATTATTTTTTTACAGGGTCCTCTTTGGAAAATAAAAAATGTGGAAGAATAGACTTCCCTGCTCGTGACGAGCAGCTTGTTTCCCAAACATCCCTTGGTAGTAACTCTGAAAAGAAATCTGATGCTGCATCAGGAAATCAAACTGAAGAATACACAGTGGAAGTCCAGCAGTACCAAAACAGCCGTAAGCGTAAAATTTCAGGATCTTACTGTGATCCAGGTATGGAACTTTTTTCTTGCTGCTGCCTACTGGCACAACTGAAGGGTGAGGTCATTTGTAAGATTTTACAGAGGTACTTTTTATGACAGGGCTTTTTACTGTTTGAACTTTTATCTTAGCAGTGTTAAAACCGATTCGAAAGATTGCCATGAATGAAATATTAAACTGTTAACCTATCGATCTACTGATAGTTTTTTTTTTCCAAATTTTCAGCGTTATATTTAGTACATGCATGGTGAGAAAAGAAATATTGCATTAAGACCTGCTCAACCTCGTTTCCGGAGACGAGGAGGAGAGGATCCTGGGAACGAGGTTGGAGACCTGATTAGGATTCTGCCGATATTTCGATAAGAAATTTCTCAGTGATGTTACCTTTCGTTTTCAGACATTGTTACTAGGCACTGTTATCAAGACCTGAGCGATGAACAGGAAGAAATAGTGCATGAAACTGTGACAAGACAAATACAAGTTTACACTAAATATCGAAGGGTTTCAACCGCGGAAGGAGTGTCTGCTCTGATTGAACATATACAGAATACGTACAACTTGGCCTTGAAATCTGTTGGCATCGGATCTCTCGAATTAACATTTCTGTGCACCTCACTGGAGAGCCTTGAAAGTTTGTGGAGTGACTATCAGTCTGGTCATCTTAATGTCATTGCCGAGAGATACCTTGTGACCGATGACATAAAGAGGAAACTCAACTTGCAAATTGTCAGGTTAAAGACATTTATTGAAGAAGAAAACTATCAAAATTGCCAGAAGATTCTAAGGGAAAAATCATGTGAGTTTAAAGCCCCCTAACAGTTTAAGTTGCAGATAAAACTAAAATAATTTGATCAATGCCATTCGCTCACAGTGAACTAAAATTGACTGGGTATCTGCTTTACTAAATTCCTTAGATCTATCCGGGATCGAACGAAATAGGGCTTCGTGGCCGTTTTGGAGAGTTTAATTGCTATACGTCTTGATTGACCATAAGGCAGATGCGTCTGAGTTTGTGGTTACAATTCTGAAACAGCTTTTCCTATTTACCTGAAAGATTAACTAAAATACATGAAAGCAAAATAGAATAAGGTAAGCATTCATAACAAACGTGGGGTAGCTAACTAACTTTATCTCATTGTGTGTTTGCAGTGTTAACAAGCAGCAGTGGCTTTTCACCCTCAACTGAATCAGATCAAGAAAAAGAGGATTCATTACTGATTGACACAAGCTCAGATGATCCAAAGGTCGGATAGTATTTCATTGCTAGATAATAAACCTTTTTCAAACTGGCCGATTGAAATGTTCTTAAAACATAGCCAGTCTTAACGTCTTATTGATGCTGACAGTTTCGATGACTGTCAGCCATCTTTATCAAAACTTGAAAAACAAACTGTAGTTAGTTAAGTGCCAATTGAAAGTAGTTAGTTAAATGCCAATTAAAAGATGTTGATCAGTTCAAGATTTCTGCCAACGTATTTGAGATAAAGACGCACGTAATTTATTCTACTGTAAGAGCTACTTTTTGAGCGAACCGGAACAACTGTAAACGGACGTCAATTTGTCGTACCTACTCAGTAAATAGCGTTACTTCTAACAATAACACAGCTTTTGTTATAGAATTACACAAGTCAGTCAATTTTACATCATCAAGAAATATTTTTTTAGAGGTGCCAAAGTTTGACCCTCTCCTTACCCTGCGGCCGTAATCAGAAACATATACAAACATATAACGTTGGAAGGGGAAATTGCTTAGTAGTTAGAGTGTAATGAAGTGAATTTTACGCTGAAATAATCACATGGTTTTTGAAAAAGGTAGTTGGTATCATTCTGCCTTGTATCCTACCAAAAACGTCCAACCGACTATGTTTTATGAGATCAGTCAAATGAAGGTGTGAACACAGTGGAAATAACAAGGCAGTCATGAGTCTTGTAATTGCACAATAAAAGTCTTCTTAAAGAACGGTAGTTTAATTTCATCATTTTGCGCGTATACTCCATACATAACGTTTCTCTCCTTCACAGTTGCATTTAACAGGACTTTGTCTTATGTTGTAGTATAAAAGTGTTCTCTTCTTATAATTTTTTCAGGACAGGAAGCAGGTTATGACCAATATTGCCGTAGCTGAAAAGGCAAAAGTAAGTTCAGTGGGATATGTAGTGTAGTGTGCACTCGTTAACCGACTTCCACAGAAATTAAAACTCGGCAGGCACGTGTTTATTATGAGTTGCTGCATCGTTATTTTACGGAATAATAGTGAGTTCCTTTGTAGTGGGTAGTAACTTTTGAGGACTTGTGCTCATTTTTGAGTCAACCTCCTAAAATACAGATACAGATAGTAAACCTATCAAACTGAAGATTCACGCTTGCTTGCATATGATGTGGGGCTTTTCGAAATAGCGTATCGGCCATCATCTTTTCAGATTTTGTTACTCTTATACTGTGAATTGTGGGCACGGTTAGGAAAAGGCAAAATTAGGTTTTAACAACTGCCGGTGAATTCAATTTCCCTCCGTAAAAAAGTTGAAAAGCTGATGTTTCGACGATTTTTGCCATTCTTCCAATACATAGTCAAGCAAATCGCCTAGTAAAGGGACTTCACTGCCAGATTCACATTGGTCCCGAAGAAAATAGTTATACTTCCGAACTCAAGGGAAAAAGACTAACTGGTTTCCCGAGGGACATATTAAGGACTTTAAGATCCAACGACGCGACGCTTAAAAAGTGAATTTGCATTCCTTTATTCCTAATAGCAATTATTCCTACCCACTTACTTTGTCAAATGTAGGCGAACCCTCCTGAAGCTGAATTTCAAGGAACCATAGCCAAGCTCAGAAAGAGAAGTAAAGTTTCGTAGTTGCTTGAATACGACCACCATAAAACGCAAAATTAGGCATTTTCACGTCGTGGCGTCCAAAAACAGAAAAGAAATGTACAAAAAAGCGTGATGCACGTGCGAAGTTGTTGTTTTGCTATTAAACCAATTGGGTTTTTTTTTGACGTTCTCGTCGCCGTCCGCGTCGTTGGATCTTAAAGTCCTTAATATTAAGTGCTTTGCTATATTTCTAGACTTTCACTTCAACAGCGGCAAAGAATGACTGGAACGGATCAAAATCATGTCGACTCGTTTCTTATAGTAACACAAGTTAAATTTTCAAAACCGCTGAATACGTGTTTTCAAATAACTTTCCTTCCGTCATTTCCACCTTGCTTCTCCACTATCTCCTGTTTCTTCTTGGATAACTTTAAAAATCTTTGCTTTTTAGCTTGAGACTCCGTGTTTGTGATGTTGTGATCACCATAGGGATCCCACACTCTTATTTGCGAACTGCAAATGGAAATAAAATGAGAGACAAAAACTTACCTGTTCTATTTTTGAAACTGCTGCGGAGAAAAGTGAAATGGAAGTTGTTCTAGGATGCAAAAACAATGTTCGTGTCGACGCTTTGACTTCACAATGCTTTATTTTATTAGGGACTGTGCAATAATTATCAGGAGGTGGGGATGAAAAACTAGAGGGGGGCATTACATAAAATTGCTGCCAAGATAGGGGGGGCTTAAAGTAAAATCACTCATTTGACGGAGGGGGTCCTTAAGTTTTATTCGAAATGTAAATAAAATTAAAGTAACAAAAGATTCTCAATACAGGCATCATGATAGACTGTAACAAATATCAATACGAACAGCTGTTAAACGATTGTTGAAAATATTCCATCAAAATAAAAAGCAAATTCACAATTTTAACCCGTCTTCTGATTGATTGAGCTGATCGTATGTAAAACAAAAATCATGAACTTGTTTTTCAGCTTCCCCCATAAAACAATGGGAATCAAATAGATCTCGTAGACAAGCTTTGTCGGTTTTTGATGTGAATAAAAGTAGTGTTTCTTCATCGACTGAATCGATTTGCTGAATTCCATTTATATATCTGGCTCATAACAAAGTTCAACACGCTCTCCTCCCAAGGATCTAAATATAATGCAAGCTCTTTTTTGTCTGTTATTTGAAGCGTTCAATCTCCTGTTCTTTGATTTTCTTTCTCTGCTCCTTTCTCTTTCTGGCTTCAAAAGTTTTAGATTTTGAGCCAATGTAGTAAGCACCCCGGTACTTAACAAATGCTTTGTCTAAATCTTCAATCAAGCGATCAACATCCTTCTCGATACTAGATGTTACATAATAACGTTTGTCATTATTGAAGCTGTGATGGCAGCTCAGTCCAGTTTTGAGTTTACCAGTGTTTTCAGAGAAGAGGCTGTCGTAAAAGGTATTTTCTTAAAGGCACCTATGGTAATGGTGGCGGTGAGGGGTGGGTGTGGGTGGTTGATCGGAGGGCGGTGCGACGTTATTTTTAACATAACAGAGGGTGGTTAAAACTAATTTTTTTTGTTTTGGAGGGGGGTACTGTCTAAGTTTTTGCTAGATAACTCTAGGTTTTTAGCCCCCCCCCCCCCCCTCCTGATAATTATTGCACAGTCCCTTATTATCGTCTCGCGTTTTGCTGTTTGGACCAGTTTACCACGCAATGCCGCGCGAGGTAACATCCCACGATAACCATTCTAGTTAAAACGAATACAGCAAGGCAATACCTGGGTATATATGCAATCGAACTTGAAACAATCTCAGAACTTACGCAGAAAAGCACAAGAAACTCTCAGACGTCAAACGCGAAGATAACTTCCGGTCCAGTCAACTGGAGGCATTCATATCTCCAAAAGTCAGTAATCCATTTCTGATCATTTTGAATGCGAAGATTTTTGTTTTAAATAGAAATAAGTGGAACACCATATATTTTATCCCTTCAACTGTTGTTGGGTTAAATTTTGTGTAAAAACCGCACGTTATACTTTAGTACGGCCTGGAAATAAATCGGTCCTCAAATTAATTTTATCCCTTGTCTCTTTTCTGTCTCCCTCTCTCGCGCGCTAGTAATCAGCAGGGAAACGCGAGACAATAATAACAACCGCGTGACACCAAAAGTGATATGGGAAACAAACCACGTTAAAATAAAGCATTGTGAAATTAACTCAAAACGCCGACACAAACATCGTTTTTGCATCATAGAACAACTTCCATTTCACTTTGCTCCGCAGCAGATTCAAGAACAGAACAGATGAATTTGTATCTCTCATTTCATTTGTATTTGGAGTTAACAAATAAGAGTGTGGGTTCCCTATGTGTTCAGTCACGAAAGTGAAAAATGGCAGTGTTTTTCCTGCCATATGTCACACACGCCACTTATCACGGCATGCTTTGATCACGTTCTGCAACGCATCCCGGGCGGGCGGGGTGCAATGGCTCAAACGTATCGCGATCGGGACTCATATAATTTTAGCCGCGGGCACGTGACTAAGAATCAACAAGAGACAATAATCTAAAGCTTAACGCGCAAACCGACGCAACATTGTTGGCCAACAACTCCCCAGATTGTTGGATGTTACATGTTGCGTCCGTTTGCACTTTCTTTTGCATGTTGTTGCGAGTTGTTGCGCAAGGTTTGAAACCGGTCAAACTTTTAGCCCCGTGCAAACGGACCCAACATTGTTTGGAGTTGTTGCGTGCGTTTGCACGTAGCTTAAGAGAGCGAATCCCTATGCCCCATGATAATTATTTAAAATCTATTTAAAGCTCTCTTGCGTGTCGCGAAGATTATTTTTGTCTGTCATTGTTGTTGTTGTTGTTGTTGTTTTTGTTTTTACACTTCTATTGGGGTAAAGCGGCAATCATGAAACAATTAACAAGACGACATATGATTAACGAAATAAAATAAAAATAATTAATTATAATTACAAGAATAATTAAAAAACAATTGCGGATCCCCAAAAGGGCAAGTGCAAACTGGACCCTAGACCCATGAAAGGCACCGCCCAATTTTTAAATAGCTTAATTTACCCCTGGAAAAAACAAACAAACAAACACAAACAGAACAAAACAAAATTTAAGTCAAAATCGAGATGTACGTTAACAAAAAAAGTGAAAAAAAACAACAAACAACAAACAAAACAAGAAAGTGGATGTGGTAGGCACAGTCACTTCGACCTATGACAGTGACAGGTCATCACTAAAATCCATCTGCAAGAGCTTTCCACTTCATAGGTATTAACAAGTGGTGAACATAGTTTTACAAACAAAATGCTGAAGAGATTGCGGACCAGAGAAACTACTAAACGGACTTAGTGAACAGACAAAATTCAATAACTTAGTAATATCATTAAAATAGAAAGCCTTAAAACTACTGGTTCTGCAAAGAGGAGTTTTCAAATTGAAAGAATTACTTTGTCTGGTACGGCCGTGAGAAATAAACGATGTATGTTCTAGAACATCAATGTCAGTAAAGCCAAAAAGGCATTTGTAGAAAAAGACTGGATCCTTAAGTTCCCTGTCCAAAACAAGAGGCAGGAGGTTCAGCGTGACAAGTCTTTCCTTATAGGACATTTCGTCCACCAGGGTCTGAAGAATTCATCGTATGGCGCGCCTTTGAACACGTTCGATCTTCGCCCTCAACGAGTACTGGTTTGGCGACTACACTTGAGTCGCGTAGCTCAACTGGGACTTTCCCAGAGGCAGAGCGTCCGCCGCACATTGACGTCCATTTAGAGAGGGCAGGCTCTCTTCAGAAGCCCGAGGGACTTGTTGGCCTCAGTGACGATGTTATGGATGTGAGTTCCCCAAGACAGGGAGTTAGTGATAGTGACTCCGAGATCTATCTTCCCAGTAACTCGCTTAAGGTGTACACCATCAGGCTTGTAACTGTAACACAAGAGCTTCTTCTTTCTCGTAACGCTTTGTGCTTTGCATTTGGACGCATTGAAGCAAATGTTGTTCTCTTTACTTTAATGTTCCATGTTTGAAAGAGTTATCTGTAATGCCAAGCAAACTAGTTCCGAACCAATGCAGTTAATTATTTTTGTGTCACCTGCGTAAAGAGCAGTCGTAACCTTTCCTTCGGATCAATGCATTGGGGAGGTCATTAATGAAAACTTGTAAAGAGTATTGGACCTAAGAAGACTTCCCTGCAGAACAACAGACGCAACAGGGGCCCATTGCGAGGCTGCGCCATCAACCACCACACGTTGGACCCGCCCACTCAGGTACTTCTTGAAGCAGAAAAAAATTGTCCAGAGACACCGTATGCACTCAGCTTGGCAAGAAGGATGTTATGGTCAACGGAGTCAAAAGCCTTTGCAAAGCCCAAGTAAATAATATCCGTCTGCATGTTCTAGTCTAAATATTCCCTGATTTCGTGCAGAACAGATAGAAGCAGAGCAACACATGAGCGGTTCCTTAAAACCCGTCCTATAGATGAGTTATGACGTTATTTAGATGTTCGTTAAGGCGATTGAAGTCGCTCCTCAACTTTGCTCACAATGGGCAGGAGCGAGATGGGCCGATAATTTTTCCGAGCCTCCTTTGAATTCTTCGTGTGGGTGGATGTTAAGTCCGCAGATTTCCAATCCTTAGGAATTTGACCGGTGCAGAGTATTTGGTTAAAGATCGCGCACGAACTCGGGGCGATTTGGTTGCTGCATTCCGTTAACAGCCGCGAGAGAATTCCATCAGGGCTGTCAGCTTTCGGTGTGTCTAGTCTGTTTAGACAATTTGTTACTTCTCTAACTGATACTTCAGCATGCGAGAGGTCTGTTACGGCCCTCCGCACACCAGTTACACTGCTGTCTACGCAGCAAGTTGCAGGTCGAACGACTGAAGTACTTGTTGAAAACTTCCGCTTTGTCTACATTTTTCTCAGCAACCTCACCCTTGTATGTGATGATGGGCTTCGCACCGGTCCTCCCTTTCAGAAACGCCTAGGGATAGCTCCAAAAGTGCTTGGGATTATCCCTGATAGAAGACTCGACTTAAGCCAAGTACTGGCGGTGCTTCACACGAATCAGGATCTTAATTTCTTGGCTCACAGAACGCAGTTTCTGCCTTCGCACATCGCTTCCGTTCTGACGAAATTTCCTTAAATCTGCATATAGGTAGCGTACCTCACCATCTATCCAAGGAGGAGAGTTTGAACCTCGGAAAGTCTTCGCTGGGATTTTCTCTCTCACCGCAGATAAAAACAGGTTCTTCCAGTTTGCCCAGTATTCATCAATGTCATCGACCTGGCGATGTCAAATGGCACCCTTTCCGGGGTCTCCTAGCCTCCCACGCAGGCGTTTTTAGTTGATCTCGTTTTTCATTCCTCCCCACAAACGCCTGCTCAACCGAAAACAGCATTTCTTTCCCATTGTTTTATTTGCGTGGTAAGTGACCAATCAACAGTTGTGCAATAAAGTGTTGACAGGCTAAACGCGACTAAAACGTGACCCTAGAGTTACCGTTTTCCTTCTTTTCTTTCCTTCGCTAAGGTTATGCAGTGCATGGAGTATTCTAAAATTTGACTAAATCTTATTTTTGCCGCTCTGAATCTGACATTTATTAGAGGTCAGAAAGCTTTCCCAGTGTTTTTTGCAGATCGAGTAATTATCAGATTACCTTGCGGTCAAGGTCAACTTTCCAGAATTTGGAAAGTACAACGTGATTGGCTAAGCATGGGAAAGGAATGTTGTCTTCGGTTGAGCAGGCGTTTGTGGGGAGGGATGAAAAACGAGCTCCCCTAGAAACGCCTGCGTGGGAGGCTAAGGGTCTTCCGGAGGTCGTCAAAACTGCCGAGTGCCGTTTTAACAGTCATAAACTTGCCGCTTGAATGACTAAGCTTTCTTGAATTGAAGTCTAATGGTAAACTCAGTGACCTAGTGGTCTAAAGGAAATGTGCTCTCTTGTGGATGAGAAGTAAAGACACCCTCAATTACCTCTGTGCAGTTGTGCGTACAACAGTAAGTCAAGCTTGTTTCCTGCAATATGGGAAGGGCCTGGAATAAACTATTGGAGAAAGTTGCCGCCCATTAATTCACCAAAGGTATTATGATCTACTCTCCCTCCAGTGTTAAACGGAGCACTTTGATCGCCGGACCAATCTAGGTCACTTAACTCAGCCAAGGTAAAGAATCAAGGTGAGAGAAACAATAAAGTAGAACCGACATATTTTTGCCCTTTTCAACTCCACGGCAATAAACTCTAACCTCTCTCTTTCAAGATCAGCCGGCCGTGTAGCTAACATATTGGCTTTTACAACCAAAAGCACACAACCCCCAGATCAGTCGTATCTATCTCGTGGAGTGGCTGGGAAGGATCTCACCGTCCACTATAGTTGAGTTCAGCCATGTCTCACAACCGCCGATGACATCAAAATCTCCACCGTAAACTAGCTGCTGCAGCAGAGTGGATTTAGCGACTTTGATCGAACAATCGTAATGGGTGGTCACAGAGGCTAAAAAAACTTCTAGCGTTAAGGTAAAGGGCGCGAAGATCGTCACTCCGGGAATCTTCGTGCACGTTTGGAGCTGAGGACCCATGCGGTCTATTTTCATTTGAACGTGACATATTTGGCCGCCAAACATTTGAAGTTTGACAATCGCTATAGCAATTGTCGCGCCAAAGGTTTATGTTGTTGACATGTTTTGTTTTCCTTAAAATGACCACGCAGTATCGCAAAATTCCAGGAATAGATTTCGAATAAGTTTCTTGGGAAGCAGGGTCATGTATGGGGGATTCGCTCTGTTAGATTATTTTCTACCAATGGCAGTACCTGTTTAGTTGAGTGAAAGCCTAGGAGTATAACAAAAATTACTTTAAATCTCAGGGTGTAACGTATGGAGACTAATGGAAATGGCTGTAGTTTGGAAGTGATTATCAGTAATCCTTTTATATTTACTGTCTTATCAGAGAATGTTTTTTTTAAACAGGCGTCGAGGGGCCCGTTACACAAGGCTTCCATCAGTGGACAATACGAGACCGTCAAGACGCTTCTTCAAAATGGTGAAGATGTGGATCAAAGAGATCAGGTCTTAGTCTTCTCATGCTTGTATAATTTTAGTGTGAAGCCCGTCTTCAGCGCCACAAGTGGTCCTGAGACCACAAAGGCATGCTTAAATTCAATTTGATTAGTTGGCTCTTTGAAGTAACGGCGTTTCCATATTAGCGGAGCTCTTGCGCGCCCGAAGCTCGCGCAGCGGAGCACCATCGGTAAGAAGATTTGGTTGTCTTATGTATCCGAGAAATTTTGGTTGTGACTTGTAGTCACGTAATCGTACGTCCGTCCGCACCACAGACATTACAATGTTAAACGACTCAATCAACAGGTATGACAACCCAAACGCAACTCGAGGACTTTTTTGGCGGGAAATCGCATGGCCACCCGCGTCTTGTGAAGCCGAGACAATTAGAGAGTCAATAAAGACAAAAAGGAAGGCGAAAATTGTTTCTATACCCGTGTTGTCTAAAGTATTAAGCTTAGATTTATTCTCATGTTCACAAATTTGGAATATAGAGAAAGACAGAGAAAACGAGAAAGTGGGGGACAGGCTAGTGAAGCTCAACGAGAAAAGGAGCGACAGACAGCTATTCACAACACTCATAATGATAAGCAAAGGTTGAAATACGCTTAATTAACAGGTGTTTCACGTCTAGTCAAAACGTCTCGCGTTCGATTACATAACGTTCGATGATAAATCCTGATTTGGCGTAGAAATCACTCATTCTACCTCAGTTTTCGGGGTGAACGGCCCAACCTCTCACCCAATGAAATCGCGTGGGTCTTGTTACTATCTCCCCCCATTAAAGCCAAGCTGTCTCAACTTGGTTAAGTTAAGTTCGGATCAATCGTGAATATGAATGTTGCGGAATAGATTTGTATTTCTCAGGCGCGGTCCACACATATCCCTTTTTGCTTGAAAACGAGTATTTTTTCTCCTGTTTGGCCTACCGTCCACTCGAATTCGGTGAAAACGGTCACCGAAAACGCATCTTTTCAAAAACGCTCTCCAGAGTGGAGATTTTTGAAAACGCCGGCTTTTCGTCTACGTGTGGACGGACGAAAACGGAGGTTTTCGAATACGATGATGTCGTACATGTACATCATATACTTCTAGCGTGACGCATGTTCAATAAGGGATGCTATCGTATTTCCATCGTTTTAGGGTTTTCGTGTGGACGGGCGAAAACGACTCGAATACGTTACGCGTGAATGCGTGTTTTTTTAAAAAAGGAGGAAAAAATCTTAGTTTTCAAAAATATCCGGATACGTGTGGACGAGCCTCATTGTACGCTGCCTCAAGGGTGATTGTCGGCCTTTAAGTGGCATTCAGTTTTTATGATTTGTTTCCAGTTTTCTCTGACACCTCTTCACCTTGCCTGCTGGTATGGACAGGAAGCTGTGGTTGAACTTTTATTAGAACGTGGAGCGAGCGTCAACGCCGTAGACAGGGTAAGTTTACCAAGGGACCTTTGTGAGAACACCTTTACAGTGAATGTGCCGCAAAAGTGGACCACAGTAGCTTGTCGGCGAATTTACCACACCTCTGTCTGGCTCGCGTTAAGTGTATTTTGATGTCAAATTAATCGCGATTCCGGTGGTTTTTACACTATCCTCTCCTCTCCTGTTAAGTTACCTTAATCTGTTAGAACGTTTTTCCTTTGTCCGCATAGTTAGCAGATCGATGTTTTTAACAAAGGGAGTGCAATTGTATTTACTTATCAGTCTGCCTATTCTGGTTTTAGTTTCAGCGTACCCCTCTGCAAAAAGCTGAACGTCGAAGCCATCACTCCATAGTGAAGTTGCTTTTTAAGAATAACGCCAGACGAAGTTTTCATCAACCAGTAAGATATCAGATTATGTCTTTCCCATGTCCTCAAACTTTTCCAAAACACGAAAAGGCTCTATTAAATTATTTAGATTTTTCTCCCCTTGCTTAATTTCCATACATAGTGAGTAGCAAAATAGAATAACATAAACGTTCTTTTGCAGTTCTCGTATCCTTTGCTGAAAATGTTCAAGGCCACATTAGAAGCAATATATCCTCGCTTTTACTTAGGTTATATCGTTAAAAAAAAATTGTGTTCATCTATATGATTGACTGTATATCAGTCGTCAGTCTATGAATGTATGCCATTCGTTTACTTCTCTTACGAATAGTGTAATAGTAATTTTAATTTTCAGTGAAAAAAAACCTTGTACCAGAATAATTTAAAGAATATTGCATTCTTTTTTACATTTTTCAAGGGCTAAAGATGTAATTAGTCATCTGTAATAACACTAAAGAAAATTTCTCATGGGCTTCCGAGAGCATAAATGTCGAATTTCACAAGAATTGTGAAAACACAGGTAAAATTCTGACAATTTCATGTGTAAGATGTCATTTTGTGAAATTTGACATTCATTTTCTTGGGCTCCGATAAGAAATTTTCTTTGGTGTTATTACAGATGACTAATTACATATTTAGGCCTATAAAAATGTAAAAAAGAATGCAATATGCTTTAAATTATTCTGGTGCAAGATTTTTGTCCACTGACAATTAAAATTACTCAATTTCCTGGTGGATTCCGTCTTAAATCTAATCCCCGTGACACTTGGTATTCGTTGTTTGGCGCTATAGTGGATAAGAAGTTACTTTTCAAACAGAATGCAATGTGTTGAATTTAATGGCCATCGTTTGTTATCAAAATATGGGTTCCCTCAGGGTTCTATCCTCCGACCTCTTTTTTCTTACCTTACATTAGCGACATTAACAATGCTTCTAGCTTATCAAATTTGATGTGTTTGTCGACGATACCAATGTATTCATGTCACCTAACGATCCGGACTTTCTTTCAGATATGTTAAATTTTGAGATGGGCAAACTGTCAATCTAGTAGTTTAAAGCGAACAAACTTTCTCTAAATCTAAAAAGAGACTACATATATGGTTTTCCAACCAAGTAAAAAACGTACGGATTGCGATATTCAAATACCTATAGATTATTTAACATATCGTTTGAATGTAGGAGAAAATTTTTTATGAATAATTTTGGATGAAAACCTAAATTGAAGTCGGAAATATGGCATGTCGCAAGCAAAGTTGTGTAGTTAATCGGTGTAATACTTAAATACAGCTTTTACCTTCTACCTTTTATAAGCAGCTCCAATATACCGTGAAAATTAATCGAGAGTTAATGACATCCTGATGATGTTCTCTCTGACTTCGCTCAATAGTTGACCCTTTTTATTACAGCTCAGCCTGAAGAAACTCTCGAGAGATGCGTTCTTAAAAGTGGATAGACGATCTGGATTAAATTTGCTACAAGCTGCTGTATTTGGAGGGAAATATAGCATGATTTCCAAAGCTCATGGCCTTCTTGACTACTTTGTAACAGGGATGAAGTCTTTAAGAACAGGGAAAGATGCAAACATTTTCCCAGGGAAGACGGCAGTTAACATCTTATCTCTTCTGGAGAAGAAAAGAGAAAGTCATGTTGCTATCGAAAGGCTTTACCAAGACCGGGTCAGGAACGAAGATAGATCCACAAAGCTACAGCAGTGCATATTTAGCGATGATGTGGAAGAGGCGGTAGAGCTTGTATTAAATGAAGGTGCAGATGTAAATACCCCCGGCCCATATGATTGTACACCGTTGCTGTGGGCAAGTCTTTCATCCTCAAGTAAGTTTATCGGGACCCTCCTTGATCTTGGGGCTGACGTCAATGCCCAAGGAACAGAAAGCAAAGTGACGCCGTTAATATTGGCAATTCAGTGGAACCACTATATGGCATCTCGCTTGTTATTAATGCATGGAGCGGATGTAAACGTTCTTGATAGTCATGGACATGCGCCACTGCATTTGTCGGTAAGAAATGGTTACATAAATCTTGTCAGTTTGTTACTTCAAAACAAAGCAAAAGTAAACATTCAAGATAAAGATGGAGCAGCGCCCATTCACTGGTCAGTAAAGAAAGCTGACGAAAAGCTTGCAAGATTGTTACTTGCCAACGCCGCGGATGTAAATATTCAAGATGGGGATGGAATAACACCGCTGCATTTGTCCGTCAGGATGGGTAGGGAAAATCTCGCTACACTGTTACTAGAAAACAACGCCGATGTGAATGTTCAGAATAAAGACGGGCAAGCACCACTGCACTTGTCGGTGGAGAACGGAAGCGAAACCCTCGTCAGCTTGTTAATTAAAAGGAAAGCTAATGTTAATGTTCAAGATAAGGACGGAGAAGCACCACTTCATTGGTCGGTAAGAAAGGGTGACGGGAAACTGGTAAGCCTTTTACTTAACCAAAGCGTGGAGGTGAATATGAAAAACAATGATGGGGAAACACCATTGCATCTTTCTATCAGAAATAATGACGAAAACCTCGTCAGATTGTTACTTGAACATAGGGCTGAAATAGATACTAAAGATAATGATGGAGAAGCGCCACTCCACCTGCCAATCAGGATGGGTTACGAAAACCTCGTGAGACTGTTACTTCAACGCCGACCGGATGTTAATATTCAGGATCAACATGGGACAGCACCAATACACTTGTCCGTCAGGATGAGTAACGCAACCTTTGTAACACTGTTACTTGAGCACGGCGCTGATGTTAATATTCAAGATAATGAAGGAGAAGCACCTCTCAATTTGTCAGTCAGGATGGGTAACGTCCATCTCGTCAAGATTTTACTTAAAAACAATGCAGATGTAAATATTCAAAATGATGACGGGAAAACACCCTTGCACTTGGCTGTGTTGAACGGTCACAGAAGGCTCGTCAGCTTGTTAATTGAAGAGGAAGCAGATGTGAATATTCAAGACACTGGTGGAAAAACACCATTGTACCTGTCAACCAGAAAGGGTGGCTTAAACATCATGAGACTGTTACTTGCAAAGGCCGCGGATAAGAATATTCGAGACAATGATGGGGTATCGCCGCTGCACATATCAGTCAGAATGGGTAACGAAAGCTTTGTCAGATTACTACTCGAAAGTGGAGCGAATGTAGAAATTCAAGCTAATGACGGAAAAGTCCCGCTGCACTGGTCAGTAATAGAGGGAGACAAAAACCTTACCAAGTTACTAATTCACCACAACGCGGATGTAAATATTCAAGAAAATGGTGGAGAAACGTCCCTGCACTTGTCAGTGAAGAAAGGTGACGAAAGCCTCGTCAAATTGATACTTAATAATACCTTGGATGTCAATGTTCAAGACAAACGAGGGTACGCACCGCTACATTTGTCAGTCATAAAAGGTCACGAAAACCTGGTCAGGTTGTTACTTGAACAAAAGGCGGATGTAAATATTCGAGATCATAATGGAGAAACACCTTTACACTGGTCGGTCAGGGAGGGTCGCAAACACCTTCTCAAGGTGTTGATCGACAACAATGCCGATGTAAATATCCAAGATGGCAATGGAGAGACGCCTTTACACCGGTCAGTTACAAGGGGTGACGAAAACCTCGCCAACCTCTTACTTGCAAGCAACGCGAATGTAAACATTCAAGATTATGCGGGAGAAACACCGCTTCATTTGTCTGTGAAAAAGGGTGACAGAAACCTCACCAGATTGTTAATTGACGGCAACGCTGATATAAATATTGTAGAAAACGATCGTGCAACTCCACTCCATTTGTCGGTGAGGAATGGTGACGAAAGCCTCGTCCTGTTGCTGCTCAAAATTATCCGGGACGTCAATGCTCAAGATCTTCTTGGACACACACCATTACACTGGGCGGTCATTAAAGGAGACGAAAACCTGGTAAGCTTGTTACTTGCAAACAACGCTGACGTCAATATTCCAGATAAAGAAGGATTTTTGCCACTGCACCTATCTGCCAGTTGTAAGGACAGAAATAACAGCAACATAATCGATCTGCTAGTAAAGCACGGAGTGCAAACTATTGAAATCCTTGATGCAGAAGGTTTGACTCCGTTGCAAATGGCAGTGAGATGTTATAACATACAAGCTGTGAAAAAGCTCGTTGATCTCGGTGCAGACATCAGTAAAGTGACAGCTGATGGCAAGGATGCTACTAAATTTGAATGCTTGAAGAGAGAGAGTGCCGAGGAAAGTGAAGACACGGTTTCTTAACTGAAAAAAGTTTTCTCGCAACAAGCAAAGCTGATTAAGAGTGGTCAGTTTACAACAGGGGCCTCGTTCGCTCACGTTTGACATATTTTCAAATGCCCTTTTTACCCGCATTTAATATTTCCTTATCCTTCAGTGGTTGCTATAATTGTTAATCTTCAGAGTTTGCTAAAAGCAATTTTGTGTATTGATATATCTTAAAGCCAAATTGTATGATTATTAAGTTGTATGGTTCGCACTGATTCCGCAAACCCCAGACGATAAGTTTACGAAACTAAGTGTATTTAGCCTACTTAGCTGTCTCATTTTGACTTTTTAGTCAGCTGTGTTAGATAAATGTGTATAAAGAGAAACAGAAATATTGGTATATTTCAATAGGAGAAAATATGTGGAAAAAGGTTGGTAAAAGAAAACTGTTCATCAATTTATGTTAAGTGTATATTCAAAGTGGCAGTGCGTCGAACTGTGACGGGATTTCGTCCTCTTATAAGACTAGGTAAGGACTATGTAAATGTAAGCGTCATGCTGAAATGTCAACATGTCAAAACCAAACAAAGGAAAATGACTTACTTTTCGAACAACTAGTAATAACATTGATGCTGTGGCAAAGGCAAATTAACAACATCAGTTATATCCTTAAGTCAAAGGCTAGAACATGATTTCGGGCATTTTTCATTATGCTCAAGCACTTTGGAGCTACTTTGGGTAACCAGCGTTCGTCTTGAAATTCAAAACACTGCTTAATTACAAGCATTTTTTTCATTTAGCGGTAAAGATCCGTTACACACAGAGATGAACTTGGAAATCTTTGTTTCAATCATGTTTTACAGCTTCAATACCAGAGTCTCTTCTATTTCAATAAAACGATCCTGATTAAATTTCGATGCTCTATGACTTCTCAACTTTTGCCGAACACGGATAGAAAAAAGTCTTTGGTTATTCCCCTCAATCTGCCTTTTTGTCCGTTCCCCTGTTCATTGTGTTGAGGTCAAATGTCATACCTTTCATGAGACCACAAGCGGCGCAAGTTAGGTGCACAAATTACCGCGTGTTTTGAAACTAGAGACCTTAAGCATCGACAACGAAACGGACGACGACGGCGACGATTCGCAACCGAGGTAGACTGGGCCAAGGGTTTCGTTTTCGGGGGGTGGGAGGAGGGAACGAAGTTTAAGCAGTGGCATTCGAAGACCTCTCTAATTTACATTTTATAAGCTATGACGATGGTTTAATGACAGTGGCAAATTTATTGTTCTTTATTACTTGTAAGTTGATTGTGGAGGCTTTCTCTTTGTCGGGCAGCTTTTGTTTTTGTTTTGAAGTTGAAAGTGAATACCGATCTTGAACAGCTCTTAATTTGAAGTTACTCTAAATTTCGGCTGCTGGAGAGAATTCAGTGCTGCTGCAATGTTCTCCCAAACTTATCCTCTCTCAAGGCTCCTCATAGCCACGTTCAACCTGTTCCGGGGTCCACTGGAGATTGTTGCCTTCACTAGCGGCTAAAAACATCATAGGAAAATATTAAATTTTAGTACGAAAAAAATTAACATTTATCCTATAGTACAACCTAAAATGCACGAGTAAACATAGACCGTCAAGGAACGAACAGCATCTAATCTCACGCAAGGTTCAGAAGATAGCAGAGGAAAGCTTACTTGTCTTTCTGGCTGGCTGTTCCGCTATCACTCAGGTGGTCAAACAAACCGAACCTGAAAAATAAATTCAAGTTAGCAGGCGAAGAAATCGACAATGTGCTTAACATTTGGATTCTGCTAATCCACAAAGAATATATTTGTACTTCTACTGAATGACAAGGTGGAAAAAGAGTGATTTACACGTAAAAAGTATATTTTTATACTTACGTTTTAGCGACAACGGCAAACCCCCCTGAATTTCGTCGTCGACAAAGGCTGGACGACGTTTTGACAACCTGACGCGTGCCCATAAGGTTCGCGCGGGAAAATTTCACTTCCAGTCGGCGTCGTCCTCCCATTCCGTCGTCGATGCTTGAGGTCCCTACTGTTTAATATATTACGAACGATTCAGTATAGACTTTGCATGAGAAATTCAATATAGATATTAAAGTCTTGAAATATAAGCATAAATAGAGAAATATATTGCACTTACGTAACTTTGGGTCTGTTGTTGCTCAGTTTTTGTGTACCTAGGCTCAAGTATACGGTTTTGCAGCGCGATCTTTTTTTCCGTCTTGTTTTCCAACATATTGCAAAGCAAGGCAGGTTACTTTTGCACTTTCAACTCACAAATCTCTACCGCAGCCAAGAACAGCGCACCGATTTGCCAAAAAAGCGCCAAATCCTCCACATAAGTCTCTCATCTCTTTCCCCCATCATGGGTATTGCAATGCGTTTTTTTTTTTTTGTGGGAACTGCTTTTTTCTAAAGCTTTTGTTTCTGCTGGTTGAGTCTGTTGTGCGTGCATGGGGAACGCGAAGATGGACTCAGTGGATCCGGGTTAGCAAAAGTGCGTAGTCATGGAGTTTTCTGAGCTATGTGGAGCGTAAAACAACCGTTCCATTTCACTTCGCACCACAGCCGATTCAAGAATAGAACAAAACAGGTAAGGTTTTATCTCTTATTTAATTTCCATTTGCAGTTTACTAATAAGAGCGTGGGTTCCCTAAGTAGAAGCATTAAATGTTCAGCGCGCCTCCGAGTTCCTGGCAGTCAACTCCCTAGGGTTAATACCCAGCGTTTTAAAAAGAGTTTTTTGTAATAGGCTCTTTTTCAAATATAGAGTAGCTATTAAATGTAATGTGGATCTTGAATGTTAAATTCAATTTAAAAAAAAATGGAAGGGGGAGGGGTAGTCTGCTACACAGCCGTTTTTAGAGTCGCATCAAAATATGATATTAAGCAGCATTCTGACGCTACTTAAGAATAATTTGAGTCATTTATAACGTTTTTACCAAATAATCTATCACGGCTATTGAAAATTTAAGGTTCGAAATATATTTTCGTTTTAGTCGAATTCAAACATACAGAATTTTTTTACTTATTACGGAGATTGTTTGTTTTAACACCAAACTTTAAGTTCCTAGTGTTGGATTTTCAGTAGCTCGTCTAAATCACATAAAATTCGGCTTTTATCAATTTCAAAGTGTTTTGTTTATTGTTGTCATAGTAATATCGATTTTACTTAGAACTACATTTTCTCAAATTTCCATCCATAGCCAGTTACTGGTGAAAATTTTATAGCGATTGGACCAGGAAAAACCACTTTTAAGGCGATTGAAAAATATCTGTATGGCCTCTGAAAAAACTGTATCGAAACACCTTAACGATCCTCTTTATATCGACGTCCTCGGTATAACGAAAGATTTTCTTCAGCCCGGCCAAAATTACAATAAAATGTATGGAGCAGAATTTCGATTTAACGAAAGCCTCGTTATAATGAACACATTCCAGAAACGCAAACGTAATTTAATATACCTCGACATAACGAATACTGAAATGTGAACATGTGACCAAACAATAGCTAAAGAGAATTGCCAGACCAGCGAGGATAAAATTTATGTGTACAGTAGTCTTAAGCAGTTTTGTTTGCCTGTTCTTGTGTTTCTAGTGCCGTAGCTATGTACAGCCCTGAACTGAGGCAATAGCTTCTCATACAAATGTTTAGTACAGAAATTGTTCAAATCCTGAAATGCTGGGCGTTGGAAATCAATTTGTTTTCCCAAAAAATTGGTTAAATCGAGGTTTTCGATACAACGGACCCTCGATATAGCGAACAAATTTTCCTAGTCCCTTGGCACTTTGTTAAATCGAGGTTCTACCGTATTTGGTAAATATGGAGAAAATGGCGGAAATTCTCAAAAGTTTTCGAAGAAGAAATAACAAACTACTACCGAAAAAACTTGACAGATGATAACTTCTATTTTAAAAATATCTACTGGACTTAATATTATCTAGAATTGCCGGGGCGAGCAGGTAAATGAAGAAAGATAGGATCGAGGTAAGCATATTGTAGTATGAAAGTATGAATTATTTCGAATGAATAACAAACAAAAAAATTACTTTAATTTGGCTCTTGTATGATGTGAAGAATTTATATGCAGTTCTCGGAGGGTGTTCAGTTCCTCGATTTGTGTTATTTTTCAAATCATACTCAGCCGTTTTTGTTACACTCCGTGGGTTCAGCGAATAAAACGTACTGCGTTAATGACAAGTTCCACTGTTTTTTATTCCGACCGCTTCACTCTACACACTCGTCCGATCCGCTCGCACTCTCCCCCAGGGGGGACTCCGCATATGAAAGGGGCGGGAATGCTCGTCGGAAATTTTGAATTAAACCCCTAAAGGAGACCGATCTGGGCGTGGCTCAAGCTTTTTTGACGCCTAAAAGAGACCATGTTAAAACACAGACAATATACATATTTTAATATTTTTTCCCGTGCAACCCTAAACGAGACCTTCACGGCTAAATATGATGGCGTTTTGCCCAGAACACCCTAAGTGAGGCCTCCTTGGGATCTGTGGTCTTAAAAATAACTCGAGACGAATTACCTATGGAATAGGGTGTGTATGGGGGATGCCTTCTCTGTCCCCTTTATCCTCTCTTGCTTACATTTTATCCAGGAGTCCTATACTTGTTATTTGGGTGGCAAGACTTTGGGGTCGCCAGATTCGCTTCAAGGGCAAAATTAAAAATTAGGAATGCAAAGCCAGGCCTTGCCTGCAAACACCCTGATGCTATGTTCACCCTATACCAAATAACTCTTGCACAGGCACACGGATCATAGAGCTTCTGTTTGTGATTACTTTAACTGAGCGAAGTATCAGTTTTTGGTGCAGTGAGAACAGGTATTTGGACCGAACCGGATGTAAAAAAGGGACAACAAGGTCTGGAAGTTAGAGAGTGAACTAAACCCTCTCAGCCAACCACTTCGGCACAATGCTCAACTCGGACGACTTGCTCTAGTCCAAATACGTTGCTGTTCATACAATACCAGATAGCTTTTCGTGTCGACACTAAAAGCTATGCGGTATAGCGCGGTCAGTGCGACAAACGCAGACTGCAAACTTGCAGACTCGCAAGTAAACATTGTTCTAAAATGCTCAAATCCTAGCCCTAACCCTCACCTTGATTAACCCTAAAACAAGCCCTAAAGGTTAGGGTAGGGTTAGAGCATTGTAGAACAATGTTTACCTGTCCGTCTGCAAGTCTGTAGTCTGCGCTTGTCTTACACTGGGTATAGCGTAGCCTTAGATATTTTAGTTGTCGCTTCTCGCTGCCCGAAAACAAGAACAACTGGGTTCGCACGATAGGGCAAGGCACTCTGATAAACTTCTTTGTCAACGATAAGAACTGAGACAAGTCATTTTGTCAGGAAATTAAAAAGCAAATTTGTAAAATCGCAGGAGAAGACCTCGTGAATTTCAATGGGGCAACCAACTATATCTATGGAGATAGACTTAGTTGTACGCAGCTTTTCGAATATATTCAGCCGCAGTTTTGTTACTTTCATAATCTTCATGTACAACAATATCCAATTTTGGGGTTATTTCAAAACAATAAACCAGTCTAAAATAAGCATGAAAAGGGTAGATCCCTGATACAGTTAAACTGAAGTGTTAATGAAAATAGTCCATGCAGGTTGAACGTGTCTATGCTTAATTCAAACAATTTGTACCCTTACGTTGACCATTTTGAGAGAAATAAATATGCCACAATGACATCTCTAATACATGTAACTTACTACTAATACTGCTACTGCTACTGGTGGTGCTACGACTACGACTACCAATCAGTACTACTACTAATGATGATGATTGGATATGACGACAAGGATGATGATGATTATTATTATGGACATGAGGATGATGATGACGATGATGATTGAAATTTAGGGAAAATTCGTTTTCTTTTTATAATAGGGGAGGGGTATGAACTATGGGATGGAATTCCCCTTCCTCCCTTATGTCTGTCAGGTAAGTTGCGTGAAGGAGCAAAAAGGGGCAGGTGGAACTCGAAAAACGGCTCCAGTCTCCTTCCCTTTTGCTGTTCCCTTCCCTGTTTTAAAATTCAGTTTTGTCAGGGCATCCTGGACACTCATTAATTCAAGATAATTGCTGCAAAACCTCGTTTCCTGCAGCTCGCTCGAACTTCTCACGAAACGATTAGCCTGCCACGCCCCAAAGTACTAGAAACCTGGTCCCAGTTGTTGAAAAGGTGGATAGCGCTATCCACCGGATAAATCTCTATCTACTGGACACCGCAATAGGTTTCCTTAATATTTATCCACTGGATAGTGGTTTATCCTGCGGAGAGCACTATCCAGCTGTTGAACTTATTTGTTTTCAGTGGAACCCCGCTCTACGGACACCCGCTTAATAACGACACCCGTATATAAGGACAGTTTCGTTAGTTCCGACGAAAAGCTCATGAATGCTTTCTAATATTACCCCGGTTAATACCAACACCGGTTGCATGAGACTGACAACGGACACTTTTGTGTCCCGTGTCACAAACTCGTATCGTCAATCCCTTTTGATGGACGTTGGTTACCTACGTTCACTTGTACTATCTTCCTAGTGACAATTATGTACATGTGTACTCTTTTCAAGTAATGATGGATTTCTATGGAATAATACGATTCTGTTGCATACAAAACAAAGCAGTACAAACAAACAAAAACAACAAAACTAGTACCAAGTAGCATAACATGTATAATTTTGATAGGCCCTCCGGCCTTCTTCCTGTGTTTTCCTCTAACTACATGGCGGACTATAGAGGAAGGGTAGCTTGCAAACTTAACCGAACGCAGGGTTGTCGGAACAGCAACAAGAAGATTTATTCCGAATATGAACTTAGTTTCCACCTAGTGAAACTAACTCGATGAACTTACACGGCCTCCGCCCATAGGCGTACGGGCAATTTTTTGCCAGGGGGGGCGATAATCCATTTGCCCAAAAAATTCTTGCCAGTTGGCCAAATTTTTACAAAATAGTCGAAAGGAAACTAGGGCAATGCAACAAAATAGGCCGTACTGGCATATGAAAGTGGCTCGATACAGTTTTTCAGAGTCAATACCTGCCAAGTTTGAGCATAGACTACGTCGCCACAAACAAGTATTTGGAAAAAATTGCCACCACAGTTGTATAAGATAAAGAGGGAAATTTGTCATGATCAGGATTGCAATGACATCGGAGCTGTCATAGCAACGAAATGACGTCATTACCTATTATACTTGCAGGAATATTTCTCACTGGGAACTGTTCTTACAAAATCGTTCAGGGGAGCTTTTCCGTCCAATAGTGGCCTCGATGTTCGTGAAGTTAAAACGGAACTATAAGAGCGTTATCGAGATATTTTGGGATGAAGTTTTTATTGCTAGAAATAAGGTAAAAAAGGAAAATCTTGATGTTTAGTCATAATCTGAAGAAAACGGAGCGCTTTTGACCTTCAATTTCACCTCATAGTAGTTTCAATCTTTTTAAAAACGTGGATAAAAGATCATGGAGATAGCTCCTGCCAATTGCTATAAGGAAGGATTTGATTAGTGCTCGATCTTGTTAGGGGTTTTGTAAACATTTCGGTCTACTTAAGCAAATTAGTGAATAATTTTTAAACCGCTCGATAGATTTTTTTAAAAAAATTATGATTTTTCTCGTAATTCAAACTGAGAATTAGTCAGCCACTTCACTTTCAGACCCATTGCTGATGCGTGTTCTGCCACACACTGTTCTAGGAGCGGAGATGATTCCAGAAAGTTATGCGGAAGTTTATTCTAATCAATTCACGACTGGAAATAGCCCACTCCAGCTAGTACAGTGAAGTACAGTGCCTAACAAAAAAAAATCAGCATACGATACCCTTCCCTTATAGCTAGAAACTCATCACGTGCTAGGCAACCACTGTCTCGTGTGAACGTAACTGAATTATTACGCCGACGTCTGGTTAAAATAGAAAATATTTATCTCTTCAAAATAATAATAATAATAATAATAATAATAATAATAATAATAATAATAATAATAATAAACATGGAAACGTCTTTAAAAACTGGCTTTGCCCAAATTTTCTCTTGCTGCCCAAAAAATCTGAGTTGCCCAAACTTTGGGGGAGCTGCAGCCCCCCTCGCCCCCCCGGCCCGTACGCCTATGCCTCCGCCAACTTGAATAGACTCTGCTTCCGTCACACTTGTCTAAACGCGACAAACGTCAAACGCTTTTCGTTTGTGAAACTTTGCTTTCACTCGTATTGATGGTTTTCACGGTGACGTCATCAAATTGTAAAGTCAAAATAGCTAGGTTTTACGAATTCTCATTCACACAAGGTTGAAGATAAACAAAAAATGAATCCTTGTACAAGTTTCCAGTCCCATAGCATCTTTCATTTCGAAAATACAGCAATCTGAACTTCCGAGTTTTCACATTGCGTGATAGCCTCCCCGCAGACGTCCTTTGGGGTTCGTTCGTCACGCATTCATGGGGAAGAAATGAATGCGTGACGAACGAACCCCAGAGGACGTCTGACGGAAGGCTAATAGCCTGCGTGGCAGGCGATTGAAAGGGAAGGGAAAGGGAGTTTTAGGTGCGAGAGAAACGCGAGGGGCTAAGTGCGTGATCGACACAACATAGGAATGCTATCTCGTTGAAAGAAAGCCTCTACTCGTGATTTTCAGCAGTTTAACCATTTTTAGTGTTAGAAGATGTGTTTATGCCCACGTAAGCTAGCTCGCGATTGAAAAGAAAGAGCTTTTATGGAAGAAGTGAACTCCAGATGTTTTCGTTGATTTCCGGCGGCCATATTTTTGCACCAAAACTGTACACAAATGATCTTATTGGCGTCTCCATACAAAGCTCTACAATGGTGCGTGAAATGTTTCGGCAAATAACTCGGAAACTGTGAGCCACATAGACCTGAGACTTGGACAAATTGTTTATATATCATCTTGTAACATTTCATTTTCTTGGCTTCTTCCTTTAGACGGTTTCCAATTTACTTTTTTTGTGCCGTATTATTGCGTGACAGTGAAAACGAGGCTTTCTCAATAAAGTTCTAGAACTTTCCCAAATAGTCTAATTTCCGTATAGAAACATTACGAAATATACCGCTTTAGAAACGTTTTCACAAGATCCTAAAACAAGGCAAACTCAGTTGACAAACTGGCTTCTAGAATGTCACGCTAGTCACGCAAAACAATTTACAAGTTTCACCACCTTGGCGGTTTCCTCTGCAGACTCTGCAGTCGTTGTTCCCACGTGTACCTTTTTTCCGCTTTGTTTCCTTTAGTCTTTATACCAATAAAACATGTGTCCGTGGACTTCTCTTTCTGAGAGCTCACTTTGTATGGATTTGTCGGTACTGTCCTTTTTTTAAGTTTTTCTGTCATCGACAGACATTTGTCCCCAGATTCCTCGCTACTGTTCTATGCACTGGGGCTCAAATAAAAATGGCGTCAACCGCGAAGGCGAGGGTGTTGCTATCCACCAGCTGATTACTGCCTTTCAGACGACAAAGGAGATAAACACCGAAAGGAAGTCGCAGTGGAGTAGCTGATAGCTGAAATGTAAGTATTCCTCATAGGAAAATTACCTAAAGAAGGAGATACTATTGCACTTTTGGTTCTGAAGCCGCTAAACGATTCGTCTTGGATGCCCGGGCCTGGATGTGGTGTATTTAACAACATTCGCTCTTGTTTCCGGTCTAAGTGTCAAAGACGAATGTTATTATATGCTGGCTACCAATTGATAAAAAAAAAACGCAACACTTCGTTTTGACGTCAATAACAAGATGAGAGAGCTTCTCTTCCAATGCAATCTTCGACTTCCGCCTTTAATAACTGGCATTCTGTTAAACCAGGGGCTGTAGTAGTCGGAAGAGGCCTAGATCAACCGTATTAAGTCTATTTAACAAAATAGTTATCAAGCCTTTCAAAATACGTTGTTTCGCCTTCCTGTTCATGAAATGGAGAAAACAGGGCTACATTTCTTCTGTAATATATGTCGATTGTAGTATCACATGCCTGGGTTGATCAGATTGAGTCAGGGGGGAGGGCCGGGAACTGCTAAAGTTAACTGTATGGATACTTGCTGTTCAGGGATGGAGTTTTGACGTAAGCAGTACAATTTTTGTAGAAGTGGTTTGCAAAGTGCAACTGAACATTGTGTTTAATGGGCTGAGGGTTCCAGACTTCCAAAGGCACAGAAATGGAAATTCATGTTTCCCTTGCATTAAGAGCCCGGTCAGACCAGGGTAGACCGGGGTCAAAGCCTGGTGCAAAAGCCTCGCTTAGCCCAGCCATAGGCTGGGCTGGCCAAGCGATAAAAATGCGGGGAAGCCGCGGCTAGCCCGGCCAATACCATAACAGAGCGAATGGCCTGGCTTGTCCAGGCTAGCTGGGGAAACCGTGGCCAGCCCGGCCAATACCATAACAATAATATTGATAATATTAATGATAATAATAATAATAATATTGTGCTTTACAATGACAAGTAAACCATGGCTGAAGTTTAAAAGCCAACTTGACAATAGCCTTTTTGTTATTGAAAGGTGAACAGGTAGGGAAGGGGGGCAAAAGAATCTTTAAAATCTCACAATGAAGTCGAGCTGTAGTTTTAATTATATCTTCTGCATAAATTTTTAATTGATCAATTCTATGATCGGTTGGTATCTTGCCCCATTAGTTTGATTTGACTGGTGTATAATAAAATACATATGATATCTATCAGTGTGCAAAGAAAGTTGTGTCCGATAGCCCGGGCAAGTGGATATTGCTATTGGGCTAGTGAATTCTGTTCTTAACTTGACCGACGGGCAAGTGCTGTTTTTGGGGAAATTCAAATTACAGAAGGATAATTGTAATCAATCCTGCCAATCGAAAAGGGTTTTGGGGATAGTTGAAATGTCCTTGTGTGCTAGTATACGTGCTCACACCCAAATGGCAGGCTGTAAAACTGACTTTCTTTACACCATGTCTGTATTTTTAAAAAAAGTAAAGCTCAGTGAAAAAGTGTTGAAGTGTGACCGGATGTGTTTGTGAAAAAAAAAAAAAAAGAAGACAGTGAAAAATAAATTCATAAATTCACTGTGAAGTTTATGCATTGAAATACAAGGTTTAGAGGCAAATGAGATTTCATTTCTGCTCTCCACTTAAAGGAGCCTAAAACAAAGCTAATAACTAACTTAAATAAATCCAAAAACTGTCTGGGGCTGCTAAAGGCATGGGAATGTAAACAAACAGCATTTGTTTGGCAGTTGAGACAAAGTTTTGTGAATGCGACAGGTTTTTGCTAAGTAAAGGTCAAGCATATCAGAGTGTCCACTAAGAGTTACGAGCTTCCATGATACAATCAGTAACTTCTGAATTCAACATATTAAATTATTGTTTTGGAATTTTCAAAACGTGTTCTTTGACAATGCAAACTGAAGGAGCCATGAACTTGATGTAATAAATATATTTTGGAACAAGTAATCCCTATGTCTGCTTATATAAGTGGGAAGCATGTGGCTCCTTAATTAAGGGTTGCCCCAGCCTAACTGCAAGCTCAGATTTGTTTTTGACCCCCATGTAGTCCCCAGTTCAACTCTTTGGCTAATTGCTTGTGTATGCAGCCAACTCTGGTTTGTCTCTGCTGGTGGCTAGTTGGGAGTCTAATGTTTGTTTAATTGTGGGTGGGTGCTCTATCCACTTGAGCTGCGGAGAACTCATGGAGAGCAAGGCCATTATACTAGGCTCATATTTGACACGCGTTCTGCATACTGAAAGGATCAGAAATGTCGATGTCGCACTGTGTGGTGAAAGAATGAAAGATGGTAAATTTTGACCTCAGTGAAACAAATGTGAAAATTAATTAATCAGCATGTCACCAGCCTGGGACAAAGAAAAAATCTGTGAGTCCCAAACAAGATTCGAACCAGATGACCTCCAAAACACCGGGCGGACGCTCTATCCACTTGAGCTATGGAGTTCTAGAGTGCCCGCCTGGTGTTTAGGAGGTCCTAGGTTCGAATCCTTTTAGACACTCAGATTTTTTCTTTGTTCCATGTTCGCGACATGGCGATTAATTAATTTTCATATTTGTTTCACCGAGCTTAAGTGGACATAGTTCACCCCATCCCCTCCCCCACTGTGTAGTTACATTTTTTTGTAGAAATGGCACACATAGTCATTTTGTAGCCATGAACAAAGTGATCTACACTTTCATCTGAGCTCCTTTACTAGAGTTGCTTACGCAACGAAGCAACTGTAATGGTAGAACCAGAAAGCAGTAAAATTATAGATGGGACTATTTTGACAGAGTGACAACATTTTTTAATGTAAGAGAATACTAATGATTATTGTTTTGGATAAAAGCCCCATCTGACTTTACAACTTATTTAACAGAACGCACTATTAAAGTGTTTAATATCCTTCTTTACATTACCAGTAACCACTAGCAGGTTCTTTTTCTTGTAGTGAAGTGGAATACCATTTCATCCAAAACGTCAACCATTTACATTAAAAAAGCTGTCACTTCCTTTTAAATTATTTTCTAGTTGATGACCTAACATACCAGTAACAGTGACATGACAAAATTATCACTGTATATTTATTGAAATATTACCGCAGACATTTGAAATTATTTATTACATATTTTATTCAGCTTCACAGCCTCTTGTTTTTTTAGTTCTAACCCGGTAAACCTTTGGACAAAATTAATGACCATTCACTATTCCTGTCCATGACAGCATGCTGATACCAGACAGCTATTGTACAAGCGTAGCCCAGCCACAAATGCATCAATAGAATTCTTTATTGGAGCAACCCAAAATCTAGTTAATTTATGTTGCTTTATTTATAAGCTGAGCCACTGAAATATCAAAACACTGGGCTTACTCTAAGGTTGTCTTTAATATCTTTTACATGAGAGCCTTTTTCTGTTGATACTGAGTTACAAGTTCTTATTAATAAAGTTAATGTTTGTTTGATTTTTGCTTTCAGTCATCGCTCATGGCAGCCTCTTCTGATCAAGAATTGGAATTTGAAAAACAGAAATCAAGTAGCGACACAGTATGTTAAGCCTCTCATTACTCAAAAGCTGTCAATTATTCTTCTTTTTATACCATATCTTTAGTAACCACTGACACAAGATTTAGAAGAAATGTTTACGTAATAGTTTTTTTCCCTTTAAAGCTCTTCAAACTTAGACAATCAAAAAACACAGTATTTCTTTTGTTCTTGTTTGAACCTAAGAGCCTAGACTCAGAGTAGGCATAATAGGGGCATAGGGTGGTAAATAGGAGACTTAATTTGATCTGGCTGGTCATCATGTTCGACCATAGGTAGTTAGGATTTTGTTGGACATAGGATAGTTAATATACACTTAAGCTAGGTCCACGACTACAAGATATTTGAAACCATTGTTTCAAAATTTAAGACTTTGAGACGGTCATGATTCCGAGAGAGCCCAAGAAACTGAGAATCTTCATTACTGGATAAACCAGTCCATTCGACAGGTATAATACGGTGCAGTGAAACTTCTCAGCAAACAATAAATTATATGAAAGTAATAAAATTTGGGCTCGGTTAGCTTTTGATGGTGATTTAATCTTTTTTTTGCAGGCTAAAAATTGTCCTCAGATCACCACCTCAAGCACTTCACTTGTAGAACCAGGTCAAAGTGACGGTTTTTCTGCCAGGTCATTACTAAAAGTTACCCTTCTGGGAAGTGAGTGGAATTCCTCAGAAGGTGGCTTGTCAACATTAAATAGAGAACTTGCAATTTACCTTTCAAAACATCCCAAAGTGGAAGTGACATTGTTAGTTCCTGAAGGAGTTTGTAAAGATGATGAGAAAAGAGAAGCTGGAAACTATGGAATTACCATCGTTGAAGCAAAGGAACAAACAGGGTATGATCCCCTTGACTGGTTAATATCCCCACCTAATGACCTCAGCATCGATGTCATCATTGGGCATGGTAAGAAACTTGGCCGGCAAGTCCAAGGAATACGAAATTGTGCGGAATTTAAGAATTGTAAGTGGGTACAAGTTGTACATATTGCACCAGAAGACCTTGGCAAATTCAAAGACTACACTAATCCTACTTCTAAAGGTGAACGAAAACATCAAGTTGAAGTTGACCTTTGTAAGCGTGCTGATCTTGTCATGCCTGTTGGACCCCGACTGACAGAATTTTACTCTTCAAATTTACAACGCTACAAAAAGGAAATGGACGTGCTTTCATTCACTCCAGGAGCTTTTTGAAAGGGAATTTGGGGATCTGGAACAAGATGTCAATAGCACTGCAGATTTTAAAGTGTTAATTTTTGGTCGTGGTGATAAGGAAGATTTTGAGCTTAAAGGGTACAACATTGCTGCCAAAGCATTTACTGACCCACGGTTGGAAAAGAAACCTTATCAACTGATCTTTGTTGGTGCCCCTAAAGAAAAGGAAGAGCAAGAAGAGTTTAAAGAAAGACTTTTGCAATGTGGTATTGCTAAAGAACAGCTTATTGTTAGAACATTTATAGAAAACAGGGATAGTCTAAAGGATTTACTGTGCGAAGTTGATCTTGCCATCATGCCATCAAAATCAGAGGGATTTGGTCTTGTCGCACTTGAAGCCTTATCTGCAGGCCTCCCCATTCTTGTGGGCAGTAGGTCAGGATTTGCCAAAGCATTAGAAAATATTCCTCATGGTTATTCATGCATCGTGTATTCAGATGATCCTGCAGAGTGGGCAAAATCAATTGAAGGTGTTCGTATCAGACATGGAATGCGGCTTAGAGAGATCAAAGCTCTGAAAGTATCCTATGGAGAGATGTACAGTTGGAGAAAGCAATGTGACGCCCTTGTGGAGAGGATGTGGAAAATGATCCATGGTATGTTTGAACTATATACTGGCTTATGTTTGAACATTTTTAGTACATGTAATAATGGTAAGATAATTTAGTTCGTTGTATCTTATCGTGGCACAGGATGGTCTATACTTGTCTTAATAGACTCCCCAGGTCTTGGACGCAGGTCACCGAAAAGTGCTTTGGGTAATTGAGGTACATTTACTACCCTTTGTTGAGCTCAATAGTTATCGCTAAATGTTTTAAATGAGAAGTAAAGCACGTTGGAATAAGCTGTTCAGAACACTATCTGCATTCAACATTAGCGACAACAATATAGACGAAATAATTAGCTATAAATTTCTCAAGAATTTCCTACAAAAAGTTATTCTTGATTTGATGTGTATCTTAAAAGCCTATTTTTTCATTAAACATCATCCTGATGTAATAATTTTAATAAAATTGCCGTCATAACAAAAGTTTGTTTTCACAGGATCCTCTGCGAAAGAAAACAAAAACCGAAGAACAGACGCCCCTGCTGATGACGATCGGCTTGTTTCCGAAACGTCCCCTGGTAGTAACTCTGAAAAGAAAGTTGATGCTGCATCAGGAAGTCAAACCGAAATGTCCACAAATACAGACTCTCCGTCTCAAAATAGCCGTAAGGGTAAACTTTCAGGATCTTCCCGTGACCCAGGTATGAATTTTTTTCTCTCTACTGCTCACTCACATGACTCTGAAGGGTGGGATGATTTGTTAGATTTCACAGAGGTGCTTTTTTGATAGAGATGTTTCAGTACTGTCTGATCTTTTTTCGCCGAATTTTAGCGTTTTATTAGACCCGAACGGGATTCTGCCGGAATTTCGATAATACGTTCCTCAGTGGTGTCGTTTTTATTTCCAGACATCGTTATCAACCACAGTTACCAGGACCTGAGTAATGAACAGGAAGAAATAGTTCATGACTTTCTATCACGTCACATACAAGTGTACATCAAGCATCGCAAGGTTGCAAGAGCTGATGAAGTGTCTGCTCTGATCAAACATATAGAAAAGACGTACGACTTGGCCTTGGAATCTGTTGGTGTGGGCTCTCTGGAGATGAAATTTCGATGCCCCACCCTAGAGAGCCTTGAGCATTTGTGGAGTGACTATCAGTCAGGTTACCTTAATGAGATTGCTGAGAAATATCTTGTGACCAGTGACATAAAGGAGAAGCTGAACTTGGAGACTGTCAGGTTAAAGACAACAATTGAAGATGAAAACTACCGGAATTGCAGGAAGATCCTAATGGAAAAGTCATGTAAGTTTGAGAGTTCTCTTACAGTTTATGTTACAGATTTATCTACAACAAATTGATTAGTACCATTTACTTACAGTGGGTCAAAATTGACGGGGGCACATTCTTCACTGAACGTCCTGTTTAAGATCCATCCAGGACAGGATTGTTCAAAGCTGGGCAAGGATAACCCAGGCTTAGTGCGAAATTTGAACTCGGATGTAAAAGCTTAAAAAACGAGTTCATTCGTATTCTTTTCGTCTACAATTTGATGATTGGATACGCTAAAATTAATAGCAAAAATTATCCGACGAAATGCTTTTGAACGAAAGAAAAAGAAACTCGGTTTAAAATTTAACCCCGGGTTAGCCGCCGCTAATCAGCGTTCAAACAAGTTGGCCAGGGTGAAAAGAGACAGGGTTTGGTGGCCGTTGTGGAGTGTTTTATAATTGAGGGTATAGCATTTGAGTGAGAATGAGGCTGATGCTTCTGAGATTACATGTGATTACAATTCTGAAACAGCTGGTACTTATTACCTGAAAGATTGAAAATACGTGACGAAAGTATGGTAGACTAGAGGTAATCATTGATTACGGATCCGCGTTCGTCACTCACGGAAACGAAATTCGGCAGTCGCCCGCGATACCTCGAAAATGTGTGGCTTTGTAGCACAGGAACACCAAGATTAGGATGCGTTTTGACGAACGGAATAACTAGCTTTATCTCATTGTGTGTTAACAGTGTTAACAAGCAGCAGTGGCTTTTCACCGTCAACTGAATCAGATCAAGGAAGAGAGGACTCTTTACGGATCGTCACAAGCTCAGGTGTTCTTAAGGTGGGATAGTGTTTATTGTTAATTAATAACGCATTAATGAATAGCAACTGAGGTCAAGTAAATCGGAAAACCCTTGTTTTAAATACTCTGAAGTCTCTTCTTACTTTTCGAGAATTTTTGAATTTTAAACGGTTCTGACGCTAAAACGTATTTCATGTTTTAGTGCTGCCCGTGATTGTACATTGAGGTGTATGAGGGTCTCAATGGGGTGGTGGCTTTTACGGTTATAGGCTAACATTTTTGGCTCTATTACGGCTGTCGGTTAATTTATTTCAGTTACGGTTAACAAAAAAGTTAAAAATTAATTTCTTTTGTTTCAAATAGATAAATATCAATAGACCTGTGTTTTTTGAGTCTTTAAGCAAAATCATCTCGAGATGAAACAAGTTATTCTTTTGAAGCATTTTAACATTTGATAGATCATACTTATAAGTATTCCACTTCTAATATTATTTTACCCATAGAAATGTCAACGGTTACTTTTACAAATCTAGGGAACAGTTTCTTTTACGGTTAACCTTTTTTTTACCCTATTTACGACTAACGGTTAACATTTTTCAACTTTTACGGCTATCGACTAAGTTTTTGGACGTTTTACGCCAATCGGTTAACCCCATTAAGACTCTCGTATAGTGCTTGCATCTTCTAAATTTGGTCAGCGCCAGCTGGTTTTGAAGAATTAGTCAGGAGATTAAAGCCACTAAAAAACGGCGAAATGTTTTGAAAGAATAACAAATTTGTTTAATCATGTTCCTAGGATAAGAAGCAGGTCCTGACCCATATAGAGAGAGCTGAGAAAGCAAAAGTAAGTTGAATGGCATATGTATTGTAGTGTGCGCACGTTGTCCATTTAATCAAGGGAAAACAAATATGAAAACTTTAATCAATGAAAGATTTCGAAATTCCATAGTATTAACGACTTTCTCATAGCACAGCCTTAATTATGAGTGGGAACATTGTCATTTTACTGTATACAACAGCGAACGCCCTCACAGTAGGACGACATGAGGGGACTTTTCACAGGATTGATGTGTTGTTAGTGTCTCCAGTATTTGTAGGTTCGCCCACGAAAATTTAAACAGTGGCCATATTGTTCGAGGTGACACTTGATCTAGAAATTCGTGTCCGCCATCAATCCACGTGCTGCGCGCGCATGAACTTACAAACCTCGGCTTTGCAGAAATGTTGAACTTCCCCGCGCGTAAAAGCCATTATTATACATTGTACCCACTATCTGTCTTCTCATTAGCTAAGAGCCTTCAGCAAATTTTGGTAATCAGCGCAACCTAGTTAATCTGTAGGTTGTGCGCGCAATGCATGATTTTCAATAACAGTATCAATTCAATCAATCAATTCTTATATTCAGATGATCCTGCAGAATGGGCAAAATCCCGTAGAGTATTTGTTGTCAATTTATGCTCGATCTTTAGGCTATAGTTCCTCAATTTGTAAAGCCAAAATAAAAAATTCAGATATGCAAAGAAAACAAAAAGCCACCGTAGTAAGCACGCCTTGGTATTGACGAACTTTTTTTTCTGTATGCTAAAACAAAAATTTATCATGGTTGTCTACTTTTTCGTGATCGTTTTTGCCATGGTTAGTAAAGCCAACGCAAAAACAATCAGATAATATTTTCCCTATTTTTTCACATATTTCCAACACTGAGAATTTGCTTATTCTTATTCTTGATGGTGCCAAAAGGATTAATTGAAATAAAAATAAAAATGTGGGGTCACCGCGCTTGGTTTTGAATCAGGGAAGTGAAGTTAAAATTACTTCACAATATCCTGTGCGCTAAAAGTTTATTTTTTAAAATGAAAAAAGAAGACTCTCCATGATGCCCCTTTTGACCAATGAATCACACCATCGCACATCTTTTCACTGAATGCACATAAGCCATTTCGTTCTGGAAAGAGTTTCTAGATTAGGCCTCGCGCATGGTGAACTCAAGAATATCTCTCTCAAAAAACGAAATTATGTTTGGTATTATTCATCAAATTCTACATTCTGCTAGCCCTCAATCATTTAGTTATTATAGGAAAGTATTTCCTCTATGTAAATGCTCTTAACAGCAAAGATTATGTCTTGCATAAAAGATTAAAGTAGAAAAATACATTTCGTGTACGTCCGGCCGTGAAAAGGAATTAAGACGTAATTGTCTACTTTCTATTCTGTGTTTAAAACTCCTAATTTTCCCCTTAATTGCGTAACCATGAAATTTTTGTATTATTATTAATTGTTATTATCATGTAAGATTAGGGTTAATGTACGTTTTGTTGTAATTATATAATGGCTGGCAGTAATTATTGTATGCCTTTCTTTTTTCTTTCTTTTGTTTGCAAACGACATACTGTTAGTTTAATGTGTAAGCTGTTTCTCACTGTTAGCATTACGTATGTAGCTATAATTTCTCTTTATCGCAATATTTTGTATTGTTAGTGTAATTTGAGTAAGATTTGAATAAAGTGAAAAAAAATATGGAGACAATATACCATCGTATCAATGGTATGTTGCTCGCGTTTTCTAAATTTGGTCAGTGCCAGCTGGTTATGAAGAATTAGCCAGGATATTAAGGCCAGTAAAGTAAAAACGGTGAATTATTTTAAATGAATAACAAATTTGTTTAATCATCCTAGGACAAGAAGCAGGTCCTGAGCCATATGGAGAGAGCTGAGAAGACAAAAGTAAGTTCCGTGGTATATTTAACAATTATTCCATGAGCACGCGTTGGACATGAGGTGGTAAATAGCCAACGAGGCGCGTAGCGCCGAGTTGGCTATAACTATCTCATATCCAACAAGCGCGAATGGAATTATTGTTGTATTAAATTTTTTAAAACTCCAAACGTCTGGTTATTACAAATGAGTTTTAGTAAATTTCATTTTAAATATTACAAAACGACCGGATATTAATGCAGCTTCCGGTAAACTAAGGGATAATCAGATGACATGCGCGCCGTTTGCGAATTTAGTTGAAGGAAAATCTGAAAGTGAAGGACGCTGTGCTTAAATTATTCTCGACAAGTACTGTTTTCGCTTTCCCCCGTTGTGACTGTGAAATTTGACGCTGGATACGTCGACCTGATTGCTCTTCAATTTCGTTTCCTTCCTCCACTGAATCGGAGCTGCACAAAGACCTAGCTTCATTAATCAATCAATTTGATGTTGTTGTTGTTGTTCAATAGAAAGCAGTTCGTTTTATAGACTACGAGTAGTCCCCCATTTTTCCTCAGGGAGAGTAGAGCGAACGAAACGCGAGCGCGCGTGAAAATCACCCCACGCGAGAAAAGGCGACACGCGGCGGGCAGAGAGAAAAATTTTTCTCTCTCCCCACCGCGAGTCGCCTTTTCTCGCGTGGGGTGATTTTCACGCGCGCTCGCGTTTCGTTCGCTCTACTCTCCCTGAGGAAAAATGGGGGACTACTCGTAGTCTATTCGTTGTAGGATTTACTTGAGGCCTGTTGGTCCATTATGGACTTGCGAAAGTGTTAAGAGGTGTAAAAGCTTTTCAAACACGCAGAAAATCTGCTAATGGTTTTGAAAACTTAAGGTAAACTTTGTTGTTGTTGTTACACAATTCAGCTCGACCTACGGAAGAATTAGGCTTATAACTTCTTTAAATTTGTGAGGAAACTTCGGAGTACCATTAAATAATTTCAAACCAAAGTTTGTAGCTTTTTTGTCGCTGCCGGTATGGCATTTTTTGTCTTTTTCTGTTGTTTTGTCGGTAGAAAGCTCGCGAAATCTACTTTTTTGTGTCGCTTTGCCCGAGAGAAACTTTGTTGTTTTCTATATAAGATCAAACTAAGGTATATCAGCTGCTAACAGAGGTTAAGTGAACCAATCAGAATGCTAGAAGTGCATTATCTGAGGTTGAAAATTTAATAAAATAATATATTTTAGTGTGCTCTTGTTGTCCATTCACTGAAGGGAAAACAATTAGGACGCCGGGAGGACTTTTTACAGTATTGTAGAGTTACAGATACCCTATTTATTCGAATAAGCGCCCAGCCTCGAATAAGCGCCCACACCCAACCCCACCCCGTTTCACTCCCACTCAAACTCCACTAAGCACCCATCCCCACCCCAACCTCTTCCCCTTCCCAGAGACTTCCCCGAAGAAAGGGCCAGTTATTTAAACGGAGTTTAACCAGTGTTTACCAAAACCGCGTTCTAAGTCACTTTCAGCTTGTCCAACGCTTTTATATAAACACCATTTGTCGTGAACAGTTTAACTAGAGCATATAGTGTAGACTAGAAAAGTATTTACCTTCTAAAATGAACCAAGAGATTATAGCCAACCCGTAGTTTTCTTCAGAGGAATTTACAGAAACCTTGCTTTGTCACATCTTCGCGTTTTGTTATTAACATTTTTTGTTTTGTTGCAAAATAAACATACTACACTTGCTGAAAATGTTAAAAATTTAATAAGCGCCCGGCCTGGAATAAGCGCCCACCTCGAATAAGCGCCCACTCTCAAGATCCAAAAACTTAATAAGCGCCCAGGGCGGTTAATTGAATAAATACGGTAGTTAAGTTATCGGAATGGATAGGAATTGGCTAGTGAATGCTGGCAGCAATACGAGTCCACGCTCAAGCCACGTGCTGCGCGGGCGCGAATTTATAAACCTCGGCTTTGCAGGGTCCGTGTGAAAAGCCATTACTTTACGTTGATTGTTTTGTCATCACAAGGCATAGAGACGATAAACGAAAATCATAAAAAACAGTACCTCGTTTTCTCTTATTTAGGTTTCTTCTCTTGACATGATTTAGGTCTGGAAGAGGCGGTTATCAGCTATAACTCAAGTATTGTAAGGGGCAGTTTATATGATACCGGGATGACTTTCATTCCGGAATAAGTTCGTTCCAGAAAGAACATCGTACTGCATTCACATGTTAAAATCGAAAGTCTCAGCCTATGGCGACAATCTCGCCATGTTTTCGCACTAGATAAGATACGCATCCGTCACTCGCCCCAGACTACACGATTGCGAGTTTCAATGCGGAACGAACTGTGTTTATAGTTTAAATGATTTCAGTTTACATCACACCCAAACGAAAGTTTCATTCGGATTGAAGACCGGACTGAACTCATTCCGGAATGACTTGTACGGGAGCAAAATTTCTTCTCGGTATCTTCTGAACAGATGCAAAGAAAGATACGAAGATGGCATGAACTTGTTGCGGAATTAAAGTTATTCCGGTTTCATGTAAACAGCCCCTAAGGTGTGTAGACTGATGGATCTTTATTTACCTTCTAAATAAATACAGGCGTCAAGAGGCCCTCTACACAAGGCTGCTATTAGTGGACAATGCGAGACGGTCAAAATGCTTCTTGACAATGGTGAAGATGTGGATCAAAGAGATCAGGTTTTATTTTAGTGTTTTTGGTTATCAGGTAAAGAATTTGATGGGTAATATGGACCTTAAGGTGGCTCGACTGGATTTTTTGGGGTTGATACCTCCCAACTTTGAGCATTAACTACGTCGGCATGAGTAAAGATATGGAAAAAAGGTTACCACAACTGTATTATATAAAGATGAAAATTTCTTATGATCTGGGTTTTCTTGCAATCGGAGTCGCCATGGCAACGTAATGACGCCATTACGTTTTTCATTTATCTTTGTGTTTCTCTGTTCCAGGAGTTTTTTGAAGAAATCGCTTTAGGGAGTATGTACCTGCTATAATTGCCGCCATTATGGCATAGTTTAAACAAATTCTATGAGAGCGTTTTCGAAATATTTTGAAATGTAGTTTTAAGAATAATAAAAACGGTGAAATAGCATGCTAGCCACACAATTCGCTAATATTTTAAGAAAATGATAAGCTTTGGGAACGAGGCGTCATCTCATAGTGGTTTGATTCCATTGAAAACTGCATACAAAAAAAGAGGGGAATTGCTCTGGGCGATCGCGAGTAAGAAGAATTTTATTAACTTGCACTCAGCTGCTTTTGATACAGTTTTGGACGTAATTTGGTCCAAGCCTAAAAATTTCGCATTTTCCAAAAACCGCTCGATAAATTTTTTTTATAAATTCGACAATCCCGAGATCAATTGTCAAGAAATATTCCCTGCAAGTTTCAAGAACATTGAAAATAGGGAAGGCTTTTAAATAGGGCCTCAAATATGACCAATTTTCCCCCCAGATTTTGTGTTTACAAGTTAGCGTCCTTATTATTCACTGGCATTGTTTTCAAGTTTCATATGCACGTGCACAACTAGCAAAAGATATAAATTTGCATCAAAAAGAACTCTCGATTATTTTCCGAAGAAATATCCGGAATATTCTAATAATTGGCTTGACGTCACAGATAGCAGTGAGAGCCGAAACGGTGAACGTCACGGCTCATCGTCTAGGATGGAATATTTAATTATCTTACTCGGGTTATAACATCACAGAAACTCTCACAAAGAGTTGCTCTGATGTTATAATGTATCATTAATCTCTTTACCCGGTAATTAGCATATCCCGGAGATTTAACCGAGGGTCCTTTTTGATGCAAATTCTATCTTTTTGCTAAATGTGCACGTGTATATGAAACTTGAAAACAATGCCAGTGAATAATGAGGACGCTCACTTGTAAACACAAAATCTGGGGGGAAAATTGGCTATATTTGAGGCCCTATTTAAAAGCCTTCCCTATTTTCAATGTTCTTAAAACTTGCAGGGAATATTTCTTGACAATTGATCTCGGGATTGTCGAATTTATAAAAAAATTTATCGAGCGGTTTTTGGAAAAATGCGAAATTTGTAGGCATGGACCAAATTACGTCCAAAAACTGTATCAAAGGTAGCTAAATGCAAGTTAATAAAATTATTCTTACTCGCGATCGCCCAGAGCAATTCCCCTCTTTTTTCGTATGCAGTTTTCAATGGAATCAAACCACTATGAGATGAAGCCTCGTTCCCAAAGCTTATCATTTTCTTAAAATATTAGTGAATTGTGTGGCTAGCATGCTATTTCACTGTTTTTATTATTCTTAAAACTACATTTCAAAATATTTCGAAAACGCTCTCATAGAATTTGTTTAAACTATGCCATAATGGAGGCAATTATAGCAGGTACATACTACCTAAAGCGATTTCTTCAAAAAACTCCTGGAACAGAGAAACACAAAGATAAATGAAAAACGTAATGGCGTCATTACGTTGCCATGGCGACTCCGATTGCAAAAAAACCCAGATCATAAGAAATTTTCATCTTTATATAATACAGTTGTGGTAACCTTTTTTCCATATCTTTACTCATGTCGACGTAGTTAATGCTCAAAGTTGGGAGGTATCAACCCCAAAAAATCCAGTCGAGCCACCTTAAAGCTGGTCTAAGCTGGTCTAAGCCGCTTTAGGGCAGCATTGTATGATTATCTGTTCCCAACCCGACGCCTAGCTTTTCTTCGCTCGATATTGGAGTCAGCTGGGTCGAGTTCCTAGCCTTTTTCGTAAGGAAACTTATCGTTAATTCTTCAACAATTGTTGCGTTTTGGGATATAGGCTGTAAAGTTCTGTTTCAAAATTGATTTGTCAGAGAGACGTTTATCTATGGGTTGACCTTTGAAAGAATTTCAAGAAATCAAATAAAAAGGATGTAAGATAGTCTTAAGCTTACTGGGAAACTGAGTCCAACAATGTCGAATAATTTTGTTAGTTCCCTGTTATAACCTTCACTTGCTCTGTTTATCTTTTCGTTAGTTTTCTCTGACTCCTCTTCATCTTGCCTGTTGGTATGGACAGGAATCTGTTGTCAAATTGTTGTTAGAACAGGGTGCGAACGTCAACGCTGAAGACAGAGTAAGTTCAGTCGATGGTTAAACGTTTCTGACCTTGAATAAAGAGGCTTTTTTTAAATTAGCTGTCGTTCTGTAAGCGAAAGTAAGATTAAGGATTTATTAATTGAAATTTCACATCTCTTAAACCCCTTGCAATGTGAAATTGGCGTTTTATAACAGCTTAGGTTTTTGTAACCTCGCGTTGCATCTCTAATTTTAGTTATATTCTTCTCTTTTTATGTATGAAAATGATACAAAAAAAGCACTGAAAGAGTTAAAGCTCTAAAGTGTGAAAAAACAACAACGGAATAATGAAATAAAATACTGTTGAATTTGAAAACAACATGTTTGGCGATTAATTTTGACAAGAGTGAAATACTTTTAATGGTAATCTTGTTTCACAGAAGGAAACCTAACTCGCCTTCTTTTTAAAATATTAAATTGGCTTTGTTGTTTAATATAATGGCGCTCGTCCTTGGTATTGCGTGTTTTTTTTTTATAAATCAATAACACAACCAGGATAACAAATTACTATTTGCTTCACTTTTTCTAGTTTCAACGTACCCCTCTGCAAAAAGCGGAACGCCACAATCACTACACCATTGTGCAGTTACTCGTGAACAGTAATGCAAGGCCAAGTTACCAACAACCGGTAAGATATACACTTTAAGGGTGTGCCTGGCTTTCGGTGAATTAAAGACGAGCCTTCCATTCAACGGAGATTCAACACGTTAAGTAAAATGATTGGGAATTGAAGCCTTCAAGACTTTGAAAATAGCAAAATGGCCAGAGAAATGACGCACCTGTAGAAATCATTCAGTGAATTTATTGTTTCATTATCATGAAAGTTATGCTGTTAGAGTGGCAGGTAATAATTGCCCTTTTTTTCGATTTTTGTCTACTGAGTGAATAGTAATAAATCTACTGGTTGTTGTGTCGGTTTTTAAAACTCTCGTGGCGAGAAAGGAGCACAAACAACAAGAAATCTGGACAAGTGAGTGTGCTCGAGGGTTCCTTCTAGGACATTCAAGGGGCCAAAAAAGCAGGATAGCAGCGCGCTGCTTTACAAATCAGTACTACAAAAAAGTGGATAAATCGGTGCACACTCCGACTAATTTCTCAAAGAAACTAGATTTACAATGTGATACTCTACTTGATTTTTAGGTACAGTATGAAGGGGTATTTTAAGCATTATTTGAAGTGTACGACGTGTTTCGGATGTATCAGTATCTATCGCTAGTTCACATAATTGTGACCTTATATAAAGTTTGATAACTAACTTTATGGATCATAATGTTGAATGTGATTACGATTTAATTTACTTGAAGACTCTTATTTTCATGTTCTCTGTCATTTATCTTGATTTCCATCCACCTTTTGAGTTGTATTAGCGAAGTTAATTACATAAAATTATGATAATTGTAATTAGTTAGTCAGAGTGTTTTTACTCGAACCGTGAAATAGGTAGTAGAATACTACGCAATATTTGTTAGTATCTGTTTCACGCTTCAAGTAAAATCACGGCTCTATAATGATCACCTTTTGCAATGATCATCCTTCGTTGTCTATCTTTATGTATGATTACAATTTTATGAACTTTAGTAACCTGACCATGGATGTTGATGTATCCCAAGCGCGTCGGTTGTGTTCTTTAAATGTTCAATTTTCATTTGACTACTACTGAATTTCGATGAACGATAAATTATATGTGCTATATTTTTATCACCTCAGTTAGATTCAGATTCTAGGTAAGTACACTGACTCGTTTTAACTTCTTGCTTGTAGTTAAGTTTAAAGTCACTTGCGGAGAAGGCATTCTTGCGTGTGGATACTTGGTCGGGATTTAACATGTTCACAGCGGCTGTCGTTGAAGGAAATTACAACGTTATTTTGAAGACGCACGGGCTACTCAGTGATGTAGAAATAATGATGACAGCAGTAGATGATACTCTCGCAAATCTTAAAACCAAAATGCCTGGTCATCGCAAAATTGAAAGCCTTTACCAAGAGACAGTGGATAAAGTCAATTCACTGTCAGAGCTACACCGGTGTAAACCCGGTAATGATGCGGAGAAGGCAGTAGAGCTTGTGTTACGTGATGGCCTGGATATAAACACCCCTGCATTGTGCAATCGCACACCCTTGTTGTGGGCGAGTCTTTCATCTTCTGGTGAGTTTATTGAGACCCTTATCGACCTTGGTGCTAACGTTAACGCTCAAAGAACTGATGACAAAGATACACCTTTGACCTTATCTACTTATTGGGACAACTTCATGACAGTGTTCTTGCTTTTGGATCATGGAGCTGATGCTAATATCGCTGCAGCTGATGGATGTACTCCACTGCACTTGGCAGTGATCAAGGGTAGCCAAAACCTTGTCAAATTATTTCTGGAAAAGAACGCGTTAGTAAATACTCAGAATGCTGATGGCGATTCACCACTGCACACAGCTGTCAGCAACGGATTTTTTGATATTACCAAGCTTCTGATTAAAAAGGGAAGCAACGTCAACCTTCTAAATAAAGAAGGAAGAACCCCTCTTTTTCTTGGTGTAAAGAACAAACATGAACAGCTCATCAAACTCTTGACTGAAAACAAGGCTGATGTAAGTATTGGATACAAGGAAAACTCTACAGAAATGAGGTACATTGAGGTGTATGAGGGTCTCAATGGGGTGGTGGCTTTTACGGTTATCGGCTAAAATTTTGACTCTTTTACGGTTATCGGTTAATTTATTTCAGTTAAGGTTAACGAAAAAGTTAAAAATTAATTTCTTTTGTTTCAAAGAGATAAATATTAATAAACCTGTATTTTTTGTATCTTTAAGCAAAATAAAGGTCTTTGGATCAGCTCGGGATGAAATAAGTTATTCTTTTGAACCATTTTAACATTTGATAGATCACACTTTTAAGTATTCCACTTCTAATACTACTTTACCCATAGGAATGTCAATGGTTACTTTTACAAATCAAGGGAACAGTTTCTTTTACGGTTAACTCTTTTTTTACCCTATTTACGACTAACGGTTAAAATTTTTCGATTTTTATGGCTACGCCTATCGGTTAATCCCATTAAGACCCTCGTATATTGCTTGCATCTTCTAAATTTGGTATGCGCCAGCTGGTTTTGAAGAATTAGTCAGGAGATTAAAGCCCCTCAAAAACGGCGAAATGTTTTGAAAGAATAACAAATTTGTTTAATCATGTTCCTAGGATAAGAAGCAGGTCCTGACCCATATGGAGAGAGCTGAGAAAGCAAAAGTAAGTTGAATGGCATATGTATTGTAGTGTGCGCACGTTGTCCATTTAATCTAGGGAAAACAAATATGAAAACTTTAATCAAAGAAAGATTTAGAAATTCCATATAATTAACGACTTTCTCGTAAATCAGAGCACAGGCTTAATTATGAGTGGCAACATTGTTATTTTACTGTATACAACGGCGAGCCCCCTAACAGTAGGCTGATTTAGCAACAGAACGGGAACGTTATTTGACGACGGCGCGCGCTAATCAAACAACTGGCTTGACCAATGGCCGAGCGAGAAATAGGGCACCGGAAGTCTAGTTTAGTTCTTTTCGCGCGCTTTCCCGTTCTGTTGCTAAATCAGCTTAGGACGAGTAGGACGGTATGGGGGACTTTTCACAGGATTGATGCGTTATTAGTGTCTCCAGTATTTATGCTGGCTGCATAAGGGTGGGTGAAAGTCGGGATTTGAGGATTGGCAAGTCTGTAGTTCGCCCACGAAAATTTAAACAGTAAGCTTTTTTTTTCGAGGTGACACTTGATCAAGAAATTCGTGTCCACCCTCAATCCACGTGCTGCGCGTGCAAGAACTTGTAAACCTCGGCTTTCCAGAAATGTTGAACTTCCCCGCGTGTAATAGCCATTATTATACATTGTACCAACTATCTGTCTTCTCATTGGCTAAGAGCCTAGAGCTAATTTTGGAAATCAGCGTAATCTACAGGTCAGCAGATAACTGACTAATCTGTAGGTAGCGCGCGCAATGCATGATTTCCAATAACAGTATCAATTCAAGTTTCTGGCGAGGGTGTATTTGTCGTTATTTTCTTCAAAACAATGTATTAAAAAAAAACAATTATTATTAGGTTTTTGTGATATCCTAAATAATCAAGGTCTCGGTAAGTGTTACCAGCCTCGACCTTCGGCTCGGCTGATAACACTTACCCCGGCCTTTTGATTATTCCGGATATCACAAACACCTCGTCCGATAATTGATTATTACGAGCGTTTTAGTCATTACAATTTTTTTATTAACTTTCTACAAGACAATAAGATAAACAATAACTAAAGATAATTCACACTACAAAAGTTAAACTAGAATATAGCATACGTGAATACACAAACATACAGGCGGGGGACACCGCAACAGCGCTAGCGAGAAAAACGATACATACGTTTCTCGAATTCAAGTTTGTTTGTTTTTGACACGAGTTAGGCCTAGAAGAGGCGTGTCAGATCTGTCATAACATAAATTAATGTCATCAATAAATGCAAGGTATGTAGACTGATGGATTGTTATTCACCTTCTGAATAAATAAACAGGCATCAAGAGGTTCTTTACACGAGGCTGCTATAAGTGGACAGTACGAGACGGTCAAAATGCTCCTTGAAAGTGGTGAAGACGTGGATCAAAGAGATCAGGTTTTAGTCTTCCCTGGTCTTTGTAAATCTAATGCCTGTGGATTCTTACATTCTTTTCTAAAGGCTAGCTTTGAGTATAATTGTGTTCTTTGCGTTCATGAACGAACACTCAGCATTCTGATTGGCCGGTGATAACAGGACAGGAAAATCACAAAACTCTGTTTTAGTGCATTTTCTTTAAAACAGACTTTTAACGGCTTTACCTTTTATAATCCAGTACTTGCTGATAGTTTTCAGGACACTCGGAATAGGCTTCATTTTCCGTGTCTTTTTAAAAATAGGCACGCAAAAGTTCTCAGGAAGACTTCATGGAAGACTTTGGGCAATTTTCTTCCAAAAGTACCCTATTAGGCAAGAGTAAACCGTTTACCCGACCCTACAAGCAGTATTTAAGGCCATGTTCTTTAACCGAGTGTTTTGCTTGTCTGATAGCGTTTCTTCTTATATTAATCCGGGAGTAGCTAAATACTAAAGTTCTTGATGTTGTAACTGGTTTGAACCCATGAATCCTGTCATTAGTATGTCGAGTAAGTGTAGCTCTGAACAGAACTGCTGACCACACTGACGTTTTCACCATCTATGCAGAAGTCAACATAAGACTTAAGAAAAACTCCTGATAATGCGGCTTCGACACAGGTTGTAGCAAACGTCAACTTCTCTCATCAACAGACCTATTCGGAACTTCACTCACCCAGACCATCATATTCGAACTACTTTAATATACGAGTCTGTAACGATGAATAGTTATGGAGACTTTGAACTTGTGGGGGGGGGGAGGAATAATCCGTCGTGAAATAATTTACATTTAGGCGAGGCAGAAAATCAAAATGATTTATTAATCATGATAATCCGCATTGAAACAGGTTGTAGCAAACGTCAATTCCTGTCACCAACAGACCTATTCGGTACTTCACTAATCCAGACGATCTTTTTCAAACTACTTTAATATACGAGTCTGTAATGATGAATAGCGATGGAAAATTTGAACTTGGGGAGAAATGACAAACCGTGAAATAATTTAGATTCAGGCGAGGCAGAAAATGAAAACGATTTTTTCATTTGTCTGTTTGTTTGTCTGCTTGTTTGCTCGTTTTACCCACCTGAAAATGTTATAACTTTGTTTATCAATAAGCAGTTTTTTTTAATGTACGGGAAAAAGACCTGTAAACTTTGCATTTGGGCTCAGTTTTAGCGTTATACTTGGGTAATCACCTGATTTCGAGTGCAATTTGGAATAAATAAGCACGAGTAGATTTTTTCACAAATTTGTGGTCTTTGAAAAAATTTACGAGTGCTTATTTATTCCAAATTGCACGAGAAAAATCATGTGATTTCTTATTAATGACATTCATGAAAAAATTGCGAGATAGGTTTAAAATCACTTTGACAGGGAGTCAACACGCGTAAACTACGTGCAAAAATAAATTATTCAAATGCTGCAAATATCATCACACATAGTCAAAACAACATTTTGCTCGATGTTTTTAAAGTTTGCAAGCTGCAGAAACGGGCTGAACAGTTCATAGAATTGTTCAATCTGTTTGAATTAAAGATTCTGGGTTATTACCTCGAGTTTTCCGCTCTTCCAGAGAATTTCTTCTTCCTCCTCTGATACTTGCCGAGCTTTGTTTGGGCGCTTACCACGGCCAGCCAAGCGAAGATGTTTCGCTTTGTCCTCCAACACCTCTTTGGACGAACTAAATTCCCAGTCACGTACAATAGACCGGGTGCAGCCTTTGTTCTTTAAGTGTCTATCAAGCGATGCCATCATTACTTTAAGGCTTTCTGGCTCATAATCTTCACCTTTTTTATTGTTTACTTTGGCGAAGAAATGCTCGAGCAAAGTGTTAAGCTCAGCCGGCTCATAATTTTCTATTTCATCAGTAGTTTCATTATCTACGCACCAATTCTTCCAAACAGGAGCCAAAAACCAGTGCTTTTCGCAGTGTTTTGGTTTTTAGAGCAGTTTTTTTATTAGCTCCTCTACAGTTGTTCCGGTCGCAAAAGCAAATGTGCTGCAAACGCCAACCATTGCAGTTTTTGCTCGAAATTGGTCAGAAGCGGATCCAAATTTTGCGCCATTTAGATGGCGCATTTGATTGGCTCTCAGTGATTTCCTTTGTTTATTAACCAATCAGAATGTCACGTTTGTTACTCTTTTCTGCACTAAATTATCTTTTTTCTGCACTCAATTACCTTTTTTTCTGCATCTTGTTACCTAAAAACTGCATTTCTCTAAGCCAATCACAATCGAGAAATTTTTTCATGTATATAGTTCAATAAAAGCCTCTAGTTGTATTTTATGCATGACCATCATTATTGCTGGACAAGCTGACTTCTTTCACCCTTTTGTAATTGTTTTTCCCCTCCCTATTTCTGTAGTTTTCTCTGACTCCTCTTCATCTTGCTTGTTGGTATGGACAGGAATCTGTTGTCCGGTTGTTACTAGAGCATGGTGCGAACGTCAACGCTGAAGACATGGTGAGTTAGTGAGTTTTTTTTCCATTGAAAAATGATAGGGAGCATTATATGAAGGAAGATCATCGCAGTTATATACGCAATTTTTGCAGTTGCAAAAAGAAAGCCTGAAAAAAAGTCAGGCTTTTACGGGATTCGAACCCTTGACCTCTGTGATACCGGTGCAGGGCTCTACCAATTAAACTAACAAGCCAACTTGGAGCAGGTCGTTGAATTGGTTCGTTATAAACTCGTGAAAGGATGATGATGAAGTTACGAAAATATGAAAATCATATATTCATAACTTCACTGATAGCGAGCGTAAGCAACAACGACGGCGACGTCAACGAGAGCGGCGAAAAAGCAAAAGGTTTATTAAGCAAATCATAGCCTCTGGGAGGAGATGTTTTAAGCAATTAATTTAGCTCACGCTACAAAACGTACTCTGCTTAAATGTTTTTAGTTTCAACGTACACCTCTTCAAAAAGCTGAAAGTCAAAACCACCATTCCATAGTGAAGTTGCTGCTGAAGAATGACGCTAGGCCAAGTCTTCATCAACCAGTAAGATATCAGATTTTGTCAGTCTCCCTAATCCATTTTGCCAAACGTTGTCTTTCAGATGGAGTTCTACCTAATTTGTTTAACGTTACCTATACATCATCGTACGAGTCGCTTCTATCTTTTAGATACCTTATATTTGTTGGTATTTATGGAATTACTTACCGGGAACCTTAGAACTGAAGACCTAAGCCTGTCTTTCATCAAAAAACGTTGCGGAGATTTTTACAAAAAAATAGCCTGCGAGCAAGCTCTCCGGTGCACTCTGGCGGCTGGGCGGTAAAGGAAGAAGAACTTGCAACTACGTCTCTGGAATTTGAATATCTGCCTCGAAAAATTCGATGCGAAATGCTGATTGGCGGAGGTGACATTCGTAATGACGTCATTGCCCTTGGCACTTGTTTTTGAATGTTTGTTTACATTCGCGCTCGTTTCCGCTTCGCGCTTATTGGCGGAAATCTGACAGCTCAGTCGACGGGGAGCCACAGGAAATTGGAGGTGGAATTCAAATTCCAAAAACGTAGTTGCGAGCTCTCCTTGCTTTTCCTGCCCCGCCGCCAGAGCGCCCCGGACAGCTTGCTCGCACGCTACAAAAAATAAGATCAGGAAGGTTGATTCTTATCGCCCACATGTTACCTGGGCATAAAAATCATAGCGTAGTCTCAAACCATAATTATCAGTTTATATGTGTTACTTTTTGTGACAACTTTTTTTTCTTTTCCGTTTTTTTTTACATTGTAAGTGTTATATTTCAATTGAGTCAGGATTAGCTCGTATGGTTCTTGTGTTCTAAACTAGTCGTTCCCCGTTGCTCTCCACGTGTATGCAGTGAAAATCGATTAAATTCAAATTAAAAATTTTAAAATCTAATTCAAATTAAAATGTGTCTATTTGCGATACACGGGAACACCATTACTGAACTCTGAAGTTCAAAAACCGCCTTCACAATTAAGTTTTTCGCTGCCGTCAATCATAATTCCAATCACAAGCAACGACCTTGAATCACAGAAATATACAGTCTCGTACCCAGGCCAGTTCGCGCTATCCGAGTTACCAGAGGAGGCTTAGTGTCTCCAGTATTTATGCTGGCTGCATGAGGTTGGGTAAAAGTCGGGATTTGAGGATTGGCAACTCTGTAAGTTCGCCCACGAAAATTTAAACAATGGCGCGGCATATTGTTCGAGGTGACACTTGATCTAGAAATTCGTGTCCACCATCAATCCACGTGCTGCGCGCGCATAAACTTATAAACCTCGGCTTAGCAGAAATGTTGAACTTCCCCGCGCGTAAAATCCATTTTTAGTTGTACCCACTATCTGTCTTCTCATTGGCTAAGAGCCTACAGCAAATTTTGGAAATCAGCGCAACCTAGTTAATCCGTAGGTTGTGTGTGCAATGCATAATTCCTAATAACAGTGTCAATTCAAGTTTCTTGCAACGGTGTATTTGTCGTTATTTTCTTCAAAACGATGTATTAAAATAAAAAAAAACAATTATTATAAGGTTTTTGTGATATCCTAAATAATCTAAGTCTCGGTAAGTGTTACCAGCCTCGACCTTCGCTCGGATGATAACACTTACCTCAACCTTGATTATTGCGGATATCACAAAAACCTCGTTGAGCGTTTTTGTCCTTACAAAATTCGTGTCCACCCTCAATCCACGTGCTGCGCGCCTATGAACTTATAAATCTCGGCTTTGCAGAAATGTTCAACTTCCCCGCGCGTAAAAGCCATCATTATACATTGTGCCCACTATCTGTCTTCTCTCTGGCTAAGAGCCTGAAGCAAATTTTGGAAATCAGCGCAACCTAGTTAATCTGTAGGTTGCGCGCACAGTGCATGATTTCCAATAACAGTATTAATTCAAGTTTCTTGCGATGAAGTATTTGTCGTTATTTTCTTCTAAACGATGTATTAAAAACATAATTATTACTAGGTTTTTGTGATATCCTAAATAATCAAGGTTTCGGTAATTGTTACCAGCCTCGACCTTCGGCTCGGCTGATAACACTTACCTCGACCTTGATTATTGCGGATATCACAAAAACCTTGTCCGATAATTGATTATCACTTTACGTTGAGCGTTTTTGTTCTTACAATTTATTAACTTTCTCCAGAACAATTAGATAAACAATAACTAAAGGTAAGTCACACTACAAAAGTTAAACTAGAATATAGCATACATGAATACACAAGCAAACAGGCGGGGACACCGCCAAAGGGAGGGCCAATTACTGCGAGCTCAGGACACAGACACATGGCATAGGTACGATGAACGAGAACCATAAAAACAATACCTATGTTTCTCGAATTCAAGGTTGTTTGTTTGTTTTTGACACGCGTTAGGCCTAAAAGAGGCGTGTCAGATCTGTTATAACATAAATTAATGTAATCAATAAATGCAAGGTTTGTAAAGTGAAGGATGTGTTATTCACCTTCTGAAAAAAAAAAAAAAAAACAGGCATCAAGAGGTTCTCTACACAAGGCTGCTATAAGTGGACAATACGAGACGGTTAAAATGCTTCTTGAAAGTGGTGAAGATGTGGATCAAAGAGATCAGGTTTTATTTCAGTCTTTTTTGTTACCCGGTTTAAGAACTTAAAAGGGTAATATGGACCTAACAGGAGAGATTTCGAAAATGATTTGATCAAAAAGTTAAACGCTAAAAGATTTTTAAAATACATTTAAAAAACATTTAAAAAAGTGAACGGCGTTTCGGCGCTACGTTACGCCATTATCAAGTTGAAAAGTGAAAAAGTATAAGGTGTAAAATGAATATATAAAATTTGAAATAATACATAAAATATTTGCGGGTCCAATGGGTATAATTCCCAAGGTAAGAAAAAAAATGTACGAAAGTGTCACGTAAATAGTTTGGCGCGAATGGAGTCGCCTTGTGTGTTAAGAGAAGGCTTGATGTCCTTTATGTATAACATCTCGTAGACTAAGCAATCAAACTTGCTGTTACATTTCTTCAGAACTTTGAAAAGATGGTCAACCTGTGTTCTGTTGTTGCCATGCTGTGTTTCAAGGTGTTTCCCGATGGCTAAAAAACGGTGTTCACTTATGCGTTGATGTAAGTGTCGGGCAGTGTAGCCGACATAATTTGCATCGCACAAATCACATTGAAATAAGTGTACAACGCATCGAGTGTTGACGATCGGGGGCTTGTTTGCCTTGACACTCATGAGGGTTTGTGAGTAGACAGTTTTCTGCTCGTAAAGACGGGTTTTTCGTTAACATCGATCTTGGCTCCCAGAATAGATATCTTTGCGTACGCGTAGAAATGCTCGAGCAAAGTGTTAAGCTCAGCCGGCTCATAATTTTCTATTTCATCAGTAGTTTCCTTATCTACGCACCAATTCTTCCAAACAGGAGCCAAAAGCCAGTGCTTTTCGCAGTGTTTTCGTTTTTAGAGCAGTTTTTCAGCTCCTCTACAGTTGTTTTGGTCGCAAAAGCAAAGGTGCTGCTTTTTTGCTCGAAACTGGTCAGGAGCGGATCCAGATTTTGCGCCATTTAGATGGCGCATTTGATTGGCTCTCAGTAATTTCCTTTGTTTATTAACCAATCAGAATGTCACGTTTTTTACTGTTTTCTGCACTCAATTACCTTTTTTCTGCACCTTGTTACCTAAAAACTGCATTTGTCTTAGCCAATCACAATCGAGAAATTTTTTCATGTATATAGTTCAATAAAAGCCTTTAATTTTATTTTATGCATGACCATCATTATTGCTGGACAAGCTAACTTCTTTCACCCTTTTCTAATTGATTTTTCCCCTCCCTATTTCTGTAGTTTTCTCTGACTCCTCTTCATCTTGCCTGTTGGTATGGACAGGAATCTGTTGTCCGGTTGTTACTAGAGCATGGTGCGAACGTCAAAGCTGAAGACAGGGTTAGTTAGTGAGTTTTTTTTCCATTGAAAAATGATAGGGAGCATTATATGAAGGAAGATCATCGCAGTTATATACGCAATTTTTGCAGTTGCAAAAAGAAAGCCTGAAAAAAAGTCAGGCTTTTACGGGATTCGAACCCTTGACCTCTGTGATACCGGTGCAGGGCTCTACCAATTAAGCTAACAAGCCAACTTGGAGCAGGTCGTTGAATTGGTTCGTTATAAACTCGTGAAAGGATGATGATGAAGTTACGAAAATATGAAAATCATATATTCATAACTTCACTGATAGCGAGCGTAAGCAACAACGACGGCGACGTCAACGAGAGCGGCAAAAAAGCAAAAGGTTTATTAAGCAAATCATAGCCTCTGGGAGGAGATGTTTTAAGCAATTAATTTAGCTCACGCTACAAAACGTACTCTGCTTAAATGTTTTTAGTTTCAACGTACACCTCTTCAAAAAGCTGAAAGTCAAAACCACCATTCCATAGTGAAGTTGCTGCTGAAGAATGACGCTAGGCCAAGTCTTCATCAACCAGTAAGATATCAGATTTTGTCAGTCTCCCCTAATCCATTTTGCCAAACGTTGTCTTTCAGATGGAGTTCTACCTAATTTGTTTAACGTTACCTATACATCATCGTACGAGTCGCTTCTATCTTTTAGATACCTTATATTTGTTGGTATTTATGGAATTACTTACCCGGGAACCTTAGAACTGAAGACCTAAGCCTGTCTTTCATCAAAAAACGTTGCGGAGATTTTTACAAAAAAATAGCCTGCGAGCAAGCTCTCCGGTGCACTCTGGCGGCTGGGCGGTAAAGGAAGAAGAACTTGCAACTACGTCTCTGGAATTTGAATATCTGCCTCGAAAAATTCGATGCGAAATGCTGATTGGCGGAGGTGACATTCGTAATGACGTCATTGCCCTTGGCACTTGTTTTTGAATGTTTGTTTACATTCGCGCTCGTTTCCGCTTCGCGCTTATTGGCGGAAATCTGACAGCTCAGTCGACGGGGAGCCACAGGGAAATTGGAGGTGGAATTCAAATTCCAAAAACGTAGTTGCGAGCTCTCCTTGCTTTTCCTGCCCCGCCGCCAGAGCGCCCCGGACAGCTTGCTCGCACGCTACAAAAAATAAGATCAGGAAGGTTGATTCTTATCGCCCACATGTTACCTGGGCATAAAAATCATAGCGTAGTCTCAAACCATAATTATCAGTTTATATGTGTTACTTTTTGTGACAACTTTTTTTTCTTTTCCGTTTTTTTTTTACATTGTAAGTGTTATATTTCAATTGAGTCAGGATTAGCTCGTATGGTTCTTGTGTTCTAAACTAGTCGTTCCCCGTTGCTCTCCACGTGTATGCAGTGAAAATCGATTAAATTCAAATTAAAAATTTTAAAATCTAATTCAAATTAAAATGTGTCTATTTGCGATACACGGGAACACCATTACTGAACTCTGAAGTTCAAAAACCGCCTTCACAATTAAGTTTTTCGCTGCCGTCAATCATAATTCCAATCACAAGCAACGACCTTGAATCACAGAAATATACAGTCTCGTACCCAGGCCAGTTCGCGCTATCCGAGTTACCAGAGGAGGCTTAGTGTCTCCAGTATTTATGCTGGCTGCATGAGGTTGGGTAAAAGTCGGGATTTGAGGATTGGCAACTCTGTAAGTTCGCCCACGAAAATTTAAACAATGGCGCGGCATATTGTTCGAGGTGACACTTGATCTAGAAATTCGTGTCCACCATCAATCCACGTGCTGCGCGCGCATAAACTTATAAACCTCGGCTTAGCAGAAATGTTGAACTTCCCCGCGCGTAAAATCCATTTTTAGTTGTACCCACTATCTGTCTTCTCATTGGCTAAGAGCCTACAGCAAATTTTGGAAATCAGCGCAACCTAGTTAATCCGTAGGTTGTGTGTGCAATGCATAATTCCTAATAACAGTATCAATTCAAGTTTCTTGCAACGGTGTATTTGTCGTTATTTTCTTCAAAACGATGTATTAAAATAAAAAAAGAACAATTATTATAAGGTTTTTGTGATATCCTAAATAATCTAAGTCTCGGTAAGTGTTACCAGCCTCGACCTTCGCTCGGATGATAACACTTACCTCAACCTTGATTATTGCGGATATCACAAAAACCTCGTTGAGCGTTTTTGTCCTTACAAAATTCGTGTCCACCCTCAATCCACGTGCTGCGCGCCTATGAACTTATAAATCTCGGCTTTGCAGAAATGTTCAACTTCCCCGCGCGTAAAAGCCATCATTATACATTGTGCCCACTATCTGTCTTCTCTCTGGCTAAGAGCCTGAAGCAAATTTTGGAAATCAGCGCAACCTAGTTAATCTGTAGGTTGCGCGCACAGTGCATGATTTCCAATAACAGTATTAATTCAAGTTTCTTGCGATGAAGTATTTGTCGTTATTTTCTTCCAAACGATGTATTAGAAACACAATTATTATTAGGTTTTTGTGATATCCTAAATAATCAAGGTTTCCGTAATTGTTACCAGCCTCGACCTTCGGCTCGGCTGATAACACTTACCTCGACCTTGATTATTGCGGATATCACAAAAAACTTGTCTGATAATTGATTATTACTTTACGTTGAGCGTTTTGTTCTTACAATTTATTAACTTTCTCCGGAACGATTAGATAAACAATAACTAAAAAGGTAAGTCCCACGCCAAAAGTTAAGCTAGAATAGAGCATACATGAATACACAACATACAGGCGGGGACACCGCAAAAGCGAGGGCCAATTACTGCGAGCTCAGGACACAGACACAAGGTATAGGTACGATGAACGAGAACCATAAAAACAATACCTATGTTTCTCGAATTCAAGTTTGTTTGTTTGTTTTTGACACGAGTTAGGCCTAGAAGAGGCGTGTCAGATCTGTTATAACATAAATTAATGTAATCAATAAATGCAAGGTATGTAGACTGATGGATATGTTATTCACCTTCTGAAAAAAAAAAAAAAAAACAGGCATCAAGAGGTTCTCTACACAAGGCTGCTATAAGTGGACAATACGAGACGGTTAAAATGCTTCTTGAAAGTGGTGAAGATGTGGATCAAAGAGATCAGGTTTTATTTCAGTCTTTTTTGTTACCCGGTTTAAGAACTTAAAAGGGTAATATGGACCTAACAGGAGAGATTTCGAAAATGATTTGATCAAAAAGTTAAACGCTAAAAGATTTTTAAAATACATTTAAAAAACATTTAAAAAAGTGAACGGCGTTTCGGCGCTACGTTACGCCATTATCAAGTTGAAAAGTGAAAAAGTATAAGGTGTAAAATGAATATATAAAATTTGAAATAATACATAAAATATTTGCGGGTCCAATGGGTATAATTCCCAAGGTAAGAAAAAAAAAATGTACGAAAGTGTCACGTAAATAGTTTGGCGCGAATGGAGTCGCCTTGTGTGTTAAGAGAAGGCTTGATGTCCTTTATGTATAACATCTCGTAGACTAAGCAATCAAACTTGCTGTTACATTTCTTCAGAACTTTGAAAAGATGGTCAACCTGTGTTCTGTTGTTGCCATGCTGTGTTTCAAGGTGTTTCCCGATGGCTAAAAAACGGTGTTCACTTATGCGTTGATGTAAGTGTCGGGCAGTGTAGCCGACATAATTTGCATCGCACAAATCACATTGAAATAAGTGTACAACGCATCGAGTGTTGACGATCGGGGGCTTGTTTGCCTTGACACTCATGAGGGTTTGTGAGTAGACAGTTTTCTGCTCGTAAAGACGGGTTTTTCGTTAACATCGATCTTGGCTCCCAGAATAGATATCTTTGCGTACGCGTAGAAATGCTCGAGCAAAGTGTTAAGCTCAGCCGGCTCATAATTTTCTATTTCATCAGTAGTTTCCTTATCTACGCACCAATTCTTCCAAACAGGAGCCAAAAGCCAGTGCTTTTCGCAGTGTTTTCGTTTTTAGAGCAGTTTTTCAGCTCCTCTACAGTTGTTTTGGTCGCAAAAGCAAAGGTGCTGCTTTTTTGCTCGAAACTGGTCAGGAGCGGATCCAGATTTTGCGCCATTTAGATGGCGCATTTGATTGGCTCTCAGTAATTTCCTTTGTTTATTAACCAATCAGAATGTCACGTTTTTTACTGTTTTCTGCACTCAATTACCTTTTTTCTGCACCTTGTTACCTAAAAACTGCATTTGTCTTAGCCAATCACAATCGAGAAATTTTTTCATGTATATAGTTCAATAAAAGCCTTTAATTTTATTTTATGCATGACCATCATTATTGCTGGACAAGCTAACTTCTTTCACCCTTTTCTAATTGATTTTTCCCCTCCCTATTTCTGTAGTTTTCTCTGACTCCTCTTCATCTTGCCTGTTGGTATGGACAGGAATCTGTTGTCCGGTTGTTACTAGAGCATGGTGCGAACGTCAAAGCTGAAGACAGGGTTAGTTAGTGAGTTTTTTTTCCATTGAAAAATGATAGGGAGCATTATATGAAGGAACATCATCGCAGTTACGTACGCAACTTTTGCAGTTGCAGAAAGAAAGCCTAAAAAAAAAAAAGTCAGGCTTATACGGGATTCGAACCTTTGACCTCTGCGATACCGGTGCAGCGCTCTACCAATTAAGCTGACAAGCCAACTTGGAGCAGGTCGTTGAATTGGTTCGTTATAAACTCGTGAAAGGATGATGATGAAGTTACGAAAATATGAAAATCATATATTCATAACTTCACTGATAGCGAGCGTAAGCAACAACGACGGCGACGTCAACGAGAGCGGCAAAAAAGCAAAAGGTTTATTAAGCAAATCATAGCCTCTGGGAGGAGATGTTTTAAGCAATTAATTTAGCTCACGCTACAAAACGTACTCTGCTTAAATGTTTTTAGTGTCAACGTACACCTCTTCAAAAAGCTGAAAGTCAAAACCACCATTCCATAGTGCAGTTGCTGCTGAAGAATGACGCTAGGCCAAGTCTTCATCAACCAGTAAGATATCAGATTTTGTCAGTCTCCCCTAATCCATTTTGCCAAACGTTGTCTTTCAGATGGAGTTCTACCTAATTTGTTTAACGTTACCTATACATCATCGTACGAGTCGCTTCTATCTTTTAGATACCTTATATTTGTTGTTATTTATGGAATTACTTACCCGGGAACCTTAGAACTGAAGACCTAAGCCTGTCTTTCATCAAAAAACGTTGCCGAGATTTTTACAAAAAAATAGCCTGCGAGCAAGCTCTCCGGAGCACTCTGGCGGCTGGGCGGTAAAGAAAGAAGAGCTTGCAACTACGTCTCTGGAATTTGAATATCTGCATCGAAAAATTCGATGCGAAATGCTGATTGGCGGAGGTGACATTCGTAATGACGTCATTGCCCTTGGCACTTGTTTTTGAATGTTTGTTTACATTCGCGCTCGTTTCCGCTTCGCGCTTATTGGCGGAAATCTGACAGCTCAGTCGACGGGGAGCCACAGGAAAATTGGAGGTGGAATTCAAATTCCAAAAACGTAGTTGCGAGCTCTCCTTACTTTTCCTGCGCCGCCGCCAGAGCGCCCCGGAGAGCTTGCTGGCACGCTACAAAAAATAAGATTAGGGAGGTTGATTCTTATCGCCCACATGTTACCTGGGCATAAAAATCATAGCGTAGTCTCAAACCATAATTATCAGTTTATATGTGTTACTTTTTGTGACAACTTTTTTTTCTTTTCCGTTTTTTTTTTACATTGTAAGTGTTATATTTCAATTGAGTCAGGATTAGCTCTTATAGTTCTTGTGTTCTAAACTAGTCGTTCCCCGTTGCCCTCCACGTGTATGCAGTGAAAATCGATTAAATTCAAATTAAAAATTTTAAAATCTAATTCAAATTAAAATGTGTCTATTTGCGATACACGGGAACACCATTACTGCGTTTTTCAAAAACACGCGAACTCTGAAGTTCAAAAGCCGCCTTCACAATTAAGTTTTTTGCTGCCGTCAATCTTAATTAATCCAATTAATAACGCATTAATGAATAGCAGCTGAGGTTAAGTAAATCGGAAAACGCTTGTTTTAAATACTCTGAAGTCTCTTTTCAAGGATTTTCGAATTTTAAACGGTTCTGACGCTAAATCTTATTCCATGTTTTAGTGCTGCCCGTGATTTCACATTGAAGTATATTGCTTGCATATTCTAAATTTGGTCAGCGCCAGCTGGTTACGAAGAAGTAGTCGGGAGATTAAAGCCACTCAAAAACGGCGAAATGTTTTGAATGAATAACAAATTTGTTTAATCATCCTAGGGTAAGAAGCAGGTCCTGACCCATATAGAGAGAGCTGAGAAAGCAAAAGTAAGTTGAATGGCATATTTATTGTAGTGTGCGCACGTTGTCCATCTAATCAAGGGAAACAAATATGAAAACTTTAATCAATGAAAGGTTTAGAAATTCCATATTATTAACGAGTTTCTCATAGCACAGTTTTAATTATGAGTGGCAGCATTGTCATTTACTGTAAACAACAGCGAGCGCCCTTACAGTAGGACGACATGAGGGGCTTTTCACAGGATTGATGTGTTATTAGTGTCTCCAGTATTTATGCTGGCTGCATGAGGCTGGGTAAAAGTCGGGATTTGAGGATTGGCAACTCTGTAAGTTCGACCACGAAAATTTAAACAATGGCGCGGCATATTGTTCGAGGTGACACTTGATCTAGAAATTCGTGTCCACCATCAATCCACGTGCTGCGCGCGCATAAACTTATAAACCTCTGCTTAGCAGAAATGTTGAACTTTCCCGCGCGTAAAATCCATTATTAGTTGTACCCACTATCTGTCTCCTCATTGGCTAAGAGCCTACAGCAAATTTTGGAAATCAGCACAACCTAGTTAATCTGTAGGTTGTGCGCGCAATGCATAATTTCCAATAACAGTATCAATTCAAGTTTCTTGCAACGGTGTATTTGTCGTTATTTTCTTCAAAACGATGTATTAAAATAATAATAAAAAAAGAACAATTATTATAAGGTTTTTGTCATATCCTAAATAATCTAGGTCTCGGTTAGTGTTACCAGCCTCGACCTTCGGCTCGGATGATAACACTTACCTCAACCTTGATTATTGCGGATATCACAAAAACCTCGTTGAGCGTTTTTGTCCTTACAAAATTCGTGTCCACCCTCAATCCACGTGCTGCCAGCGTATGAACTTATAAATCTCGGCTTTGCAGAAATGTTCAACTTCCCCGGGCGTAAAAGCCATCATTATACATTGTACCCACTATCTGTCTTCTCTCTGGCTAAGAGCCTGCAGCAAATTTTGGAAATCAGCGCAACCTAGTTAATCTGTAGGTTGCGCGCGCAATGCATGATTTCCAATAACAGTATTAATTCAAGTTTCTTGCGATGAAGTATTTGTCGTTATTTTGTTACCAGCCTCGACCTTCGGCTCGGCTGATAACACTTACCTCGACCTTGATTATTGCGGATATCACAAAAAACTTGTCTGATAATTGATTATTACTTTACGTTGAGCGTTTTTGTTCTTACAATTTATTAACTTTCTCCGGAACGATTAGATAAACAATAACTAAAGGTAAGTCCCACGCCAAAAGTTAAACTAGAATATAGCATACATGAATACACAACATACAGGCGGGGACACCGCAAAAGCGAGGGCCAATTACTGCGAGCTCAGGACACAGACACAAGGCATAGGTGCGATGAACGAGAACCATAAAAACAATACCTGTGTTTCAAGAATTCAAGTTTGTTTGTTTGTTTTTGACACGAGTTAGGCCTAGAAGAGGCGTGTCAGATCTGTTAAAACATAAGTTAATGTAATCAATAAATGCAAGGTATGTACACTGATGGATATGTTATTCACCTTCTGAAAAAAAAAAAAAAAACAGGCATCAAGAGGTTCTCTACACAAGGCTGCTATAAGTGGACAATACGAGACGGTTAAAATGCTTCTTGAAAGTGGTGAAGATGTGGATCAAAGAGATCAGGTTTTATTTCAGTCTTTTTTGTTACCCGGTTTAAGAACTTAAAAGGGTAATATGGACCTAACAGGAGAGATTTCGAAAATGATTTGATCAAAAAGTTAAACGCTAAAAGATTTTTAAAATACATTTAAAAAACATTTAAAAAAGTGAACGGCGTTTCGGCGCTACGTTACGCCATTATCAAGTTGAAAAGTGAAAAAGTATAAGGTGTAAAATGAGTATATAAAATTTGAAATAATACATAAGGTAAGAAAAAAAAATGTACGAAAGTGTCACGTAATAGTTGGCGCGAATGGAGTCGGCTTGTGTGTTAAGAGAAGGCTTGATGTCCTTTATGTATAACATCTGGTCGACTAAGCAATCAAACTTGCTGTTACATTTCTTCAGAACTTTGAAAAGATGGTCAGCCTTTGTTCTGTTGTTGCTATGCTGTGTTTCAAGGTGTTTGCCGATGGCTGAATAACGGTGTTCACTTATGCGTTGATGTAAGTGTCGGGCAGTGTAGCCGACATAATTTGCATCGCACAAATCACATTGAAATAAGTATACAACGCACTGAGTGTTGACGATCGGGGGCTTGTTTGCCTTGACACTCATGAGGGTTTGTGAGTAGACAGTTTTCTGCTTGTAAAGACGGGTTTTTCGTTAACATCGATCTTGACTCCCAGAGAATAGATATCTTTGCGTATCTTTGCTCGAGCAAAGTGTTAAGCTCAGCCGGCTCATAATTTTCTATTTCATCAGTAGTTTCCTTATCTACGCACCAATTCTTCCAAACAGGAGCCAAAAACAAGTGCTTTTCGCAGTGTTTTCGTTTTTAGAGCGGTTTTTTTTTCAGCTCCTCTACAGTTGTTTCGGTCGCAAAAGCAAAGGTGCTGCAAACGCCAACCATTGTGGTTTTTGCTCGAAACTGGTCAGGAGCGGATCCAAATTTTGCGCCATTTAGATGGCGCATTTGATTGGCTCTCAGTGATTTCCTTTGTTTATTAACCAATCAGAATGTCAAGTTTGTTACTGTTTTCTACGCTAAATTATCTTTTTTCTGCACTCAATTACCTTTTTTCTGCACCTTGTTACCTAAAACCTGCATTTCTTTTAGCCAATCACAATCGAGAAATTTTTTCATGTATATAGTCCAATAAAAGCCTCTAGTTTTATTTTATGCATGACCATCATTATTGCTGAACAAGCTGACTTCTTTCACCCTTTTCTAATTGTTTTTTCCCCTCCCTATTTCTGTAGTTTTCTCTGACTCCTCTTCATCTTGCCTGTTGGTATGGACAGGAATCTGTTGTCCGGTTGTTACTAGAGCATGGTGCGAACGTCAAAGCTAAAGACAGGGTGAGTTAGTGAGTTTTTTTCTATTGAACAATGATGGGGAGCATTATTTGAAGAAAGATCATCGCAGTTTTATACGCAATTTTTGCAGTTGCGAAAAGAAAGCCTGAAAAAAATTCAGGCTTGTACGGGATTCGAACCCTTCATCTCTGTGATACCGGTGCAGCGCTCTACCAATTAAGCTAACAAGCCAACTGGGAGCAGGTCGTTGAATTGGTTCGTTATAAACCCGTGGAAAGAAGGTTGATGAAGTTATGAATATATGAAAATCATATATTCGTAACTTCAATGATAGGGAGCGTAAACAACAACGATGGCGACGTCAACGAGAACGGCAAAAAAGCGAAAGGTTTATTAAGCAAATCATAGCCTCTGGGAGGAGACGTTTTATGCTTAAAGGTCGTCATTAGATTTTGTTACACAGCAATTAATTTAGCTCACGCTACAAAACGTATGTCCAGGGCTGTGGTAAGCAACGCATGATACTCTGCTTAAATGTTTTTAGTTTCAACGTACACCTCTGCAAAAAGCTGAACGTCAAAACCACCCCTCCATAGTGCAGTTGCTGCTGAAGAATGATGCTAGGCCAAGTCTTCATCAACCAGTAAGATATCAGATTTTGTCAGTCTTCCCTAATCCATTTTGCCAAACGTCGTCTTTCAGATGGAGTTCTACCTAATTTGTTGAACGTTACCTTTTCATCATCGTACGAGTCGCTTCTATCTTTTAGATACCTTATATTGTTGTCATTTATGGAATTACTTACCCGGGAACCTTAGAACTGAAGACCTAAGCCTGTCTTTCATAAAAAAACGTTGCGGAGATTTTTACAAAAAAAAATAGCCTGCGAGCAAGCTCTCCGGAGCACTCTGGCGGCTGGGCGGCAATGGAAGAAGAGCTTGCAACTACGTCTCTGGAATTTGAATATCTGCATCGAAATTTTCGATGCGAAATGCTGATTGGCGGAGATGACATTCCTAATGACGTCATTGCCCTTGGCACTTGTTTTTGAATATTGTTTACATTCGCGCTCGTTTCCGCTTCGCGCTTATTGGCGGAAATCTGACAGCTCAATCTACGGGGAGCCACAGGGAAATTGGAGGTGGAATTCAAATTCCAAAGACGTAGTTGCGAGCTCTCCTTGCTTTTCCTGCCCCGCCGCCAGAGCGCCCCGGAGAGCTTGCTCGCACGCTACAAACAATAAGATTAGGGAGGTTGATTCTTATCGCCCACATGTTACCTGGGCATAAAAATCATAGCGTAGTCTCAAATCATAATTATCAGTTTATATGTTACTTTTTGTGACAACTTTTTTTTCTTTTCTGTTTTTTTTTTTACATTGTAAGTTAGATTTCAATTGAGTCAGGATTAGCTCGTATGGTTCTTCTGTTCTAGCTTGTTCTAAACTAGTCGTTCCCCGTCGCTCTCCACGTGTATGCAGTGAAAATCGATTAAATTCAAATTAAAAATTTAAAAATCTAATTCAAATTAAAATGTGTCTATTTGCGATACACGGGAACACTATTACTGCGTTTTTCAAAAACACGCAAACTCCTGAATTTCAAAAGCCGCCTACACAATTAAGTTTTTGGCTGCCGTCAATCATAATTCCAATCACAAGCAACGACCTTGAATCACAGAAATATACAGCCTCGTACCCAGGCCAGTTCGCGCTATCCGAGTTACCAGAGGAGGCTTGGAACCGATTGCGATAGTCCTCGGCGAATTTTCCGGGCAAGCTCGTCCGAAATAGCCGAGGACGACTGGGAACGAGGCTGAGAAATATACACAAAACGGATCGAAATCCACCAATCACAAATCACAGACCATTGAACCCATTGAAGTTAACTTCTGTTTTCTAAGAGGCACCGAACTGAACCGCAAACGTCAGTTGACTTTTGAACTTCAGAATTCGCGTGTTTATGAGAAGCGCAGTAATCGGTTATATTGCAAAAAGGTACTTTTAAGCATTAGAGTCTAATGAAAACCATCTTCATTATTTTCGCTCATGAACGTATCATTTTTATTATAGGTCAGTCTAAGGAAACTCTCGAGAAAAGCTTTCTTGCAAGTGGATAAACAATCTGGATTTAATCTGCTCCAGGCTGCTGTCTTAGACGGAGACTACAACATTGTTTTAAATGCTCATGGCCTTCTTGACAAAATTGTAGATGAGATGGAACTTGTAACAACGGGAAATAACGCCAAAGAATTTCCAGGGAAGACCGCAGTTGACATCTTATCTCTTATACAGATAAGAAAGCCAAGTCATCATAGAATCGAAAGACTTTATGACAAGTGGGCTAAGGACAACAGCAGACTGACTAAACTGCAGTGGACTACATGTGATGATGATGTGGAACAGGCAGTTGAGTTTGTATTAAATGACGGTGTAGATATTAATGCCCCAGGGTCAAACAATGATTGGACAGCTTTGCTGAGGGCGAGTCGTTCATCCTCAAGTCAGTTCATTGAGACTCTCATTGATCTTGGAGCAGACGTTAATGCTCAAAGAAAAGAGGGAAAAGAAACTCCTTTAACATTAGCAGCTGACTGGAACAACTACATGGCAGCGTCCTTGCTTGTAAGTCATGGAGCTGATGTAAACGTACAGATTAGTAATGGGTTCACAGCACTGCACTTATCAGTCAAAAAAATCACGAAAATCTCATCAGATTATTACTTGCAAACAAAGTGGATGTAAATATTCAAGATAAAGATAAAGATACACCAATGTTCCTGTCAGTCCGGAGAAATGACGAAATCCTCGTCAGATTGTTTCTTGAACATAACGCAGATGTAAATATGAAAGATTATTCTGGAGATACACCCTTGCGTTGGTGTGTCAGAGAGGGTAACGAAAACCTCTTTAGATTGTTACTTGAACACACCGCGGATGTAAATATGAAAGATTATGCTGGAGAAACACCCTTGCGCTGGTGTGTCAGACAGGGTAACGAAAACCTCTTTAGATTGTTACTTGAACACAACGCGGATGTAAATATGAAAGATTATGCTGGAGAAACACCCTTGCGCTGGTGTGTCAGACAGGGTAACGAAAACCTCTGTAGATTGTTACTTGAACACAACGCGGATGTAAATATTCAAGATAGACTGGGATATACACCCTTGCACTGGTGTGTCAGAGAGGGTAACGAAAACCTCTGTAGATTGTTACTTGAACACAACGCGGATGTAAATATTCAAGATTATGCTGGAGAAACACCCTTGCGCTGGTGTGTCAGACAGGGTAACGAAAACCTCTTTAGATTGTTACTTGAACACAACGCGGATGTAAATATGAAAGATTATGCTGGAGAAACACCCTTGCGCTGGTGTGTCAGACAGGGTAACGAAAACCTCTGTAGATTGTTACTTGAACACAACGCGGATGTAAATATGAAAGATTATTTTGGAGATACACCCTTGCAATGGTGTGCCAGAGAGGGTAACGAAAACCTCTGTAGATTGTTACTTGAACACAACGCGGATGTAAATATTCAAGATAGCCTGGGATGTACACCCTTGCACTGGTGTGCCAGAGAGGGTAACGAAAACCTCTTTAGATTGTTACTTGAACACAACGCGGATGTAAATATTCAAGATAATCATGGATATACACCGCTTCACTTATTAGTTCGTGAAACTTATATATTTAACGGTGAGATAATCGATCTCCTGGTGACGTATGGGGCTCAAAATATAGACATCCGTGACGCAGAAGGCAGAACTCCTCTTCAAATGGCAGTGAAATGTGGTAACGCGCAAGCTGTGAAAAAGCTCATTGACCATGGAGCTGATGTTAGTGTGGTTGAAGCCGAGGAGACTGATGCCAGAAGACTGAAACGCTTAAAGAATAAAGCTGAAAAACTCACAGAGTCTCATCCCAAATCAGAGAAAATCCTGAGGCAAACCACCCCCTCGTCTACATATACAACAGAGGAAATAGAGGAAGAAGAGGAAGCTGAACAAAGGAAAACCCTGGCAGTGAGGCACCACAAAAAAAAGGCGACTACATCTTCAAGAACAAATAACTGCGTAATGGCTTGAATATTAAGATTTTTCAGAGTTGTATTTTTGAGAAAGGCCCGGCTGTTTAGTCCGTAAAAGAGAAGAGTTTACTCCTATTAAGCTAACATTAAACTAGTTTGTACAAGATTAATAACAAAATTGACGAGAGTAACTATAATCCTCAATGTTAATTTGAAAATTGTAAAATCGACGCTGTTACAAGAGCTTTAACCGACGTTTTGGCACTGCTGCCTTCTTCAGGGTGCAAAAATATACACCGTTAAGGTGGCTCCGTAATTAATACAAGAGCATTTAGCTGTGACAAATTTTCCGTCATAACTTTTTGGTTTTTAACGCGATGGCTGCGAAACTTTGCAAAGAACAACAGATATCATTCGGCAATAACACGAAATATTCCGATTTCATTGATGGTAAATATTTCTTGAGAAATTAGCGCTTTAAAGGACCCTACTGTTCAAAGAAAATCGCGTCTAGTAAAAACTTTGCTGATATTTTTTACTGAAATTTCTGGTATCGGCTTTAATTGATATAATAAATATGCCAGAGGAATTTCAGAAAAATCATTGGAGCAGAAGTCCGAAACTAAAAGTCGCTCAAAATTCAGCTGTGAAATTGTTTTGGAATTTCAAAAATAAATTACTATCGGGTAGAAGGAGCCACCAGTTTGAATTTTCGTGACAAGTAAATTCAACGTTTTCTAATTCTTAAAACAAAAAGCCGATTGCCTATCGTGCTATTCTTTAAAAAGGTACTGTTTAGTTGTAGAAGCACTATAAATTGCTCCAAACCTTGCTCTGAGGTAGAATTACTTGTTCTTCGACATTTTTAAAATATACCATGGCAGTTTTGGTTCAAACTCCTGCTGCATACATTTTGATGTATTGCAATGCATTTTCAACGACTTTTACTGCTGTTCGTTGCTTCCAACTCAGGAAAAAAGTATTGAGATTGGACGCTACCTCGTACCAGAGCTCAGATAGAACTGTCCAGCACCTTTGTTTATGACTACAAAATGAGCACGAGCGGCAGTTCTGCGTGGAATTCGCACCTCACACAGGGGGGACGAACGACATCGATGACCATGCCTGTGAACCGAATAACATCACAGTCCAAAATAAAATTATCGCAAAAATACTGCCCGTGAATAAATTTACAACCCTGGAATTTTTGTCACTCCTTCCCTCAATGAATGGGTATTTTTTTCTTGATTATTATGTTTTGCTCTGCAATACATGTTTATACAGATCGGTTCACAGACATGGGCATCATTGTCATTCGTCCCCACCTGGCTGAGGTGCGAATTCCTCGCAGAAGTGCCGCTCGAGCTCATTTTCTGGTCATAAACAAAGGTGCTGGACAGTTCTATCTGAGCTTTGATACAAGGTAGCTTACAATCCCAATACCTTTTTCCTGAATTGGAAACAACGTACAGCAGGAAAAGCCGTTGAGGATGCATTGCAATACATCAAAATGTGTGCAGCAGGAGTTTGAACCAAAACTGCCAAGGGATATTTTAAAAATGTCGAGGAACAAGGACAACAAGTCATTCGACGTCAGAGCAAAGTTTTGGAGCAATTTATAGTGCTTCTAAAACTGAAAAGTACCTTTTAAAGAATAGCACGATAGGCAATCGGCTTCTGTTTTCAGAATTAGCAAACACTGAATTTACTTGTCCCGAAAATTCAAACTGGTGGCTCCTTCTCGCTGATGGTAATTTATTTTTGAAATTCCAAAACAATTTCACAGCTGAATTTTGAGCGACTTTTAGTTTCGGACTTCTGCTCCAACGATTTTTCTGAAATTCCTCTGGCATATTTATTATATCAATTAAAGCCGATACCAGAAATTTCAGTAAAAAATATCAGCAAAATTTTTTACTAGACGCGATTTTCTTTGAACAGTAGGGTCCTTTTAAGCGCTAATTTCTCGACAAATATTTACCATCAGTGAAATCGGAATATTTCGAATTATTGCCTAATGATATCTGTTGTTCTTTGCAAAGTTTCGCAGCCATCACGTTAAAAACCAAAAAGTTATGACGGAAAATTTGTCACAGCTAAATGCTCTTGTATTAATTACGGAGCCACCTTAAAAAGATCGAAATAGTTAAAAATGTAATCGCGCACGTGAGCTACGTAATTTAACGAACTTTTCCAAGGGAAACCTTTAAGTGGAGTATATTCGTTTTGTCCCCCGAAGAAGGCGGCATTGCCGAAACGTCGGTTAAAACTCTTGTAACAGAGGACGTACTTCGAATTTCAAATGTGTAGTGTAGATCGGTTTTAAGGACAGTCAACTCCCTTTATAGCGTACACTGTAGGGACGTCCGGTTAGTCACGGTCGATCTTATAAGTGAGAGTCCGTAATAACGGGAGTTTTTTTTAGTCCGACATCTGTAATTTATTTTGCATGTGATTTAGTTACTGTCCGTATTATCGAGGTGTCTGTTATTGCGAGAGTCCACAAGGCTAAAGTTGACTTAAAAGAATTTTTGAAAGTAATTACCATAAAATTTTGAAATTATAACATAGCTGGAATATTCGTGTAGCTGATTGAATTGTTATTCGATAGTATCAGTGTGCTTCATATTCCCATTGAGCACGCTGGTGACGTCAACAAACTGCTACTTCAAGTTCTTAAGAGCTTAGTAATCCTCCCAAGAGCATCCATGACTCAATAGTACACGATAAAGCGTTTAAGATCTTGTCTTAGATGTCTCAGATGATCGCGTCATTGAGAGGTGACACTAAGCCGTTAGCCTTGTCTCCTTCATCCTTTCTTAACATTTGGAAGGGACAACGTAACAGAACCCTCATTGGTATTCGAAAAGAGTAGAAAAAGCAGACCCCACCAGTGGTGTGGTCTATCTCTCATGTAGCCTGTGTACAGAACCCCCTCCGCTCAGGAAAAATCGGATTTTTCCTGAGGGGAGGGGTAGTCTGTCGTGAGGATAGGGAACTGTTAGGGGCTCGCAGTAATTGGGGTCATGCTGTTGAGGCATAGTTAGTTACTAACTATGGTTGAAGTGACTCCGCCAAAATTGTCTAATCTAAATAAATGAATAAACATGTAAATTACACATGGTTCGTTATATAATGTTATGGCGGCACTATTCTATGAGCTTCGTGTTAGAAAAAATACCGATAAGATTATTTTTATGCCGGCAAAATCATCTTGCCTGGTTAATTAGACATCGTACTAATAATTATTGCTATTTTTACTAGATTTGTTCTGGGTTTGGCAGCACTTTAATAACCGGGGGCTATTTCATTGTAATAAGCTACTGAGTTTCGGGGTTTCCAAGAGGAAAGCAAATTCGCAAACCACTGACAACTTCTACCTCCACCTGGTCAGACATCTAAGCGCGTTTTCCAAAAAGTTTCATTTGCGGGGATTTTATTTACAGTTAAGTTGTCACCTCTACTAAATATGTTGACACAGAGAAACGATGCACGAAATGACAAGTTAACTGCAACGATAACAGAGCCGTTTTTGTTTTTAAACAGTAAGTACTTTTTTGTAGGCTTTCAGGAAGTTCAGCAAAATCAGCAGCGATTGGTAATTGTTCACAGTGAAGCAGCAACCCCAGTTTTGATTTACTTTGCTTAGGGTTTTCATAACTCGTTTGACTGCTGGGAAACCATCCTCCCCTCGTCTCGTCCCACGTTGCAGCTGTAGCTGAAGTTCAAAGCTGGAAGTCTTCGTCCGTGGCAGGCGAAGTCGAGCATCCACACTTTTATCATTTTTTGCCACTGAAGAGACTTCCAAGGATATTTAGAAACGATGAATAAAGTAATTAGATTCAAATTCAAATTCAACTTTAGTGCTGCGTCGGTGGGGTGAAATGCTTTCATCAACTGAGTTGACAAATTCAATGTGACCGTAAAGAGATTTAAAAATTAACTTTTCGACCCCAGTTTATCAGAGCAAAGGAATGATGGGCTGTGTGTGGTTTAACAAGAACAATAGACCTTATTCACGATACCCGCCATCTTTGCACGCGCTCTAAGATCGATGGGATGAAAGCTATGTCACGTGGTATTTCAAGGAGCAAACAAGTGACAAAATTTGCCAATACGAGTAATCGCGGCCGAGTTTGTTTATTCTATCAAACGAGACGACGATTTTATAGTTACTCAAAGTGTTGGCAAGATTTACGTCATTACCGTTTGACATTGGGACATTTACAGTCGCTAGTGCATATTGTAAAGTAACAATGATCACTTCCACCCATATTTTGACATTATCGTCTTTAAGATGAAAAGGTCTTCATTTCCTGTTGTCTAGGATAAACAAACTCAACCGCGATTTCTTCCACTGGCAATTTTTTATACTTGTTTGCCTCCTGAGAAACTAACAACCTCGTCCCCGGGGCTGGCGGGTATCGTGAATAAGGTATATCTAGCTGAATGAAAAGCGGTCATTTACTCCATGGGGACAAAGAATAATGATTTTAAAAAGATGAATTATTGTTCTTGATTAAGGCGACTTTTTGTACCGGGGGGGGGTAATCCTTATGATGGCCTATACCCGACGGGAGGCTCCCCGAAAGGGGTACCTTTTTTTCAGACTTCAGGTATAGGAAAGGGTAGGGATTTCACTGGTTGAAGTATATAAAAGGATAGAGAAATCTGTCATTTGGGTCTGTGAAAGGGCCCAAAACGGCTAACAGATGAATTTTATGGCCTGAAAACGTCGGGAAACGTTCTATTTTGTGATTAATTCTTATTTAAAAGACAGTACATTTACAGCGATTAAAATGGTATATAAATGGTTGAGTACCCCCAGGTTTTCGTGTTGCACTGGATTGCGAGGTATAGACCTCTTCAGCTTGTTTGTTTTGTTTTCCCAATAGAGGTCCCAGGGGAACTTGACACTTTTGTGCGTACATATGCACGTGAACAAGACGAAATTTGAAAGAAACAATTCTCAAGAGTGTGACCACATGACCTGTATTGAGAAAACAAAACATACAAGCTAAAAAGGTCTATTAGAGAGGTTAAGCATCACGTGACGTATAACGTCAAACGTAAATTTGTACCACGTGACCAAGCTTCCCTTTGCAGTACACTTGTCGTTTACTGTTCATTATTTCAACACATAAATAAGTAGTTTCAAGCAATTTTTATCAAAATAATTGTTTTGAGCTCTTTTATTTTGCTCATTTTTTATTTTGAGAAATTCTCAACTTGAATCTGACGTTTGCAGTATACGTGAAGCTTAGAAACTCTCTAAAGGCCCAGAAGAAAAAAGGAAGAAGTCTACTAATAGTCCATTGCGACAGATTTTTTTTTTTAATACGAGGTATATTTTTAATAAAATTTGTCTCAACTGATATCATGCTATTAACGTCAGGCTAGCCCGGTAGGCTAGACTAGTCATAAAGGAAGATTTTTTTTTCCAACTCCTGTAGAAATTTTAGGATACAATGAGGATCCCGAGACACGCCAGGATGCAACGGAACTTGAATGGGGTTACATTTACTTTCCAAGAAATGAAAGACGAGAATTTGGCAAGTCTGACGAGTATTGCAAGAGTTTGGTTTTTAGATTCAGATGAAGCTTGATATACTCATTGTTCAAAACATTAGCACAACTGCAAACTTCTTCAATTGTAGAACAATTTTATTTTTTTCCTATGCGTGTGACTATTAAACGCACGCGCACTGCATCGCAGCACGTTTTACAGCACACAAATCAGTATGCATGTTTATGGCTGAATCAGCAAGCGGGACTGAGACGAATCTTAAGAATACAAATATTGGTGATATCAAACACAAATGGGAATGTTTTCAATCGCAGGAGCCTTTTTACACCAGGAGCCCTGAAGACGGATTTATTGAACTATAGGTGAATTTTTCAGACAGAATTTGTAAGGGTGGATGTCTTAGAAACGCATCTGCTCCCCAGGGCCAGGTTGCATAAAACCTTCTTAAGATAAGAGGGCTCTTAACTTTTGTTCTGGAACAATAACCTATTGTTTTGAAATAATAGTTACGAGTTCCCTTAATCTTCAGATGTTTTTTGCAACCCGGCCCAGGACATAGCCTGTGAACAGGCTCTCTGTTTGGGGAAAAAATAGCGAGGAAAGGGAAGGGAAAAGGGGGAGAGAGCCTTTAGACAAACATTTGAGGCCGCTATTCCGCCCTCTTGTAATTATCCTGCCGATCATCTGTCAGTAAGGTCGTTATTTGTCAATCAATTTCGCGCGTGAGTAACTCCCGGGAAAATTAACGGGAAATAAGGGGTGTTTTGCTCCATCTGAAAACAGAGTGAAATGGAGCGCGAGCCTCATTGTCGATTTTGCAAAAAGTCGTTGATCTCCGTTAAGAGAATTAATACGCTGCCAGTCTTTGGCGTTTCAAGAAATCAGACCTTACTGGTTGGCAGTGGTCAAGACAGCGTTGTACATGCGCAAGCATTTGAAGCCTTAAGATTTCCACTTAGCAAGGAGAAAGCTTTTCCGATTTAAGCTGCTTAACTTGTGCGCGACAGCCCGTTCGTCTTGCTAGTTCAGTTTCTAATTTAACAAGCCCCTGCAATGAGAGAGCTTGGAATGCGAAAGGTACAGCATGACTTCTTCAGAACATGAAGCTCCGAAGACCAGTACAAAGAGAACAACAGCGCTTCGATCGCCGGTAGGAATTTTGGTATTTACTTCATAGTGGAAAGCCACAAGTGCACCGGTAAAATAAACTCTGTATAATATATAGTATTGTGTCTTCTCCCTAATAGCTAGTGGTAGTAACTAGTAAGTAGTTGTAGTTACTAGTAGTTGGTGGTAGTTACTAGTATAACGTAGTTACTGGTATTTACTATTAGTTGGTGGTAGTTACTGGTAGTTACTAGTTTCTGGTAGTTACTATTAGTTGGTGGTAGTTACTGGTAGTTGTCGGTAGTTACTAATAGTTACTAGTAGTTGCTAGTAGTTATCGGTAGTTACTAGTAGTTACCGGTACTTACTGCTAGTTACTAGTAGTTACTGGTAATTACTAGTAGTTGTCGGTAGTTACTAGTAGTTACTAGTAGTTGGTGGTAGTTATTGGTATTTACTAGTAGTTACTGGTGGTTACTAGTAGTTGTCGGTAGTTACTAATAGTTACTAGTAGTTGCTAGTAGTTATCGGTAGTTACTAGTAGTTACCGGTACTTACTGGTAGTTACTAGTAGTTACTGGTAATTACTAGTAGTTGTCGGTAGTTACTAGTAGTTACTAGTAGTTGGTGGTAGTTACTAGTAGTTGCTGGTAGTTACAGTGTAATAGTAGTTACTGGTAGTTGCAAGTAGTTATCGGTAGTTACTAGTAGTTACAGGTAGTTACTAGTAGCTGTCGGTAGTTACTAGTAGTTACTAGTAGTTGGTGGTAGTTATTGGTATTTACTAGTAGTTACTGGTAGTTACTAGTAGTTGTCGGTAGTTACTAATAGTTACTAGTAGTTGCTAGTAGTTATCGGTAGTTACTAGTAGTTACCGGTACTTACTGGTAGTTACTAGTAATTACTGGTAATTACTAGTAGTTGTCGGTAGTTACTAGTAGTTACTAGTAGTTGGTGGTGGTTATTGGTATTTACTAGGAGTTACTGGTAGTTACTAGTAGTTGCTGGTAGTTACAGTGTAATAGTAGTTACTGGTAGTTGCAAGTAGTTATCGATAGTTACTGGTAGTTACTTGTAGCTGTCGGTAGTTACTAGTAGTTACTAGTAGTTGGTGGTAGTTATTGGTATTTACTAGTAGTTACTGGTGGTTACTAGTAGTTGTCGGTAGTTACTAATAGTTACTAGTAGTTGCTAGTAGTTATCGGTAGTTACTAGTAGTTACCGGTACTTACTGGTAGTTACTAGTAATTACTGGTAATTACTAGTAGTTGTCGGTAGTTACTAGTAGTTGGTGGTGGTTATTTGTATTTACTAGTAGTTACTGGTAGTTACTAGTAGTTGCTGGTAGTTACTAGTAGTTGCTGGTAGTTACAGTGTAATAGTAGTTACTGGTAGTCACTAGTAGCTGTCGGTAGTTACTAGTAGTTACTGGTAGTTACTAGTAGTTGCTGTTAGATACTGGCAGTTGCTAGTAGTTATCGGTAGTTACTAGTAGTTACAGGAAGTTACTAGTAGTTGTCGGTAGTTACTAGTAGTTACTAGTAGTTGGTGGTGGTTATTAGTAGTTACTAGTAGTTACTGGTAGTTAGTAGTAGTTGTCGGTAGTTACTAGTAGTGACTGGTAGTTGTTAGTATTTGGTGGTAATTACTGGTAGTTGCCGGTAGTTACTAGTCGTTACTTGTAGTTATTAGTGGTTACTAGTAGTTGGTGGTAGTTACTAGTAGTTTCTGGTATTTACTAGTAGTTACTGGTAGTTGCTAGTAGTTCCTAGTATTTGCTAG
>CALNXK010000084.1:1972500-2085000 GCA_942486035.1 Porites lobata
TCAAAGAAAGCTTAATAGGGAGATCGCAATTTATACTCTTACGAACTATAAATTAGGGCTGACCTGGAAGACGCGTTGAATTGTGCCGCCATCCTTCAAAATATAATCTGGCTGCGTTTAGGGAGACAGATTTACTTGGTATATGTGTTTGCGAGAATCTTGAGACAAAGAATTGGGTATACACTGATTCGAATGGCTTGGCGATACTAAGTGCTTGAGTCTACTTACCGATAACAACATGTTTTGGAAGTATTGAGAAGCGCGCCAAACGAGGTTGTAACAGCGTTCTCGAGCGAACACGGCGCGACCTGGATTGATAAAATAACTATTACATGCAGCTATCATGCCCGTGATTTCTCCTTTCGTCGCATAGTGAATAGTTTGTGAGCACATCCTCGACTCTCGAAACATTTGTCTTTCGCCGCTATAGAAGTTGCTTCTCCCGCGAACCATAGGTAGATTTCCCGCTTAACATAATGTTTGATAATTTATGCAAAAGTTGACCTCGTGAAAGTCAGCAGTGCATTAATCGACTCAAAAATAAATAGATTTCCTACAGGGTTTTGAACACGGTTTTAATTAAAGTACTTTACGAGCGCTGCGGTAGTTGACCGCAAAAGTGTTACGGTGATGGATACTCAACTGGATGATTACGTCACTTCATAGCAACCAGACGGTACGAATTTTTTAACTTCCGGAGCGCTGAGGCTGAGCCGCCGGCGGCGGCTCTGTTGAGAGAGGTGGAAATGGAGATGGATAACATTCGCTCCGACCAACGGAGAGCAGAATTTTATGCAAATCGGGTGTTGTGTGCTTTGCGGCATATTACCGACATTGTCCAACACATGCACCGGAGTGGTGGATTTTCTCATACGGAGGTACAAGAACTTGAAACGTTGCGAGAAAATTTAAGGGCAATTTATGGTCTTATTGTTCAGCTGCCTGTAATGCACGGCTACTCGTACAGACCGCAGGTAGAGTCGTCGTCAGGCCCGGGGAGACCAAGGTACGTCATCCCTTCAGAACAGCTATCATGTTTGAGGAGTGAGTTCAACAGCTGGACGCAGATTGCTGCCGACTTAGGGGTCTCTAGGCAAACTATTTATAACAGGAGAAGGGAGCTTGGATTTTCTCTCGTCTTTGAGGGGTACAGTAATATTCCTGGCACTGACTTGGACAATCTTGTCAGAGATCAACTAAATGCTTTCCCGCGGACAGGCGAAACAAATGTTATGGCAGGCCTCAGACAGAGGGGCATCTATGTTCAAAGGTGGAGGGTGCGAGAGGCCATAGTAAGAGTAGACCCGATCAACCGTGCAAATAGGTGGGGACAGAGAATAGTTAGGAGACCTTACAGTGTCCCTCATCTAAACTTCCTGTGGCACATGGACAGTAATTTAAAATTACGTCACTGGCGGATGTGCATCCATGGCTGCATTGACGGATTTTCGCGATGTATAATTTACCTCGATGTTCACAACAACAATAGAGCAAGTACTGTCCTCACCTCGTTTCAGCGGTCAACAAATGAATGGGGTGTCCCATCGAGAGTTCGAGCCGACAACGGAGGAGAAAATGTGGCTGTCAGAGATTTCATGGTCTTTTTTCGAGGTGAAAATCGGGGCAGTTTTTTGACAGGGCCTAGCACACGGAACACCAGAATAGAACGCCTTTGGAGAGATGTTGTGGAAAGTGTTGTGACTGTGTTTACATCTTTGTTTTTGTTTATGGAGGCTAGACACATTTTGGACCCTACATGTGAACGTGATATGTTGGCCTTGCACTATGTCTTCCTTCCGAGAGTGCAGAGACTGTTAGACAGATTTACTCAACGCTTCAACTTTCATTCTGTCTCAACTGAACGTAACCGAACACCCCGGCAACTCAGGTCCCCCTTGGAAAAACATAACGAGAGAACGTAAACGCGCAGATTAACGAGAAGACAACAGAAAGAGCAGAACCAGCAGGAGCAGCAGCAACACGATCTGGAAACGACACAAACTGTTATTCTTGATCAGGAATAATTAACTAAAATCATGATGATGGATTTAGAAAGGGTTTGAGACGACATTTACGCGATCAGACAAATTAGTTTCGTAACTGATGACGGGTGCGAATTTAATATTCAGATGTTAAAAATACAGGGACCGCGCAGGGGGTGGGGCTGGGGGGGGGGAGCTTTAGCCCCCCCACTTTTTTGGCTGTTGATGTTAGAACAGTGAATGTTCAACTGGAAATATTTAAGGTGTTGATGAAGAACGGAGTATTTACCTGTTTTGATGACATTTTAGCCAAGATCAAGCAGCTCTCTGAAGCCGAAAAGTGTATGATGACTGAAATCATAACCCTGCGTAAACTTTCTCTTGTAAATCCAGCAACCAGTGCAGCAGGCGAGAGATCCTTTTCTTCTGCTCGGAGACTGAAAACGTGGCTACGCTCGACGATGACACAAACAAGATTTAGCAATCTGACAATACTTAATACCCACAAGCAGAGAACAGACAAACTTTGTCTTATAGATGTTGCCAATGAGTTTGCAGCACTCAATGAAAATCGGAAAAGCAACTTTGGCACCTTCAAAGAATCCGACTTAAAAATGTCCGGGTGACACTCATCCGTTGCGTCTGTTGGGTTTAGCTTAGAAGTTTGTCTATTCATTTAAATTTGGTCAAACGTGAAGGCCAGTTTGTGACTCGTTGTTTTATAAGAATTAAAAATCAACTTCACTTTTGGCAGTTTTAGATCCATTTCTAGCCATTTCGGAAGACTTCAATTTCAAATTTTCCCGGGGGAGCATGCCCCCGGACCCCCTAACTGGCTCACTCTTCACTCTAACGCGTTCGCATTAGAGCCCCCCCACTTGAAAATCCGCTCCGCGGGCCCTGAAATATCGTTTCGTAACATCGCCTAGACGTCAGCTGCAACAAACTAAAAATGTGATTTTTTTTAAAGATCAACTGACCGAATCATTCATTAAATGAAATAATAGTATAGCTATCATAAAATCAGGACTTACTTATGCCTCATCCACACTAACTCGACGCGTTTAATTAAACCACATTTTAGAAAAATTAAAAGCCGGCTTGGAAAACTGGACACAGCGTTTCACACAGGATTCCCAAAGGAAATTCAACATGTTTTGTAATTTGCACTAAATTTGCAATCCATTTAAGTTAGTTAGCAGCTTCTATGAAAGAAAGAAAACTAAAACTGTGTTTCATTAAACACGTTTTTTAACACGTTTAAGCTTTGGCGTGAATGGGGCTTTAGTTTAATGTAAAACCTACAGATTAACATGAAATTTATTTTAGATCAAAATGCGTTTTCAGTGGTATTATACTGATGATAGGTAGAAATACATTTAAATGACAGTGCTGGGAGAACAGCCCAAAGGGAATATCTGGATTCTTAATAAGGAGTGTTACTTGGATGAGGATGGGTCCATCCTAGATCCAAGTGACTCTCCTTTTTACTGACTCTCAGATCACGTATCTAATCCAGCAATTGCTCCAGCCTTGTGGTAAAGTTCCCTTAAAGACAACAATTCTTCATGATCTTATCTGGACGATATTTCCTGTGATGTAACATCACGCTATCAGCTCTTTGTTCTCGCTGGGAGCAAGTGCGATGTCGTTTCATTACCTCACAATACTTGAAACAAACAGATGGGCCACTGTCACAGAACAGTTCAAAGCTTGAACTGTTCTGTGACATGGCCCAAACGGCAAAGGCAAAACCACTGCTCTTCTTTCAGAACTTTCACTTTTTGGAGGCCAAAAAAAAAACCTTTCTATTCAAGGGGGACCAAAGAAAGCTTCGTATCAATTTTGGCAAGGCAGACAGTTCCTATTAGCTTAGACAACCCACAGTCAGTAAAAAACATAAGCGAGCTGCTCATTAATTGACCTCTTCGGAGGTGCAAAAAACACGAGCATGAAAAGAGGTGCCAGTAAGCCAATTGGCACAGTACTGACAAGTGCAAATTTTACACCGACAGAAAGTGTAAGGTGCCGCTTAGTAATCTTAATCGACGGTTACCACTTTTGAGATCAAACCTTAACAGGTTATTATGATCACACTTTAGAAGCAATATACAGAAATGAAAATCACTTTATATTCAGAAGGTAATTTTAAATATTGCTGATCCAACATCAAAAAATTTGATTATTGAAAAATCCACCTACGCAGCCGCCATACAATTAGATAATTAAGATCTTTTGTACCAAATTATAGAAAGAGAACCTTTAGTGTAACATTGGTTTTACAGAGGACTACCACAATTAGGAAATGGATATTTACTTCAAACACATTAGAGACTATTACTGTTTACAAGGTTTGTGATAATGACACAGCGACATCATTAAGTGGTGATTTTATAAATTAGTAGAAATAAAATTAAAGGAAAAGAGTTATGATATTCAGACTGAAATACATGTCACTTTAATTTAAATATCTAAGAGCCAACCTGTCGTTCTGTGTAAAGGCATATTAAGTTTAAGATAAACTTTCACAAAATAAGTCTACTGAAAGTGATTGCTTTGTGTTAAGAGAGGGGCATTGGGGTATATTAGAAACCGCAAAACCGAAGAAAAAAATCATGCAAAACCGCAAAAAAATTTGGCCAAAACCGAAAACCGCATACAAACCGTCAAAAACCGATACAATGGTGACAAGTGGGGCATACAGAACAAACTAAACTAACACTAATTTCACCAAAGTATTTGTGAATGTCGTGGACTTTGTCTGAAGCCTTCGTATCTTTTTGTGTCTGCTTAAATCATAGGCTTTGTTTCTGCCGCTCTCTCGAGCCCAGACTTTGCGGCTCAATTTCCGAAAAGCCGCTTGTTATGGAGCCTAGTTAACTTAGGAGAATTTGCACACAAGTCCTCTTTAGAATTGCGATTTTGCAGTCGCCAAAAGCTATAGCTCTGGAAACTTCAATCGAAAATCTCTAATCGAACATTTCCATTCGATAACTAACACCTGAAAGTTTGGAGACTCGATTGCCTAACATGCTATTGCACTGAGTTGAGTCGACACTGAGGAAGCTAACCGGTACAATTAGCTCCTTTTCAGTTTTACATGGCAGCAGGAACTTCCTCTATGGTTTAATGTGGTAATAAACAGATACTCAAAAAAGCAGTCGATTATTGAACCTCACTGCCCTTCCTAAAAACCAAAAACCACATCGGGTACCAAAACCGAAAAACCGCTAGTATTTTTCACGAAAACCGAAAACCAGATGCTAAAAAACGAAAAATCCGCAAACCGCAATGACCACCAAAACCGAAAAACCGAAGTCTTTTGCAACAAAAACCGAAAAACCGATCCAAAAAAATAGCCAAAACCGCAAAACCGAAAATCCCAATGCCCCCCTCTGTTAACATTGGTTTAATGCCACATTGGTGGAACCTTCAGGAAAGGAATTGAGAACGCCGAGAGTCCTAATGTTTCCCGAGACGAAGTGAACAAGGGAAACATCATTACTTGAGGAAAAATATAACTAACTGTTTTTCCGAGGGAGACCTGACATTAAGGGTTCTGTTATATTTCTAGACTTTCACTTCAACAGCGACAATTAATAGAAATGGGTGAAGCAAATGAAAACAGTCGAGTCGAATCAGTAATTACCGGCAACTACTAGTAACTACCAGCAACTGCTAGTTATGTAACTACTAGTAAATTCCAGTAACTACCACCAGCTACTAGTAACTGCCGACAACTACTAGTAACGACCAGGAACCTCTAGTAAGTACCGATAACTATAGTATTATTATTCATTCAAAATATTTCCCGTTTCTGATTAGCTAAAACCACACGTTTAACTCACCATAACCAGTTACTGATGACCAAATTTGGAAGAATTTTGTGTTTAACGAGGAAATGACGTCAAAAATGCAGCGTTTTCGCAGGTTAAGCCACCGTTAACCGAGAAGACCTGGGGACGAGGTTGAGTTGTTTTGCTTGTGAACTTGAAAAATGGCGGACATTTCACTCGTTTCAAGAGTAAGAACTAGGCGAAAAAATAGCTAAAAACATGGCAAGAACAACAAGAAGACAACTCGAAGGGCAACATCTGCTATTTGGAGAATATTTGCGGAGCTGCACAACCTAATCGTGCACTATCGAAGATGAACTTAACATCGATGGATCGATGGAGGTAAGCATGTTTTAGCGATGTTTGTTAACTAGGTATTATTTGGAATGAATAATAAAACAATTATTGAATTTGGCTTTGGTATCATATGAAGAATTATGAAGATCTAAGAGGGTGTTATCCGCCTCGGCCTACGGCCTCGACGGATAACACTCTCCTCGATCTTCATAATTCTTCATAAGATTCGATAAGATACTCAGCCTCATTCATTAATTGTTAATTAACTACAGACAACTACTAATGACTACCAGTAACTACTAGTAACTACTGATAACTACTAGTAACTGCCAGTAACTACTAGTTACTACCAATAACTACTAGTAACTACTAGCAACGACCAGCAAGTACTAGTAACTACCACCAACTACTAGTAACTACCGACAACTACCAGTAAGTACCAGTAACTACTAGAAAATACCAATAACTACCACCAACTACTGGTAACTACTAGTAATTACCGACAACTACCAGTAACTACTAGTAACTACCTGCAACTACCAGTAAATACCAGTAAATACCGGTATTTACCACCAACTACTGGTAACTACCCACAACTACTAGTAACTACCAACAACTACTAGTGACTACTAATAAGTACCAGTAACTACTAGTAACTACTAGTAACTACCGACAACTACCATCAACTACTAGTATCCACTAGTAACTACCGACAACTACTAGTAACTACCAGTAACTACTAGTAACTACTGATAACTACTAGCAACCACCAGTTACTACAAGTAAGTACCGACAACTACTAGTAACTACCAGTAACTACCAGTAACTACTAGTAACTACCGGTAACTACTAGCAACTACTAGTAACTACTAGTAACTAGCGACAACTACTAGTATTTACCAGTAACTACTAGTAACTACCGATAACTACTAGCAACTACCAGTAACTACTAGTAACTACCGACCACTACCAGTAACTACCACTAACTACTAGTAACTACCCACAACTACTAGTAACTACCGACAACTACTAGTGACTACTAATAAGTACCAGTAACTACTAGTAACTACTAGTAACTACCGACAACTACCATCAATTACTAGTATCCACTTGTCTAGTAACTACCGACAACTACTAGTAACTACCGACAACTACTAGTGACTACTAATAAGTACCAGTAACTACTAGTAACTACTAGTAACTACCGACAACTACCATCAACTACTAGTATCCACTAGTAACTACCGACAACTACTAGTAACTACCAGTAACTACTAGTAACTACTGATAACTACTAGCAACCACCAGTTACTACAAGTAACTACCGACAGCTACTAGTAACTACCAGTAACTACCAGTAACTACTAGTAACTACCGGTAACTACTAGCAACTACTAGTAACTACTAGTAACTAGCGACAACTACTAGTATTTACCAGTAACTACTAGTAACTACCGATAACTACTAGCAACTACCAGTAACTACTAGTAACTACCGACCACTACCAGTAACTACCACTAACTACTAGTAACTACCCACAACTACTAGTAACTACCGACAACTACTAGTGACTACTAATAAGTACCAGTAACTACTAGTAACTACTAGTAACTACCGACAACTACCATCAACTACTATTATCCACTTGTCTAGTAACTACCGACAACTACTAGTAACTACCAGTAACTACCAGTAACTACTAGTAACTACTGATAACTACTAGCAACCACCAGTTACTACAAGTAACTACCGACAACTACTAGTAACTACCAGTAACTACCAGTAACTACTAGTAACTACCGGTAACTACTAGCAACTACTAGTAACTACTAGTAACTAGCGACAACTACTAGTATTTACCAGTAACTACTAGTAACTACCGATAACTACTAGCAACTACCAGTAACTACTAGTAACTACCGACCACTACTAGTAACTACCAGTAACTACCAGTAACTACTAGTAACTACCGGTAACTACTAGCAACTACTAGTAACTACTAGTAACTAGCGACAACTACTAGTATTTACCAGTAACTACTAGTAACTACCGATAACTACTAGCAACTACCAGCAACTACTAGTAACTACCAGTAACTACTAGTAACTACCAATAAGTACTGCCAACTACTAGTAACTACCAGTAACTACTAGTAACTGCCAGTAACTACTAGTAACTACCGATAACTACTAGGAACTACCACCAACTGCTAGTAACTACTAGTGACTACCGATAACTACTGGTAACTACAAGTAACTACTAGTAACTACCACTAGCTTTTAGGGAGAAGACACAATGCTACATATTACACAGAGTCTATATTACCGGTGAACTTGTGGCTTTTCGTCCTTTTCACCATGAAGTATATACCTAAACAACTCGATAAACTTACACGGCCTCCGCCAACTTAAATAGACTCTGCTTCCGTCTCACTTGTCTAAACGCGCGTCAAACTCTCTTCGCTTGTGAAATTAACTACTGTAGTTAAAACTTTGCTTCGACTCGTATTGATGGTTTTCACGGTGATGTCATCAAATTGTAAAGTCCAAATAGCTAGGTTTTACGAATTCTCATTCACACAAGGTTGAAGATAAACAAAAAATGAATCCTTGTACAAGTTTCCAGTCCCGTGGCATGCTTCACTTCGAAAATACAGCAATCTAAACTTCCGAGTTTTCACATTGCGTGATAGCCTCGCCCCGGACGTCCTTTGGGGTTCGTTCGTCACGCATTCATAGGGAAGAAATGAATGCGTGACGAACGACCCCCAAAGGACGCCTGCTAAGTGCGTGAGCGACCACAACATTTATGCTATCTCGTTGAAAGAAAGCCTCTCCTCGTGATTTTCAGCAGTTTAACCATTTTTAGTGTTAGAATATGTGTTTATGCCCACGTAAGCTTGCTCTCGAGTGAAAAGAAAGAGCTTTTATGGAAAAAGTGAACTCAAGATGTTTTCGTCGATTTCCGGCGGCCATATTTGTGTACCAAACAGTGTACACAATATTGGCGTCTCCATACAAAGCTCTACAGTGGTGCGTGAAATGTTTCGGCAAATAACTCGGAAACTGTGAGCCACATAGACCTGAGACTTGGACAAACTGTTTATACATCAGCTTGTAACATTTCATTTTCTTGGCTTCTTCCTTTAGACGGTTTCCACTTTATTTTTTTGTACCGTATTATTGCGTGACATTGAAAACGAGGCTTTCACAATGAAATTCTAGAACTTTCCCAAATAGTCTAATTACCGTATAGAAAGATTCCGAGATATACCGCTTTAGAAACGCTTACACAAGATCCTAAAACAAACAAACTCCGCTGACAAACCGGCTTCTAGAATGTCACGCTAGTCACGCAAAATAATTTACAAGTTGCACCACCTTGGCGGTTTCCTCTGCAGACTCTACAGTCGTTGTTCCCACGTGTACCTTTTTTCCGCTTTGTTTCCTTTAGTCTTCATATCAATAAAACATGTGTCCTTGAACATCTCTTTCTGAGAGCTCACTTTGTACGGATTTGTCGGCACTGCCCTTTGTTTAACTTTTTCTGTCATCGACAGACATTTGTTCCCAGATTCCTAGCTACTATTCCATACACTGGGGCTCAAATAAAAATGGCGTCAACCGCCAGGGTGTTGTTATCCACCAGCTGATTATTGATTTCAGACACTAAAGGAGATAAAAACCGAAAGGAAGTCGCAGTGGAATAGCTGATAGCTGAAATGTAAGTATTCCTCATAGGAAAATTACCTGAAGAAGGCGATACTATTGCACTTTTGGTTCTGAAGCCGCTAAATTCGGCTTGGATGCCTGGGCCTGGATGTCGTGTATTTAACAACATTTGCTCTTGTCTCCGGTATAACTGTCAAAGACAAACGTTATTATATGCTGACTACCAATTGACAAAAAAAAAATCGAAATCTTCGACTTCCGCCTTTAATAGCTGTCATTCTTTTAAACCAGGGGCTGTAGTAGTCGGAAGGGACCTAGATCAACTGTGTTTAGTCTGTTTAACAAAATAGTTGTTAAGCCTTCCAAAATAAGTTGTTTCGCCCTCCTGTTCACAAAATGGACAAAACAGGGCTACATTTCTTCTGTAATATGCATGTCGATTGTAGTATCACATGCCTGGGTTGATCAGATTGAGTCAGGGGGAGGGCCGGTAACTTCCAAAGTTAACTGTATGGATACTTGCTGTTCTGGGGTGGGGTTTTGACGTAAGCAGTACAATTTTTGTAGAACTGGTTTGCAAAGGGCACCTGAACATTGTGTTTAATGGGCTGAGGGTTCCAGACTTCCAAAGGCACACAAATGGAAATTCATGTTTCCCTTGCATCAAGAACCCAGTCAGACCGGGGGAGACCGGGGTCAAAGCCTGGTCCAAAGGCCTCACTTAGCCCAGCTGTAGGCTGGGCTGACAAGTGATAAAAATCCGGAGAAGCCGCAGCTAGCCTGGCCAATACCCACAGGAAAAAATAACGGATTCCCATTTTTGGATATTTTTGGGCATTTAAAGAATACCCACAAAAATCCCAAATTTGGAAGAGTGAGACAAGTCCCAATCAGGGAACTTGGTTGGGAATTCCCTGGTTGGGACTTGTCTCACTTTGCCAAATTTGGGATTTTTATGGGTATTCTTTAAATACCCAAAAATTTCCAAAAATGAGAATCCGTTATTTTTTCCTGTGACCATAACAGAGCGAATGGCCTGGCTTGTCCAGGCTAGCTGGGGAAAGCGCGGCCAGCCCGGCCAGTACCATAACAATAATATTGATAATATTTAAAACAATGATAATAATAATATTAATATTGTGCTTTACCAGGGGGGGAAGAGACAAGGTCTGGGACCGAGAAACGATGTTCTCACAACTTGCAAAGCGGTCACCCAGCGTGGTGGTCAGCGGATAATACAGTATTTCTCCCACAGTAAATATTTTTAGACTTTTTAGAAGCAAGAAGCGAACCAACAGAGGAAATCAGAAATGCCTAAAAAATTGAAAAAAATCATATCATGCATCTTTGTTTTTCTTGCATATCATATTTGTCTTTCGGTACTGAAATGCGGGGGAAACTAAAACGTAACCGTGCTAGATCTTAACCAACAACAACGCGCTCGATAGATTTATTTATAGGTTACATCGTTTTTGCCGGGCAAGGATAACTTGATGCTGATAAAAATTACTGGAGCAAGTGTCAAATTTATCGGAAGCAAGTATATTCAAGAGAGCTTTATAAAAATGAGCTTACTGCTCTACATATCATAACTGATGAATAAAAATTAACACTTCATAACATTTCACTTCCTTTAGTTCGATCAGTCAACACCTTGAATCCAAAGTTAAAATTCAAAATGATCCTAAAACAAATCTCAACTACTACTGAAAGCTCTGTACCTTGGAGCGACTTTAACTTTCCTAAGGTTTGCAGCAAAACACTGCTCGATAGCTCTGACAACTCTTCGGCGGTTCTTAGCAGCTATACGGAGCTATATGTTGCATATTCCAAACTCTGCAAAGGGAAATTGTTTAACAGACAAAGAAAACCACACACTATGTCTGAAAAGCGACATAAAATCAATAAATTTGCGAATTACCAAAATATAATAGTGAGAAACAGTCCTGCCTTCGACTGCCATGCTTTTGTTTTTTCTCAAGACCGTTGATCTATTGTTTTTGATGTAATGCACATGATCAGTACACAAATCCACTGGCAAGACCTTTGGTGATCGCTTTGCAAGTTGTGAGAACATCGTTTGGATTTCATTTAAGAGAATGTATGGGAAGTAGCTTACCCCCCCCTCCCCCCCCAATGACAAGTAAACCATGATGAAGTTTAAAAGCCAACTTGACAATAGCTCTTTTGTTATTGAAAGGTGAACAGGTAGGGAAGGGGGACAAAGAATCTTGAAAATCTCACAACGAAGTCAAGCTGTAGTTTTAATTATAGCTTCTGTGTAAATTTCTAATTGATCAATTCTATGATGGCTTGGTATCTTGCCCCATTAGTTTGATTTGAGTCAGTGATGGATAATAAAATACATATGATATGCAATGCAAAGAAAGTTGTGTCCAATAGCCCGGGCCAGTGGATATTGCTATTGGGTTGGTGAATTCTGTTCTTAACTTGCCCGACAGGCATCAGTGCTGTTTTTTTTGGGAAATTCAAATTACAGAAGGATAATTGAAATCAATCCTGCTAATCGAAAAGTGTTTTGGGGATAGTTGAAATGACTTGTGGGCTAGTATGTACATGCTTACTATGCCCAAATGACAGGCACTAAAACTGACTTTCTTTGCACCCTGTCTGTATTTTTAAAAGAAGTAATGCTCAGTGAAAAAGTCACTGTGTTGTTTCTTTTTTATATGAAAGGTATTCCAAATAAAAATACATAAATAATAAAAATTTATTTAATAAGTAAAATTCCAAAAAAACACAAAAACACAAAAAACAAGGAAATCTGTGGAGCAGAAGTCTTGTGGCTGTTGAAGTGTAACCGGATGTGTTTGTGAAAAAAAAAAGAAACAGTGAAAAATAAATTCATAAACTCACTGCGAAGTTGATGTATTGAAATACAAGGTTTAGAGGCAAATAGGATTTCATTTCTGCTGTCCACTTAAAGGACCTTAAAACAAAGCTAATAACTTAACTTAAATAAATCCAAAAACTGTCTGGGGCTGCTAAAGGCATGGGAATGTAAACATACAGTGTTTGTTTGGGAATTGAGACAAGGTTTTGTGAAAGCAACAGGTTTTTGCTGAGTAAAAGTCAAGCCATTCGCTTATGAGAGTGTCCACTAAGAGTGACGGGCTTCCACGAGACAATAAGTAACTTCTGAATTCAGCATATTAAATTATTGTTTTGGAATTTTCAAAACGTGTTCCTTGACGATGCAAACTGAAGGAGCCATGAACTTGATATATATTTTGGAACAAGTAATCCCTATGTCTGCTTATAAGTGGGAAGCATGTGGCTCCTTAATTAAGGGTTGTCCCAGCCTAATTGCTAGCTGTGTAGTCCCCAGTTCAACTCTTTGGCTAATTGCTTGTGCATGCAGCCAACTCTGGTTTGTCTCTGGTGGCTAGTTGGGTCTTGTTTGTTTCATTGTGGGTGGGTGCTCTATCCACTTGAACTACGGAGAACTCATGGAGAGTGAGGCCATTATACTAGGTTCATATTTAACACGCATTCTTCATACTGCAAGGATCAGCAACGTCGATGTCGCACTCAGTGGGTTGAAAGAATGAAAGATGGTAAATTTTAAGGTCAATGAAACAAATGTGAAAATTAATTAATCAGCATGTCACCAGCGTGAGACAAAGAAAAAATCTGAGTCCCCAAGAGGATTCGAACCTATGACCTCCAAAACACTGGGCAGGCACTCTATCCACTTGAGCTATGGAGTTCTAGAGTGCCCGCCTGGTGTTTGGGAGGTCATAGGTTCGAATCCTGTCAGACACTCAGGTTTTTTCTTTGTCCCATGCTGGTGACATGCTGATGAATTAATTTTCACCTTTGTTTCACCGAGCTTAACATTTACCATCTTTCATTTTTGTCACCAATAATAAATCTGTTAAAAGAACAGTCTTCAAATTTTTTAAATTTTTATTATAATATTGTTCTGTTTTTTCCTTAATCCTTTAAGCCCCAATATCCAGATACAAATTTTCCAAACTGATCTCCATACATTTCCTTCAAGAATTAGTTGAGAGAATTTGATAGAAGATCAAAGCATTTTTCTCTTTAGTGATCATTTTATAAATTCTCATTACCTTATCTCTTGGCAAGGTATGAATATTGTAGGGAGAAAATTGATGTTGGTCACCATTGGGACTTAAAGGGTTAATTTGAAACAAATTATGTTCTGAAAATCTTCCTTCCTATACTTGTTTTGTAAGTGGACATAGTTCGTTTTCTGGTCACTGTCGTGCTATAAAGAGCTAAAACTTACCACAAACCAGATTACAGGTCGTACACTTCACGGCCTTCTGATCCAGATGCAAATATATTTTAGCTTGCGAAGTTCGGGCATGCGAAGAAAGCAAAATTTCGCTTTCTCTCCTCCCCTCTTTTTTCGCTTTTCTTGCCTCATTTTTTTTTCTCTTGCTGGGCATTTAGTAGGCTTCATTTTGGTGGGAATAGTTTTTAGGAAAGCTTTTAGGATCTTAGGATTAGGTGAAAGAAAAGGTAGGTGAGCAATGGAACAAGATTTCCATGGAGATTTTCAGGTCAATGTTACATGATTTTTTGCCTCTTTCTCCGCTGTCCTTGACTGAATTGTGCTCATTCTGGTATGGTTTGAGAGATCTCTTCACTCTGCACAAGTTAGCGGACAAAGTTGTCCTTGATCGTTAAAACGGATGACGTCACAAAGGGTAGAAAGGACGTGGATCTGCACGGGCGGTTACGGGCGGTTCAGGGGCGAATGGGTTAACAGAACCCACTATTAAAGTGTTAACATCCTTCTTTACATTGCCAGTAACCACTAGCAGGTTCTTTTACTTGTACTGAAGTGGAATACCATTTCATCCAAAACGGTTAAAAAAGCTGTCACTTCCTTTTAAATTACATTCCAGTTGATGACCTAACGTACCAATAACAGTGAAATGACAAAATTATCACTGTATTTTTATTTTAAATGTTACTGCAGACATTTGAAATTATTTATTTCATATTTTATTCATCTTCACAGCCTCTTGTTTTTTTAGTTCTAACCCGGTAACCATTCACTATTCCTGTCTATGGCAGCATGCTAGATACCAAACAGCTATTGTACAAGCTTAGCCCAGCCACAAATGTATCAATAGAACTCTTTATTGGAGCAACCCAAAATCTCGTCAATTTATGTTGCTTTATTTATAAGCTGAGCCGCTGAAATATCAAAACAGGGCTTACTTTAAGGTTGTCTGTAATATCTTTTACATTAGAGCCTTCTTCTGTCGATACTCAGTTACAATTTCTTGTTAATAAAGTTAATGTTTGTTTGTTTTTTGCTTTCAGTCATCCCTCATGGCAGCCTCTTCTGATCAAGAATTGGAATTTGAAAAACAGAAATCAAGTAGTGATACAGTACGTTAAGCCTCTCCAAAGCTGTCAATTATTCTTCTTTTTATACCATATATTAAGTAGCCACAGAAGATTTAGAAAGAAATGTTTACTTAATTGTTTTTTCCCTTTAAACTTAGGCAATAAAAAAACACAACATTTCTTTTGTTTGAACTAGAGCCTAGAGACTCAGAGCAGGCATAACCGCGGCATGAATAGGAGACTTAATTTGATCTGGCTGGTCATCATGTTCGACCATATGTAGTTATAAGGATTTTGTTAGACATACGATGGTTAATATAGTCACGTAAGCTAGGTTCACGACTACACGATCTTTAAAACCATTGTGTCCAAATTTAAGACTTTGAGACGGTCATGATTCCGAGAGAGCCTTAGAAACTGAGAATCTTCATTACTGGATATTAAACCATTCGACAGGTATAATACGGTGCAGTGAAACTTCTCAGCAAACAATAAATTATATGAAAGTAATAAAATTTGGGCTCGGTTAGCTTTTGATGGTGAATTAATCTGTCTTTTGCAGGCTGAAAATTTTCCTCAGATCACCACCTCAAGCACTTTACGAGTAGAACCAGGTCAAAGTGACGATTTTTCTGCCAGGTCAATACTAAAAGTTACCCTTCTGGGAAGTGAGTGGAATTCCTCAGAGGGTGGTTTGTCAACATTAAACAGAGAACTTGCAATTTACCTTTCAAAACATCCCAAAGTGGAAGTAACATTGCTACTTCCCGAGGGAGTTTGTAAAGATGAGGAGAAAAGAGAAGCTGGAAGCTATGGAATTACCATTGTTGAAGCAAAGGAACAAACAGGGTTTGATCCCCTTGACTGGTTAAGCTTCCCACCTAAAGACCTCAGCATCGATGTCATCATTGGGCATGGTAAGAAACTTGGCCGGCAAGTCCAAGGAATACGAAATTGTGCAGAATTTAAGAATTGTAAGTGGGTACAAGTGGTACATACTGCTCCAGAAGACCTTGGCAAATTCAAAGACTACACTAATCCTACTTCTAAAGGGGAAAGAAAACATCAAGTTGAGGTTGACCTTTGTAAGCGTGCTGATCTTGTCATGCCTGTTGGACCCCGACTGACAGAATTTTACTCTTCATATTTACAACGCTACAAAAATGAAATGGAGGTGCTTTCATTTACTCCAGGACTTTTTGAAAGGGAGTTTGGGGATTTGGAACAAGATGTCAATAACAATGCAGATTTTAAAGTGTTAATTTTTGGTCGGGGCGACAAGGAAGATTTTGAGCTTAAAGGGTACAACATTGCTGCCAAAGCATTTACTGACCCACGGTTGGAAAAGAAGCTTTATCAACTGATCTTTGTTGGTGCTCCTGAAGGAAAGGAAGAAGAAGTTAGAGAAAGACTTCTACAGTGTGGTATCGCTAAAGAACAGCTGATTGTGAGAACATTTACACAAGACAGAGACAGTATAAAAGATTTACTTTGCGAAGTTGATCTTGCCATCATGCCATCAAAATCAGAGGGATTTGGTCTTGCTGCCCTCGAGGCTTTGTCTGCAGGCCTACCCATTCTTGTAGGCAGTAGGTCAGGATTCGCCAAGGCATTAGAGAACATTCTCCATGGCCATTCATGCATTGTATATTCAGATGATCCTGCAGAATGGGCAAAATCAATTGAAGCTGTTCGTACCAGGCATCGAATGCGGCTGGAGGAGATTAAAGCATTGAGAACTTCCTATGGAGTGATGTACAGTTGGAAGAAGCAATGTGAAGCCCTCGTGGAGAGGATGTGGAAAATGGTTTATGGTATGATTGCACTAGAATAGTGGTTTATTGTAGGACGGGAACATGTAGTAACAGTAAGATGATGTAATTCGTTATACGTTATTGTTGTACAGCGATGGTCTAAACTTCTCTTAGTCGACTTTCCAGCTCTTGGCTGCAGGTCGCTGAAAAGTACTTTGAGCAACTGAGGTACTACCCTTTTTTGAAGTTAATAATTATCACTGAATTTTTTTAAATGAAAGGAATATAAAGCGCGTTGAAATAAGCTGTTCAGAACACTCAAAAGGTGGTCGTATAGCCATACACGTTCCTAAAATCGACATCTAAATCTACATCTACATTTATTAATTGACAACGCTTTCGCATCAAGTCAACATAAATTAAATAAATTACAATATCAGAAATACAATAATAGGATAAAAATGAAATAAAAATAGAAATAGAAAAATAAAAAATAAAATTATTTCTTAATAAATATAAAATATACATGTATACATATATACAAATAAGGTAAATAATAATAAAAAAGATAAATAAATGACAGCCATCAATAAATTCTAACGGCTGAGAAACAGTGATCTTTAAAAAATGAAAAATTTGTACTAATACGAATGCCACTTGGTAGAGAGTTCCAGTCCCTTATTGTCCTTGGAAAGAAACTATAAAAGTAATAATCATGATTGCAGTTGGCTTGAATAAATGAATCATTAGAAAATGATCTAGTAAAACGCTGTTTAGGTAAAAAATAATTAGGTGTAGGCAGTGCAATCGAATTATTAACTGCTAAATAAAATAATTATATTCTTTTCAATCGATGGGCTTTATGTCTATCCTCTAAAAGATCTAAATCTAATGACTGTAGCATTTCTGTAACGGAAGAAGTTCTGTTATAGTCTCTTTGATAAATCTGGCTGCACGCCGCTGGGCTGCTTCAATTGAATCAATCTGTTCTTGTCTGTATGGATCCCACACAGCAGTAGCATACTCCAAATTTGGTCTAACAATGGTTAAATAAGCTGAACGCGTTGTGTTTTCAGAGCAAGGGTAAAGATTGCGCCTTACAAAGCCAAGTGACTTTGTTGCTTTGACCACAATATTTTCCACATGAGGATTCCATGTTAGGTAATTAGATAACATAACTCCCAGATAAGGATGGTTCTTCACGAGAGACAGCCTTTGGCCATCGATGTAATAATCCATCAACACAGGTTCCTTCTTCCTAGATATCCTCATCGTATGACAATTAGTCACATTAAACTGCATCTGCCATGTCTTGCTCCAAGATACTAATATTATTTGTCAATATCGTTCTGCAGGATAACACTGTCATTAATTGTGTTGATTGATCTGTATAATAATTCATCGTCAGCATATAGTCTCAAGGTACTATCTAAATTCTCATGAATGTCATTAATTTTATAAATCGTAAGAACATAAGAGGACCCAAAATTGTACCCTGTGGTACTCCTGAGGTGACGTTAACAAAGCTAGAAGCTTCACCATCCACAATGACACGCTGAAATCTCTCTGTAAGCCACGAATTAATCCAAGCGAGTGTCTTTTGCTGAATTCCATAATGATTCAATTTTGAGAGTAATCTCTTGTGGGGTACCTTGTCAAAGGCCTCCTGAAATCGAAAATCTGTAGATCAATTTCAGATCCCTCATCCAAATTCTTTGCTAGGTCTTCAATAGTGAGCAGGAGTTGAGTTTCACAAGAATGATTCTTTCGTAAACTATGTTGTTTGGAATACAAGATGTTATTATGCTCCAAATGCTGCATAATGCTCTGATAGATAACATGCTCCATCACTTTACACAAGGCTACAGTTAGAGATACTGGTCTGTAATTATTAGGGTCTTCTTGTTTAGCGCCTTTCTTAATAATTGGTACAATATTAGCTTTACACCAATCAGCAGGGAGCTGACTTAAACTATAAGATTGATTAAACAGAAAAATTACTACATCAGCAATTTCAGAAGCAGTATCCTTAATAAGTCGAGTAGGGGGATATTATCTGGACCATTCGCCTTTTTGCAGTCAAGGTTCTGAAGGAGCTTTTTTATTCCCTCAACATCAAAAATTATTGGATCCATACCAGCTGTGTGAATGTATCTTTCACAGTGATAATAAATCTTTGGGAGTACATGTAAATTGTATTTCTCTAGGTCTAATTATTCCTCGTGGTTTTCCTTTCGGGAAAAGTGGTCCCTGGATCTTGTCTCGGAAAAGTCGCCGACGGATGCTCGAGCGTGATGGCTTGAACAATAGCCGCATAAAGAATGTGCGCATGTGCCACTACTTAAAATGTCCATCAAGCCCGGTTGAATATCGTCATGACATGTCAGAATTACGTCATGATTCCAAATTACCTTCTTTAAGTGCCAAAATCGAGCTGAGAGTAATCGATATCTAGAATAATAATATTATAATACTAATAGTAATAGTAATAACAATGATGATGATAATTATTTAAAATAATTCTTGCGCATGTTACACACAATGCGCGCAAAATTAAAAGCATAAATATTAAATGCTCTTGAATTTGTATATACTAGTACAAGAAGCTAAAGCGTCCCTGAATAGATGAGTTTACAGGCTTTTAAAAGCGGTAACATTATAGAAGAGATGATTAGCTTTAACATTGTTCAAAAATTTCCCACAACGAAGTTATCCCTGTTTTGAGTTAGGCCTTAAATTGAAATGTGTATCGCAAAGATATTTTTTCATCGAACATGAACCTGATTTCCTAAGTTTAAGAAATTTGCTGTTATAACGAAAGCTCTGTTTTTACAGGGTCCTCTGTGGAAGAAAACAACAACCAAAGAACAGAATCCCTCTCTGACGAGCAGCTTGTTTTCCAAACTACCCTTGGTAGTAACCCTGAAAGGACAGTTGATTCTGCATCAGGGCATCAAACTAAAATATTCAGAAATACAGACTCTCAGTCTCAAAATAGCCGTAAGCGTAAACTTTCAGGATTTTCCTCTGACCCAGGTATGGAAATTTTTTCTTGCTGCTTCCCACTCACGTGACTGAAGGGTGAGGTAGATTTCACAGAGGTGCCTTTTATGATAGGGTGTTTCAGTAGTTTGATCTATCCCCCCCACCCCACTTCCAGCCTCTGAATTTTAGCGTTTTATCAGACCCGAACGGGGTTAATAGATCGTTTTCATGTGACGTCACGGCGGCCATATTTGTCTACAAAACAATAAATGGTGGCCAAGTTGGTGTACAAAAAAATTCCTGTGGGAATTGAGCTCTTCTCACATGTTAGAACTTTCTTTTATTCCAAGCAATTTGCATAGCTGCTGACCACGTGACTGAAAACGATCTATACGTTCCTCAGTGGTGTTGTTTTTACTTCCAGACATCGTAATCAGGCACTTTTACCAGGACCTGAGTAATGAACAGGAAGAAATAGTCCATGAAATTCTATCACGTCAGATACAAGTGTACATCAAGCATCGCAAGGTTGCAACTCCTGATGGAGTGTCTGCTTTGATTGAACATATACGCAAGACGTACAACTTGGCCTTGGAATCTGTTGGTGTGGGTTCTCTGGAAATAAAATTTCGGTGTCCCACCGTGGAGAGTCTGGAACAATTGTGGAGTGACTATCAGTCTGGTCACCTTAATGACATTGCCGAGAAATACCTTGTGACTGATGACATAAGGAAGAGACTCAACTTGGAGAACGTCAGGTTAAAGACAAACATTGAAGATGAAAACTACCGGAATTGCAGGAAGATCCTAATGGAAAAGTCACGTAAGTTTGACAGTCCTCGTACAGTTTAAGTTAATCTACAATAAACTGATTAGTACCATATGCTCACAATGGGTCAAAATTGACGAGGGCACATTCTTTATTGAACTTCCCGTTTAAGATCCATCCAGGGCCGGGTTGTTCAAAACTGGGTTAGGATAACCCAGGGTTAGTTCGAAATTTAAAATTATTATTATTCTTTTTGTCTACAACTTGATGATTGGATACGATGAAAAGAATAGACACCCTAAGAATTGAGGTTTTTCGGCATAAACGTCAAGAAGTCACGTGACCAGGGCCTTGCCGTCAGGTTTGCAGTTTGAGGTTCACGTTTGTTCGGCTAGACCACGCTCCAGAGGTAAGTGATTCACCGCACGGTTTTTTGCACCGTAAAACATCACAATTCCACGTTTGAGAAGAAATACGACTTCTTAGAACTCTTTGGTTATTGATTATCGAATTCTATTTCAAAAAAACTTAATTTTGAAGACAATTTCTCAGCTAAAATAGAAGTGAATGATTGAAAACAAACATAGCAGCCGCGAGCTACCATCCGCGAATCTTAAGTCCCAAATATGGGCAGACGGGTAACGTGAAACCTTTAACCGCAAACCACCCTTTGTCGTTTGCGGTGAAATGACCAAACCTCGATCTTAAGGTCTCCACTAGCAAAAATTATCGAGGAAATGCTTTTGAACGAAAGAAAAGGAAACTCGGATTGAAATTTAACCCTAGGTTAGCGCTAATCAACCTTTGAACAACTGGGCCCAGGGTGAAAAGAGACAGAAGTGGGAAGGTGGTAAGTTAAACGCTGATAACTGCAAATAAACTGTCAGGTCAGATGATGTAAAAGTACTCAAATCGCACTGAAACTTCGTAAAAACAAAGACAACGACTCCAGGTAACAATATTTACACTTTATTGATAACTTTTATCCCTTTTACTTCATTTATATCATCTAAGTTTCAGACTCTATTTTCCCATACAAACTCTCATATTACGCTTGGGCCACCTGTGCCTTCATCAGGGAAAACATGTGAGTTCGTTATAGCGGAAAATTTTAAAATTTGAAAATGGGCGCGTAAAAACCAGCGAGTGTGCGCGCGCGCAAGTCACGCGAAAGAGAAATCTTGATTGAGTCCACCCGGCGCGAGGGTGCCAAATTATGAATAAAGCGCATCTCCTCGCGTCTTCTTTTGTCTTGTTCGGGTAGACCAGCTCTAATCACGGCTACTTGCATGTCCTCCAGCTGGTGGTCCATTCCCGCAAAATGGGCAGGCACGGGCAGGGCCACTTTCTTCTTAATGACGTCCAAGCGGTGCTCCAGAAAACGGTCGCCAAGTCTACGGGATGACGGCAGCACCAAGGTCACATTTGACAAACCGCCACTTAAAGCCTTCCGTCGCGCTAAAAACCTGAAAGATCTTCTCGTTCATAGCTCCTTACCGCAAGTTCTCCAACGTCGGATAGGCACTTTTCCTCATAATAGACGTGACTGCCAGACCTGTCCCTTCATTAACTCCTCTGAACGCATTTCCACTACACAAGGGCAGATCAAAATCTCACGGTTTTTTACGTGCATCACCAGCCAGCTGATCTATTGTCTTTCGCGCCGCAGATGCCATGGGGTCGTTTACATAGGAGAGACAGGCCGTATACTTGGCGACCGTTTTCGGGAGCACCGGTTGGACGTCATTAAGAAGAAAGTGACCCTGCCCGTGCCTGCCCATTTTGCGGGAATGGACCACCAGCTGGACATGCAAGTACCCGTGATTAGAGCTGGTCTACCCGAACAAGACAAAAGAAGACGCGAGGAGATGCACTTTATTCATAATTTTGGCACCCTCGCGTCGGGTGGACTCAATCAAGATTTATCTTTCACGTGACTTGCGCGCGCGCACACTCGCTTGTTTTTACGCGCCCATTTTCAAATTTCCGCTATAACGAACTCACATGTTTTCCCTGATGAAGGCAGCATTGCCGAAACGTCGGAGTTTTATTTGCAATTATCAGCGTTTAACTTACCACCTTCCCACTTTTAACACGTCACTCAAACGCTACGCGGGAAGCCCCTTTATTTGTATCTGAAAAGAGACAGAGTTTGGTGGCCGTTATAGACTTATGGAGTATTTTATAATTGAGGGTCCAGCATTTGAGTAAAAATAAGGCTGATGCTTCTGAGATTGTGATTACAATTCTGTAACAGCTTGTACTTATTACCTGAAAGATTGAAAATACGTGACGAAAGTATGGTAGACTAGAGGTAATCATTGATTATGGATCCGCGTTCGTCACTCACGAGGAGTCCAGTTTCCCGGCCAAGGTGCCCCTGAAAAAACGGTAGGGGCGGCTAATCGGCAGTCGCCCGCGATACCTCGAAAATTTGTGGCTTTGTACCACAGGAACACAAAGTTTAGGATGCGTTTTGACAAACGGGATAACTAGCTTTATCTCATTGTGTGTTAGCAGTGTTAACAAGCAGCAGTGGCTTTTCACCGTCAACTGAATCAGATCAAGAAAGAGAGGATTCATTACGGATCGACACAAGCTCAGATGTTCCTAAGGTGGGATCTTTTTTATTGTTTAATAGCAACTGAGGTCAAGTAAATCGGAAAACGCTTGTTTTGGATACTCTAAGTCTCTTCTTAGTTTTCGAGGATTGTCGAATTCTCGAAATCTTATACTATTTTTTAGTGCCGCCCGTGATTTTACATTGAGGTATATTGCTTGCATCTTTCTAAATTTGGTCAGTACCAGCTGGTTATGAAGAGTTAGTCAGAAGACTAAAGCCGCTCAAAAACGGCGAAATGTTATGAATGAATAACAAATTTGTTTAATTATCCTAGGGTAAGAAGCAGGTTCTGACCCATATGGAGAGAGCTGAGAAAGCAAAAGTAAGTCCAATGGTATATATATTGTAGTGTGCGCATGTTGTCCATTTAATCAGAGGAAAACAAATATGAAAACTTTAATCAATGAAAGATGAAGAAATTCGACTTTGTCATAAATCAGAGCACAGGCTTAATTATTAGTGGCAACATTGTGATTTTACTGTATACAACGGCGAGCCCCCTTACAGTAGGACGGCATGAGGGGACTTCTCACAGGATTGATGTGTTATAAGTGTCTTCAGTATTTATGCTGGCTACATGAGGCTGGGTAAAAGTCGGGATATGAGGATTGGCAACCCGGTAGGTTCGCCCACGAAAATTTAAACAGTGGCCATATTGTTCGAGGTGACATTTGAACTAGAAATTTGTGTCCACGCTCAATCCATGTGCTGCGCGCTCGAATTTATAAACCTCGGCTTTACAGAAATGTTGAACTTCTCGCGTAAAATCCATTATTATACATTGTACTCACTATCTGTCTTCTAATTGGCTAAAAGCCTACAGCTAATTTTGGAAATCAGCGCAATCTACAGATTAGTTAGTTATCTCCAGATAACTGACTAAACTGCAGGTTGCGCGCGCAATACATGATTTCTAATAAGAATATCAATTCAGGTTCCTTGCGGCGATGTATTAGTCTTTTTTTTCTTCAAAACAAAGTATAATAAAACAATTATTAGACTGTTAATGATATATGAAATAAATCATATATGAACTGCGGAAATGAAATGAATATGAAGAAATGATCGTAAAGAAGCCTGAAAAAAAAAAAAAATCGGGACTTCAACGGGGTTTGAACCCGTGACCTCGCGATTACCGGTGCGATGCTCTACCAACTGAGCTATGAAGCCACTGACGTTGGGAGCAGGTCAATTGTGGGTTCATATGTTCCCGTGAAAGAAATGAGTGTTAATGATATAAGAAATAAATCATATATGAACTGCGGAAATGAAATGAAAATGAAGAAATGATCGTCGCAGTCAACGAAATTATTAGACTCTAGTTAAGTGTTATCAGCCTCGACCTTCGTCTCGGCTGATAATACTTACCTCGACCTTGATTACTCCGGATATCACAAAAACCTCACCCGATAATTGTTTATTATTATACATTGTACTCATTATCTGCCTTCTCATTGGCTAAGAGCCTACAGCTAATTTTGGAAATCAGCACAACCTGCAGATTAGTTAGTTATCTGCTAGCAGATAACTGGCTAATCTGTAGGTTGCGCGCGCAGTGCATGATTTCCAATAGCAATATCATTTCGGCTCCTTAGCTTGCTACGGTGTGTTTGTCGTTATTTTCTTCAAAACAATGTTTAATAAAACAATTATTAGATTTGGTTTTTGTGATATCCTAAATAATCAAGGTCTCGGTAAGTGTTATCAGCCTGGCCTTCGGCTCGGCTGATAACACTTACTTCGACCTTGATTATTCCAGGTATCACAAAAACCTCATCCAATAATTGTTTATTACTTTACGTTGATTGTTTTTCTCATTACAATTTATTAACTTTACCAAAACAATAAGATAGGTCACACTACAAAAGTTTAACTACAATATAGCGTACATGAGTACACAGAAATACAGGCGGGGACACCGCAACAGCGGGGGTCAATTACTGCGAGCTCAGGACACAGACACAAGGCATACGATGGTACGATGAACGAGAACCATAAAAAACAATACCTATTTTTCTCGAATTCAAGTTTGTTTGTTTGTTTGTAACATGAGTTAGGCCTAGAAGAGGCCTGTTAGATCTGTTATAACAAATTAATGTAATCAATAAAATAAGTACAAGGTGTGTAGGCTGATGGATATGTTATTCACCTTCTGATTAAAAAATAGGCGTCAAGAGGTTCGCTACACAAGGCTGCTATTAGTGGACAATGCGAGACGGTTAAAATGCTTCTTGAAGGTGGTGAAGATGTGGATCAAAGAGATCAGGTTTTACTTAAGTCTTTTTTTTTTTTTTATCCGGTTAAAGAACTTAAAAGGGTAATATGGACCTGACCTTGCTTATTGCAAGCCTGTACATGTTTCATGTACGATTATTTTTCTGATCCCACCTCGACACCTCGCTCTTGCTTCGCATGATATTAGAGTGAATCGAGCCGAGTTCTTAAACTTTTTCTTTAGTAAACTCACTTTTAATTCGTCAGGAAATTTTAGCGTTTTTGCCCCTGTAGACTGTAAATTTCAGTTTCAAAGTTGATTTATCAGAGCTGCGGTTGACCTCTAAAAGGATCAAATACATTTTAACCTCTCTACAACGGCCACCTTGGGACATATGAAAGTGGCATAACATAACATAACTTAAAACTTTATTTAAACTCGAATTTTAGAGTAGCTAACAAGCTAATATCTTCGAGCTGACACTACATAAAAACTATATAGAAAATATATATATACATTAAATGCAAGGAAAGAAAATATCATTTACAATTCACAATTGAATTGAAAGTGGCCATTGTTAAGAGGTGACCGTTGTAAAGAGGTGGCCGTTAGCGGAGGTTCGACTGTTAAAAAGGGTGTAAAATAGCTTTAAGCTTACTCTGTAAAACTAAGTCCAATAATTAACAATTAATGAATGAGGCTGAGTATCTTATGAAGAATTATGGAGATCGAGGAGGGTGTTATCCGTCGAGGCCGTAGGCCAAGGCGGATAACACCCTCCGAAATCTCCATAATTCTTCATATAATACGAAAGCCGAATTCAATAATTGTCTTATTATTCATTCAAAATAGTTCCTAGTTTAAAAACTAAGCTAAAACATGCTTACCTCCATCGATGTTACATTCATCTTAGATGGTGCACGTTTAGAGTTGTTCAGCTCCGCAAATATTCTTCACGTAGCAGATGTCGCCGTTCGAGTTGTATTCTTGCTGTTCTTGCCATGTTTTTAGCTATAATTTCGCCCAGTTCTTACTCTTGAAACGAGTGAAATGTCCGCCACTTCTTGTTTTCAACTCAACCTCAACTCAACTCAACGTCGTCCCCAGGTCTTCTCGGTTAACGGTGCATTAACCTGCAAGAAGGCTGCACTTTTGACGTCATCGGTTCATTAAACGCAAAATTCTTCCAAATTTGGTCATCAGTAGCTGGTTATGGTGAATTATGCTTGTGTTTTTAGCCAATCAGAATCGGGAAAATATTTTGAATGAATAATAATGACCAATAATTTTGCTAGTTCCCAATTTTAACCTTCTTAACCTGCTCTGTTTATCTTTTCGTTAGTTTTCTTTGACTCCTCTTCATCTTGCCTGTTGGTATGGACAGGAATCTGTTGTCAAACTGTTGTTAGAACACGGTGCAAACGTCAATTCTGAAGACAGGGTGAGTTCAATCGATGCTTAAACGTTTGTGGCCTTGAATAAATAGGCTGGTTTTTTAATAAATTGTGTTGTTGTAAGCTAGGAGAGCAAGATTTGTGATTTATTAATTGAGGTCACACATATTGGCTCTGTTTAGCCCATTACAATGTGAAAGTGACCTTTTATAACAACTCAGGTTTGGTTAAAACACATTTTGTAACGCTGCGTCACATCTCAAATTCTAGTTATATCTCTTCTCTTTTAATGTATGAAAGTTATTAAAAAAGTGAAAGAAGTGAAAAAAAAAATTTTAAGCCCAAAGTGTGTTTGGCGATTAATTTTCATAAGAGTGAAACACTTTTAATGATAATCTGGCTTCACATCAGGAAAACTATTTACTTGCATTAGTTTTAATATTAATTAAGTCGCCTGTGTTAGTTGTTTAATGACGTTCGTCCTTCTTTTTCTTGCGTGTTGTGAATAATACATTAATAACCAGGATAACAAGTACAATTTGCACTGCTTTTTCTAGTTTCAACGTACCCCTCTGCAAAAAGCGGAACGCCACAATCATAACTCAATAGTGCAGTTGCTCATGAATAGTAATGCGAGGCCGAGTTACCAACAACCGGTAAGATATCTGTTATTTGCTGCAATTCTAAGAATAGCAGCAAATTATTGTTTTCACGGTTTCAACTCATTGACAGCTGTCACAGAGACTCAAGAATAAAAGGGCAGGATTTTACTGGGGTGAATCATTCTAAGCTGACGTATCGCTGCTTGATTAATTCGTTTTTTATGCCTTTTCCTTTTGTGTACTTTAAATTTATTGTAGTTCATCGTTCATGTACTCGTAGTTTGGTATTCTAGTTCAACCTCTCTCCCTCGAGGTTCATGTTAAGTGTTGGCTCTGCTTTCGGGAGGGTTCAGGTTTCCTCCGTAGATAAGGGGGTTTTTCCTGCAGACGGGCAGGAGGCACGATGTTATCTTTATTATATTATCAATCAAAGAACTTTACTTTAGAGTTTGTTACATTTTTCCTGCTTCACTACCTTTGCAGTATCTATGTGTTTCTATTTGATGCTTGCATTACGCTGGGCTTCTATCCAGTGCAGCAGTTAGTTTTCCTATTTAACAAGGAACGATTCATTGCTTTTATTGTTCGCCGTTTCAACTACGGGGAAAAGGGAAAATACACTGCATGTAAGGATGTGCCTTTTGGTAAATTAAAAGAAGAGCTTTTCATTCAACTAAGATTCAACGTGTTAAGTAAAGTAATTAAGATATGAAGCCTTGAAGGCTTTAAAAATAGCAATATGGCCAGGGAAAATGCACTTGCAGAGACTGTTCAGAGAATTCAGTGTCTCATTATCATGAAAAGTTATCCTTTGAAAGTGAAGGGTAAAAATTACCCCTCCTTTTATTTGAATTCTGTTTATCAGTGAATGGTTGACTGGTTGCTGTGTCGGTTTAATTCTCGTTTCGAGAAAGGAGCAACAGCAAGAAATCTAGACCCGTAAACGTGCTTGAGGGAAAGAATTGTTTCGTACAAGGACATTCAAGGAGCCAAAAAAGGAGAATAGTCGCTGTTTTACAAATAATTGATCCAAAAGTAGATAAGTCCTTTTATAGCATTTAATTGCACCTTAATGTAATATATTATCTGATTTCGCCAGTTTTGATACATTTTTTTTGGTTATATCATAATCATTTTTTACAAAGTTTAAAGGAAAATAGCGAGACACACACTCCAGCTTATTTCTATGGTGAAACACATGCAAGCACTTAGTTTGATTTTGAAATTAAAGGGTAAGGGCTAACGTCATCGGAGAGAAGTTATGGGAAATGTTCAAATTTCCCGCGCTTAAAGCTATTGTTTTACGTTTGTCCTTACAAGGCAAGAAACGATAAAAAATAACAATACAGAACAATACCTATTGTTTTCGAATTCAGGTCGCTTTTCTTGATACGCGGTCGTGTTCTTTAAATGTTTAATTTTTATTTTACTACTACAGAATTTCGGTAAACGAAAAATTCCAATTGTTGTATTTTCACTTAGATTCAGATTCCAGGTCTGTTAATTACACTGACTCGCCCTAACTTTTTTATTGTAGTCAAGGTTAAAGTCACTTGCAGAAAAGGCATTCTTGAGTGTGGATAGTCGGTCGGGATTTAACATGCTGACAGCGGCTGTCGTTGAAGGGAATTACGACGTTGTTTTCAAGGCGCTCGCGCTACTCAGTCATTCAGAAATAATGATGACAGCAGTAGCTGATACTCTCGCAAATAGTGAAACCAAAAGGCCTGGTCATCACAAAATTGAAAGCCTTTACCGAAGGACAGTGGAAAAAGTCAATACACTGTCAGAGCTGCACCAGTGTAGCCGCGGTAATGATTCGGAGAAGGCGGTAGAGCTTGTATTAAATGATGGCCTGGGTATAAACACCCCTGGATTGTGCAATCGCACACCTTTGTTGTGGGCGAGTTTTTCATCTTCTGGTAAGTTTATTCAGACTCTTATCGACCTCGGTGCTAACGTTAATGCTCAAAGAACCGATGACAAAGTTACACCTTTGATCTTATCTGCTGGTTGGAACAACTTTATGGCAGTGTACTTGCTTTTGGATCATGGAGCTGATGCTAATATCGTTAAAGCTGATGGATGTACTCCACTGCACCTTGCAGTGATAGAGGGTAACCAAAACCTTGCCAAATTATTCCTGGAAAAGAACGCGTTAGTAAATAGTCAGAATGCTGATGGCGATTCACCACTGCACACAGCTGTCAGCAACGGATTTTTTGATATTACCAAGCTTCTGATTAAAAAGGGAAGCAACGTCAACCTTCAAAATAAAGAAGGAAGAACCCCTCTTTTTCTTGGTGCAAAGAACAAACATGAACAGCTTATCAAACTCTCGATTGAAAACGAGGCTGATGTAACTATGGGATACAAGGAAAACTCTACCAAAAGATTTTACTTAGTTCGAGGGAAAGACAACGGTAGAGCAGCTTGGCAGTATGTCCTGGTGAAGAAACATTTACTCGGCTTATTTCTGAAGCGCGTGAAAGGAGGCGTGATAAAGGTGGCAGATTTTGGTGATATTCTTCGGAGTGGTTTCGGAAAGGATCCTCCAGAAGGCACAACTGACAAAATACTTAAGGAGTATGACTTTCAGTTTAAAGAAGTACCTGATACGACCCTTCTTCACATTGCAAGCGAACAAATCAACGAACCCGAGATAATCGATCTTTTGGTTAAGTCCGGGGCGAATGTCAACGCCCAGGACGCTGAAGGGTTTACTCCCCTGCACATGGCAGCGATCCATGGTAATCTGAAAATCGTGAAAAAACTTGTTGATCTCGAAGCTGACGTTAATATCGTCACAACCGATGGAAAGAATGCTGCTGAGTTAGCTCACTTGAATGAAGAACTGGAGATTGAGGAGTATCTCGAGTTGAAGATGGCTTCGTCGCAAAGAACCAAAGAAAAAGAAGAGGACTCCGAACTTGCAGACTTACTCATTGAAGCTTACGGTTTACCTGCTACATACTATTTAACAGAATCCTTCAGGGAACTGAACCTTTAAACTTTATGTTTTACTTTAATTATGTAGACCCGAGTGTTTTACTGGAAAATATACCACTTGTAAAATTCATAAAAACTACATCCGGGACCCGAGTGGTTTATGTTCCATAATCTCACACGTGAGTTTATCGATGACGTAATTTCGGTAATTTCCCTTTATTATTTTATCGATGTCTCTTTGTCTACATTACACGGCGGCTTGAAGATATGAATTTTATTTTCTTGTGGCAAAAACAATATTTTACTCACTCGCTGCGCTCGTTCGTAAAATATTGTTTTGCTACTCGAAAATAAGATTCATATCTTTGCGCCACCGTGTAATATCCTCTATATACTCGCTGTCTATGGATAGTCAAAGTTTAGTCTTAAAAGAATGCGTTTAGACGCTGTTTAAGCCAGGAATTGGTGCCTTATCATTAAGAACCATTTTAAATGTAAATAAATTAGTCCGTACATGTATCTCCTTCGCCCTCGTATGAACCTTACACACCTGTAGCAACTAAGGCCAGGTTCAAACGTCCGACGTATCGACATGTACCGACTTTCATGCTAATGAGGAAAATCTATTGTTCTCACTCATTTACATTAGATTCAGCACATATGATGCGACCTTTGAACCGGGCTTAAGGAACAATTTTTAAATTGTTAGGGTATTCATGAATTTTTGACAGGAGTTTTATTTCTGTCAAAGTAGAGTTAGAATTTAAACCAGTTGGATTCCCTCTCGTTACTGAGTCATAAAGACATAAGAGAGCGAAATGTATAGATTGCCGCGAGTGAAACGCTCGATCCTTCTCCCTAGTCTAACTGTCCATTTATACACGTGCTACAGACTGTGCGCATTAATGACAAAAAAAAAAATGTCGTAGTCTAAGGTAGAGTTAGAAAAAATGACAATAGTAACAATACGGTTAAAATTTCTTCGAAATATAAAGGAACATTTTTCGAAGGATTTTTCTCGGAAACTGTTTAGTACTCAAGATAGGTAAGCCCTTGCGAAAGGCATCAGGAACTGAAAAAGACCGTAATTCCGAACGTAAACGTATGCATTTAAACGCACATACTACTAGTTATAATATGAATCCAATTCAGTTTCATTTCTGGTAGTTGTGGTTTAAAGACATTGACAATATGTTTTTCTGCATTTTCTCCGCCAATCGGGTTCGATTTCGCCGTCTGATTATAAAATAAAACATGTCTCGTTGAAATGCACTCGGATGTGGAAACATCATTTTCATCGGCATTACCTGCACAGTTATCATCTCTACCCGAGCTTTCATTAGAGTATTCATCCTCAGAATCACTTTCATTTTCGTGTTCACTTTTCTCTTTTTGTGAAAAGTCTTTTGCCATCGCCTCCTCTGTCTTTGCTTGCAACCTTGAATTGTTGTAGACTGCAAAACAGTCGGTTTTTTTCTCAAAATCAGTAAAGAAATCGGTAAAGCGTACGGCTTTTTTGCGTCCCTCCGCAGTCTCGCTCTCTGTTTTCAGCCTCGTTTCAGACCTTTTGTTTGACTGCTCGTGCCTACTTAAATACGCAAAAATACAGACTGTTTTGCAGTGTAGAATTGTTGGCATGTTCAGATCAAAACAAGAATTGCGAGTATCCCCACGAAGAAGATTATAGACACGTAATCCCCTGAGATATGTGGGGATGACAATTTATTGTAGGGAGACCGCGTGGAGGCAACGTGTCCGACTGGTAATAGCGCTGGACTTGTAATCTGGCGGATAGTCCAGTAGCTGAGGTCGGAAAATTGTCGTTTCCTTCAACCCACGGGTCCGAAAAGGTTTGATAGCGGATTATGGTAGAACAAGACGTCCTGATTAAAGCCTAATAATTTGCAAGGTAATTTTCGTTGTGTAAAGTAAATTACAATAAACACCTGGAAGGTATTTCCTAGCACTATAACAATATAATGATGATAATCCAAGCAGGCCAATATCAGGATCGCTGGTATGGAGTAGGCAAACAGGAGTAAAGAATTTGTGGTGTAGGCCTTGAGTAAACGGCATGTTTTTGTGACTCATCCAAAAGTCCAGCATGAAAACAATTTACTTCATAATTCTTTGTAAAAAATCGTTAAAAATGGTAACTGACCCACTGTTTGATATAACAAAGGAGTTTGTTATACTTTTGGGAGTAAAAAATGTCACGTGACTGGTCACGCTGACGCAGCCATGTGACACGCATGACTGGCATGAGGACGAACTATAAATGAAAATCGTGCTTTTACCTTTACTTTTACCTCTATTAAGTTAGTAAAGCCGGTGAGGCATCACACTAACTGTTAAAATAAATAAATAAAAATACATATTATTGACTAGGCTAGTTTGAATTGTTGTTCAAAAATGTAGTCGCTTTCTCTTTGAACACTGAAAGCTATAGCGACAACACTACCACAGCTGGGAGCTGATTCCACTCCCTAGAGGTCCTCGGGAAAAAGGAGAATTTAAGGGCGTTCTTAGAGCTAAAGGGCGTCTGGAATTTATACGAATAACTGTTACTTGATCGTGTTTCCTTGGAGAATTGCAAATAATTATGTTTAGTATATACTAAAACAGTGGATAGTGTTTTTCTACTCAATTAGTGAATATCCTGCACTATTCACTGATCCACCTCCAGTTCCTCCGAGCGAGCGACGCCAAACTCGCTATATATTCAAGTCAACGAGTTCGTGAATAAGAAGTATCCACTAAAATATACCCTGAATATCTTTTGCGTTATTGCTTTATGCCGTTTTTCAAGAATTGATTGATCTGAGTCGCTTTCCTCTTAGTCACTGCTGTACAAAAATATGTCATGTGGAGTTTTGAAAGTGCGTCTCCCATGCAAAAAGGAAAGATTTGCAGTGTTACATTAACGATTCGTACTGCACTCTGCACACTGGCAGGTTGTGAGTTACTTTGTCATCAACACTGCTGTTAAATTTTCATCTGTCATCTCCCAACCATATCCCTCTGGTAGAACGAGATCTTGCATAACATCAAGGTAATGTCACCGTACTCATCTGTTGGTTGGCACACTTCATATACTGTCGCAGACTTTCAGACGTTGATGGAAGAACTTCTTTTCTTTTTCTCTTTCATTTGGCAAAACATGAAGTATCTCAGCTCGTCCGCGTTTTTTGGTGTTCGCTTTGAGGAGACGTAGAGGTCGCATTTTGTGGTTTCTAGCCTGCGGACACAGAAGTATTTCCGGTCGTCCCTTCTCTCCACCCGTCTTTATCAGTCGGCTAGGTGGACTAAGTAGCTGTCGTCTCGTCTAGATCTTGTTATCTGATTCTTTTTATAGGAAGAGCGTCACAACGTTCTTGGCCCAATGCTTAGGATATTTCATGTACAGGAATAACTCGTAGCCGATTAGTTTCACGCCAGAGCGAAGCCGTAGTTCCTCTCAGCCAAGACGGTCAAAATGAACTGCACTCAATAAAAGCACTTTTGTGTATGGGGAATGGAAGACGATTTTTGTTTCTGCAGTTGCTGCATATTTAGCATAAAGCAGCAATCTTGTGTCTGCTTCCTCCTTATTCTACCTAAGGCATGCAATATCAAAGAGGCGACCTCTCATGGAGCCTACACATCTTACTCCGTCTTTAAGCCCTTCTCCAATGATCAGTAATTTATTCTATGGTAGCTCTTTTTCCGCAAGTTTGCACACTAACTTTGTCAAGAAGACTCCAAATTTGGACTTGACACTTTCAACGAGTCTTAAATTGCACCCCTAATGAATGGCAACGATCCACAACCTATCAACCTGTGTTCAGCCATCTCGTGAGGCCTTGTTTGCGCTTGAGGGAGGCTAAAAAAGTAGCGTTCGTATGTGTTTCTGCTTAGGAGAGGTGTTGAGTAGACAACAATCTATCTGCACAATCGTATACTGGTATTTCAAAAGTTTTATTTTTTAAAAAGATAGGTGGCAATGTCTTGATAATAGAGAGAAGTCGTTACGTGGCGTTGCCATGGTAGCAAAATTTCTGGATCTCAACAAACCATGGTCTTGCAAATATTGCATTAAAAAAAGAAAAACTTGACATGCAGGACTTTCGTGTGTATGATTGCTCTCAGGAACAAAACGGTAGCCTACACTTTTCTTCCCTCGTTCGACACTGCAAATGGCAGTCTCTGTCAAAAAAGTGTTCAGTTCCAGAAATTTTGCTACCATGGTTACGTGGCTCGACAAATTACTATTTGCAAAGTTAACACGGTGCTGAACCAGTGGAAGACCGACGCACGCTAAATGTCACGTTACCAGGTGTGAATTGTACACCATTTAAGTTATCCAGTTTTACCGTGATGGACTGGACACTCTCGGTTATCTTACTGACATCAGCAATGTTTAAACTTGATGAAGCCTGTGGCGAGGTTGTTCTCCCAATCAACTCCTCACTGTCAAGTTTCTCAATGTTGTTTAATTTTACCGAAACAGGAGAAGGACTTGTGGAAATAAGTTCGTCATTCACGCAAATTTTAGGAAGCTTGTTTTCCTCGGGGTGGCCATTTTCCAAGAAGGATTCATCCATCTGTGAAGTTAATCTCTGCTGCTCAGTAATGTGATTATGTTCTTGTTTCAGTGAAAACTCACTGGAAAATTCGTGGTTATTATTTAAATTCAATTGATTCTCACTTCTTGCGGGTGTAGTTTGTCGCATATTTCGCTGCAGTTCCTCTGTGTTGAAAGTAAACGATACTGGTTTGAAATCATTTGTTGAAGTATTTCCAACATTGATTAATATCTGCGATGTTTTTCTCACCGCACGCTGAGAAGAAGACTCAGAAGATGGACTGGCTCCGCAAACCGTGTTTGCCCTCGGTCTCTGGTTATTTGAAAACACTTGTTTTGATGAATTGCACTCAGATGTGGAAATGTCATTTTCATTGGCATTATCTGTACAGTTATCATCTCTATCCGAGTATTCATTATGATATTCATCCTCTGAATCACTTTCATTTTCGTGCTCATTTTCCTCCTTTTGTGACAAGTCCTTTCCCATCGCCTTGTCTGCCTTTGCTTGCAAAGCTTGAATAGTTGCCATGTTCAGATCAAAACAAGAGTTGCGAGTATCTCCACGTCGACGCTCCGAGATATGTAATGTCGAAGGATCAAGTGGAGCTGACACCTTTCTGTCCACAGTTTGATCTTCCTCGCTTTCTGAGGTTGTTTTTAATATAGATGGATCCATTGAACGTCTTCTCTTAGAGGCAGAAATAGGCGACAGAGACATGCGGCGAACAGCCAAAAGAGCATGTACAGATTTCTGAAAATGAAATCACAACGTTAAGGGTTAATGTTAGAGTGCACAATACAAGATGATTAAAACCAAAAATATCGCGAGTTACTGCCACATCAGGTTAATTCATGGGGTAATGAAGCTATAACTAACGCTACTCTGTATTTTATTTTAACTTCAATGATGACCTTCAAAGATGTCATGAAAAAGACGATCAACAGCCTGCGTGCAGGTTCTTGGCCACTTTCGCCTTTTCAAGAGAGGAAAGTCCGCGCTTTAAGGACAAAAATTCGATAATTGATGACGTAAAATCTGTTAAACTGTTGTTTACAGACGACAGACAAAAGACAAAAGGTTACAAAGGTTAAATGTAAAAGCGATGAATTTACTACAATAAAGTCATTATTCGTGGAATGTATTCTTCTTTAGACGACGTGTTTGAGCTTAATTTGCTGCCGCTCGTTTGCTGAAGAACTCAAACCTTTGAGATACCGGTAATAGACTAGGAGAAACTTAAAGTCTAAGTGGAACCGCATGACTACAAGATGTTAAACTTATGTCAACATTGCTTTACATTATCACTTTTGAATTTCTGTCGTGAAGGCGCAGATCGACGTCCTCCCACGAAACGTTCCTGGTGAGAGATGGCTGTATATTCGCAAGGTCCGCAAGCTAAAGGATCAGTTGACTGCAGTGTCTGCTTACCTTCCACCTTCTCTTCGCCATGAACGCCTTATGCTTTTGTGTGTTGATTTTCGTTCCTGTTTCATGGTTTTGCTGGTAAAAAAGAGAAAGAAGAAAGAAATCCTACAATGGCAGCTGAACTTGAAAAACTAAACCTATCGTAAAGTAAAGTAAATAGATAAATGAACACATAAAAATAGGGATCCACTGAAGAGGGGTGTAATAGATTTTTACACACCTTTATCCACGGATGCTTAAAGCACTCCTCTATTGTTAACCGCTTGCTGAAAAGGAAACAGTGGATAATACTTCAATATTTCCGAAAGCTACTTCACTCATGCCGCATTCTGATTGTCCAAAGCTCGAGGGAATCGGACGAATAGGTTACGCCTGACTAACTCCATATAAGCAGAATTAGGTGAAACACATAGTTGAGGCTCTTTACGCTAAATTACCTATCTACCGTAGTCAGTAGGTTCCAATATGCATCATCAAGAAACAAATAGCTCCAGAAAGAAAACTTTTGAAAAAAGAAAGCAAAACCAATGCTAGGAATCTTTTCGATTGCCTATTGCTAGTTGTAAAGGTAAAACACATTGAACATGTTTGGTCAAGGTGCTAAAGTTATAAGTGAAAATACCCGAATTTGGACAGGTCATTTTTATTAAAACATGCCTTGGATCCTTTACAAGAAGTCCTTCAATAAATTCCATTGCATCGTGAGATAAATCATCAAAACACTCATCATCAAAATCCCAGTCAGCTTTAGCTACTTTGACAAGCGTCTGATGGTCATCGTCTCCAGAGAATGGCATCAGGCCGCTTAATCTGCAGGAAATAAAAACCAACACATTTCCCAGTCAATTCTAACATGGAAATTCGCCCAACAATATTCTCCCGAAATGAAGATGGGGAATTCAGTCTTTTGCTGTTTTACGAATCAATGGATACATGCAATTAAAATCAGTGTGCACCAAAGGTTTTAGATCGTTGTTTGATAAACGTAGGCTTGAACTCAATGAGACATACACAATTTAAATCCACTATTAATACGAACAGGAGTTAACAGCAGCATTGTACACCGAACCCCATGGTGTGCAATCCCATGACTACAAAGAAAGACGGGCACGTTAAGAAACTATACAACATTCCTAACACACCTCTAGTTATCAAAACATTTAAAATATATTTTATTTGAACCAGCAATTCGATTATACTACTTACAAGACATATGTGACGACGCCTAGGCTCCTGGAAAAAGAAAGGGAAAAAAAGAAAGTATCATTTAAGAGCCACGTGGATAACTGATTAACACAAAAAAAAACTGGAAATTAATAGCTCCAAAGATAACGGAAACACAGAAACTGCTTTACCATAAGTCACTCGCAGTTGACACAGGTTTCATTCTAATAACTTCAGGAGCTAAAGAAAGATGAGATAAATTTACAAGCACAAAGTTGAGAAACTTACAGAAAACTACAAATGGTTTATCGCAATTAACAAAAAAAGGAGATTGCAAACGAATTATTTTGCTTTGAGTTTACTTTGAGTGAAGGAGTGATAAAAAAAGGGATTACTTAAAATGCTAGCACGGTCTTCATTGTCTCGATGGAGCGCTCGTGGATATATTATTCCTTGATCGTCTCTAGCACAATCGGTTAGCGCTTTTGGTTTTCAGTTAACTAGTTACCTAAAGATGGGTGCTGCAACGGATAATCTAGAGAGTGATAAGTACATTCATAGTGCACAAAAGGAAGTATACGGATCAGAGTCTATTAGTGCAATTTACAATTTAAACACATTGAAAATATATGTTCAATTGTAAACAGTAGACTGTCTCTCTTAAGAAGGATCAAACCGTTTCTCAATCATCACTGTGCTCTACGTTTCTTCAACTCTTGTATTCATAACCTCTTTATCTATTGTTCGAGTGCATGGGGTAATTGTTCCAATTATTTATTGTCTCGTCTTCTTCTCCTTCAAAAACGTGTAGCTAGATTGCTCCTTGATGCCGACTACTCTCAACCATCCGTAAGCTTATTTCCCAAACTCAAACGGCTGCCTATTTTCGACCTTATAAAACTAAAAAAATTGTACTTTTATTCACTATTCTTAATAATCCTGATGCTCCTCTTTTTCTTCAAAGTAAATTCAATTTCTTGTCTTCCGTTCGCTCAACTGGTCTGCGCACCAGAGCTTGTGCTTTTTGCTTGTTGTAGTCGTATATTACTGATTAGGCATTATTTTTATATGTGTATTGTATTGTTGTGAAGGCCGTAAGTTAGATAACTCATTGGGTTATTACGTCACCTTCGTTAAATACAGAATATTGTATTATATTGTATTGTATTGTATTGTATTGTACAATAGAACCCCGGTAACTCGAACTCTTCAGTTAGGGAAACGAAAAATAGTTAGCTAATAGTTTGAGTTAGCGAGAGTTCGAGTTATCGGGGTCGATACAAAGTTCAATTTGCCATGTAAAAAATTGATGGTTACTGATAGTTCAGCGCTTCAATGAATAGTGCGGTGCAAATTGAACTTATTTCGTCAGAAACGGTAACATGAGTAGGCATTTTTTATCATAAAAAGTGACCTGTTCGTTGCAACTGTCCAATTAAAATCAAATTGCTGTCAGTAGTGTTGACCACTATGACAAGGTCTAGTTTTCTTGCTTTTACCCTTATACACCAAGAAGAGCTAATGGGATATGGCATCCGAGTGGAGTTACCAGAGCCAGAGTTAGTATAGGTAATAGCATGATTTGTAGTGATATTTGGCATAAATACCACGAGTGAGGTTTCGAAATTGTTGTACGTAATTTCACGAGCCGTTAGGCGAGTGAAATTTGAGACAATTTTGAAATATCACGAGTGGTATTTATGCCAAATATCACGTACAAATCATGGTTTTAGTTGTTTATAGTACTACCCGCAAAGGTTTTGTAATTTTCACATGTAGGTATTTCAAATTAAACTGAAATACCACTGCTCTAAGCCAATCAAATTGCAAAAATTTCTCATGTAGTAGTATAATCGGGGTAATTTCAGTGAAAACAAATTTCTTTCGAGTTAGAGGGAAATTCGAGTTATCCTAATTCGAGTTAACCGAGTAAAAATTTCTCAGTGGAAAATGGGGTGAAATCCAAGGGAAATTGATCTTAGTTCGAGTTAGCGGGAGTTCGAGTTATCCGAGTTCGAGTTATCGGGTTCTACATTAATTTTATGTAGTTATTTACAACAGTTAGATAGTTATCAGTGAGGTAATACCTATATTCTAAATACCTTCTTACCTACAAAATCTGGGGTGCCAAAAGAAGATTTAATGTCGTCCTCAGTAGTAAGATTCCTGGCGAGTCCAAAGTCCACAAGCTTTATGTCCTTGGAGTCCATACTTACGCATAAAATGTTTTCTGGCTGACAAAGAAACAAGACAGTGAATTCAATTTTCCACTTGTACGACAAAGTAATAATGACTTTGAATGGATGCCAAATGGCGGCATGGCGTTCTACTTTTTTATGCAAAAGCAAAGGTGCGTTTTTCAGCAGCGGTTTGACTCCAGTACTCATCAGCCAAACCGCAGCCCAGTACTTTGACTCTAAAAGCAATTTTCTAATGCTAACCCGTCAGGGCTAGGGTGTCTACGTGTATCCAGATATTGTTTGAAAAACCGTCGTGTGTCCACACGTGGCGTATTTGAACCGTTTTCGCCCGTCAATATGAAAACGCTAGAACGATGGAAATACGATAGCATCCCTTACAGAGCATGCACATGCTACTGGTATGTGTGTATGACCTCATCGAATTTAAAAACCCCCGTTTTAGCCCGTCAGGCTCACGTAAACGAGAAGCTGGCGTTTTCAAAAAACCTCCACTCTGGGCGCCGTATTTAAAAAACCTGCATTTTCGGTGCCCGAAAACGGCGTTTTTGTTTGAACGGAAGGCTGAAACGGACAAAAAATCTCAGTTTCCAGAAATGTCCGGATACGTGTGGATGGAGCCTAAGATTCGAGATATAGCAGGAACAAAAGCGAGAGTAAGTTCATCGTCAGCGAAAAGGAAACCACAGTTGCTCAGTGGGACAGAAAATCTGTTCCACCCACCTTAAGATCCAAATGAACTACATTCCTCTCGTGCATGAATCGTAAAGCTTCAAGGATTTGTCTGACGTAATCTACGGCATCGTCTTCCATCAAGTATTCTTCGGCAACAATTCGTTCAAATAATTCACCACCTGGGACACTGTACGGAAACAACAGAGAGATTTAGAATCACCAGGGTTATGAAGCCCGTTAGACTCCTTTGGTGGTTTTATGTTTTCTTGGAATTTGGTGGTGCACAACGTTCAATGGCACTCCTATCGTTTAGATCTTATTGCCCAATAAAAACGCCGCATGTATTCATTCCGTCACAATTTTTGGATCATTTTACCTTTCTAGGAAACTGCCCACCTACCCCTCCCCTGAGCCGACATTTTGCCCTAAGTGAGAAGTAAGTGGTAATGTCGGCTTAGGGAAGGGGTAGGTGGGCAGTCTCCCAGAAAGGTAAAACATGTGCTCCCAATTTTTCAGCAAAATACAAAGGATTGCGCCTGTCAGAGAGCTTCAAATAAAAACTTTTGTTTCTTCTAACAAAACCTTCAGCACCGCTTTTTTTCTTTAATGTTCTCTTCTTTTCATAACCAATCTCCTCTACTGACTATGAAATCACGTTTAAGGCAACCTCTCTGTTTCTGCCACTTGACCAACTTTTTCTTTTACTTTTTGTTTGCTTGTCTTTATACCTACACAAAATTGTTGTTGATTCATAAGGAATATTTTGGCCCGTTTTCATCTCGTCATTTCCTAATTCGAGCAATTGTCAATCTGAATCTCACGTTTGCCGTAGACGTTAACCTATGGGTTCTCCAATGATTGAGAATGCCGGAAACTGAACTGAACGGAAGGATACTAAACTTTCTTAAAGCTGCACAATGAGCTCTTACCACAGAACACATAACAGAAATGGAACATGAATTTTCGGGGGCGAGGATACATCTGAAAAGGCCAGTTCAAAGCCATTTTTGGTATCAGCTTCAGGCATTCGCGGCCGTCTTTCGTAAATGGCATCCACAAATGGTAAACGCAATTCGGGGATGAACTGTATTGAATTCGAAGTCCTGAATTTTTCTCACCATTTGCCCTGTTCAGATTTGAGCAACGCTCTCACTCCCAACTTATTTATAAACAAACGCAAGGCAAGACATACTGTAATAAAATAAAGCACACTTACAATTCCAAAACCATTACAATTTCAAAAGGTGTCTGATACGCATCCAGTAGTTCCACAAGTTTGTTGTGTGGTCCCAGCGTCCTCATGACTTCAATCTCCCGCATTACAGTCTTCCTAATAGTGTGGCTGGAAGTCTTGATGATTTTTGCTGCGTAAACATTTCTTTTTTCTTTGTGCATACACTTTTTAACTATTCCATAAGCACCTCTAGGGAAAAATGTATTTTCGTAAACAATTTACTGTATAATTCTTTTCCAGTAAAGCGCTTTATCTTATTGGGATTTATCAACCTTTATATAACATTGTAACGATTTCGACTCTTTCGATAGTGGCTCTTATAATATTTTTTTAAAATTTTTGCCGTTGTTACTTAATTTAAAGAGAAGTGGCCGGCGAAGCACAGAAACCGAAATTTATAACATAATTCACTTAGCTCTTTATAACTTAGGTCTCTTTAACTACGGCGGTTTAACGGGTCACATTCGCCATAATAAGGCCCCAAGAAAATGAAACCTGCCGCCATGTTGGTGGGAGTTGAACTACTTTTTTCCCGTTTGTAAAAACGTTCTTTTGTTGAAATAACTTTACATACTGCTGAGAACCAAATGCCGAGTGAAAGAGAGTAAGAGTCGTACGCTGCTCTTTCGAGGCTTATAAGATCATGTAAGATGATAAACTTTCATTAATACCCGAAACTGTCTTTCCACTGAACTGGATCACTGGGGGCGTGGGATGGACCGTACGTAAACTTGTCGTGTCAAATGACTACGCCACGTAAACATTTGATACAGTTTCTGGGCACAAAAGCACAATTAAAGATCAACTGATCAATATGGCCGTTATTTTGAATAAATCAAGTCTAAATTCAGGATATGAAAGCTTAAAGGCATAGGTCGCACTTGGGAAAAGTTTTCATCTTTGCCGGCTAAAAAACCACGAAAATTCGAAACCGCAACCGGAAAAGAAAACTTTTAGTCAAATCGAGGAGGGTCGCACTAGTATTTACTAGTGGGAGTTAATTGTCGTTGTTTTGACACATTGAGAACTAAAGTAGGCCAGATACCATAGAACATTATCTCTTCGTAGTCCGATCATTTGGCGTAGGATCGTTTTCCTTCTTTCCCAGTTTCAGGAGGATGGGAGAAATAAAGAAAATAAAGTGCTTGGCTGCAAAGACTGCATTTAGCTCGGAGAATAACAAACCTGTGACGGTGCCTGGGTAGACTATAATTGGCCCGCCTGTAGAGAGTTCCCGTAAAAACGTTGAAATAGCGAAGGATTACAAGCTTATGAATTGCTCGCCCGTAGAAAGTTTTCGCAAAAACGTTAAAATGGCGAAAAGTAGTGGTAGCCTCGTCCGTCCACAACGAAAACGCGAAGGTCAGAAAATTTCAACGATTGATCGTGTTTCAAATTGGTCACGTTTCGCTGACAAGTGCTGACACTTCCCGCCGTGATTCCTATTGTTTAGCTCAAGTTTTCCAAAATCTGCCTGCCCCACCCAAGCACTACGGCGTCTTTGATGTTTTTCGCGATTCTCAAAGTTTTTTCCAACTTGAAAACTTGGGGTCGCACTTGGCAATGTGTCCCGATGACAGATTTTTACCGCAAGGTAAACAAATTCTTCCAGAAATTTGCCAAGTGCGACCCATGCCTTATCGCACAATTTCAGGTGTTTTGTTGACAGACATTTGGATGATTTACAAATATGAAAACAAATTTCAATTATGTCCAAAATTCAAGTGACGTGAACTAGTTTAAGCTGTAATTAGCATTTTTAAGATAAAATTTGTTACAATGTTCCTAGAACAAAGATACAATCTAACTGTCGCTTGGGTCATCGTTTTTATGGTATTCGGTCTCAGTTCTGTAGTAACACCCGGGGGATTCCCATATGAAAGTGGCCCGGATAGTCGTCCTGTCCCTTAAGGATAGAAACTACAGCTTTTGGTTGTTCCGCAGAATCATTACACAAATTCAAATCATTACACATTCCCATACAGGTATCACTTAAAGTTGGCTAAAAATATATCTCTATGAATAGAACCAAGCGCCGTCAAATTGAAAGGAAGCTGAGAAACGTTACCAATGTAGGGGTAGGTCTCAGGCTTTTAATATACGTCCCCCAAAGTAAAAGAGATTGTACCAACAGGCGACCACTTCCCGGAACTAATTAAGGGCTGTAGGGATTAAATTTCGCGAAACATGTTGAAATTGAAAGCTGTATTCAACAACGTATGAAGACATTCCGTTTTCGTAAAGTTACATTGCGTTACCTTAAGCTATGTTTACTTGAGAAATAAAGTCCCCTTTTTTCCTGACCACCCTAAGGGAGACAAACATCCCCGTATATTTCATGTAAGATTCCCCCGGGTAATAAACGCAAATCACACTGTACGTAAATATAGATTTCTCCAACCTTTAATTAAAGTTTAATTCGCAAAAAAAGAACGGTTGTAAGCTACTCAGAGCCTTTTATACTCTCGGAACTCCGTAGTATGGGGCTACCCCAGATATTCTCTTTATCTATGTTCTATTTTTATAATTACATTTTTCAGTTGTGTCTCTTTAATTACAGTCACACGAAATCCGGCGGAGACAGCACCAAAGTGCCCGCTTTAGAAACCTGAGAAAGTGTCTGTTTTTGATATGGTGGTAGTACAGTTTTTAGTAATGTCTACATTAGAGAGTTGTCAGAAAGAACGATTCAAAAGTTAACTTTTGATTCCCGCTTTTATCCTAAAGAAAGTTATTAGGGTTAGCAATAATATATATCACAATATCAAGGATCACAGCTGATACATGCTACATAAAAGTCAACTGAGTCGTAACTTACTTTCCTATTTCTTCTTTCAAGTCGTAGAACTCGTCTACAGCTCCATATTTTACAAATTCCTCTTCTTCCTCATCGTCGTTCTTCTCAAATGTTTTTGCCGCAACGATATTGATAGCGTTTATATCGGCAACTGTACATGAGATGGAAAAAGATGTCTCGGTAAGTTTGTTTGTTTGGCAAGCTGAATAGAAATCCTGTTTCGAAGAAGTGCAATGCGTTTTAACATAAGAACTTGATGCAGTCACTGTGGGAAATTCCATAGCCATATTTTCCAAATCAAAACAACAGCTTGAAGGATTTTTTTTAGTGATATCAATTATTCCAAACATTAGATACTTAAACCGTATCAGCAGATCATTTTTTCACGTAATGACCTTCCAATTAACACCAGAAGTATGAATGTCTTATGCGGGTTGAGTGCGACGAAGGAGTGTTAGGAGAGGGGTAGCTTTGAAGGTGAACTTCAAACTGATCGAAGCATGATCTTTATGCAGACCATAGCCGTTAGACAATGCGAGAAAACAATGTCGAGTTTGAAAAGAAAAATAATAAAGCCTTCGTTGCATCCTTTTTAGTCTCGCATTAGTCATTTTTTTACCGTCCAGACAGGAAGTCGAAAAAGGATCTTTACCCTCCCCGCCCATGTGACCTCTTCCACCCTTTGAGTGACTCAGCCGACAATCGCATTTACTGATTGTCGTTATCGCAAAAGGAAGTCTGTAGTCCAAATATTTCTTACCAGTTCTGTTTTTTCTCCTCCTCTCCATGGAGTAAACGCTGTTAAGAGAAAAGAAGAAAGCAGAGCAGGAAATAAGAAAATGACTTACAGCACTATAGTACTATATAGTAGCATGTTTTCTGTAGAGATTTTAATAGATAGTTTTACTTTACTTTTCCATCGTGGAGGTCTGAGAACTGTCGGTTCCCACAAAAACTGTATTGATAAGTTCTATAAGGAGCAATTCGATATTTGGCAGATAACTTATTGTCAAAGTGTCAAAGTGCAAATATTAAATTCCTAACAACAAATAATGGGACAATAATGTTTTCGAGTTTTCAGCGCTTTCTGATCATTTCCTTCATCCCTTCAAAATATTATGCCTAGGGTACTTTCTTAGAGAAAGGGGTTTTTGCCAGCGTCCGTGTGAGTTGTTCTCAACCTTCTCGCCAAAAAAATACACAGCATTCTCCGGCTAATTCCGTCAGCTACGCAGGATAGTAATAATTGCCCATAGGCGAATTCATGCAATAAGCTTCAACATGTGCACGTGCTTCAAAGTGGGTCCCTGAAAGGTGATGAAGACTTGCATATATACAACGTTTACGATAACCATGTGAAGGTTCTCGCACAGATATATACCCGGGAGGAGATACCTGAATGACATGAGAGCAAGGGACGGTGTCAATTGGTAAACCTCTCAAAACCAAGATTGTGCGGATCATGATAAGTTTCTGGGAATCTGCCCACCTACCCCTCCCTTAAGCCAACATTTTTCCCTAAGTGAGAGGTAAGTGTTAATGTAAGCTTAGGGGAGAGGTAGGTAGGCAGTTTCCCAGGGGTGAGGTGGGGGTTGAAGCAGACCTTTCGTACTATAAAAAACACCTGAAACAACTAACTTTCTAGCCTCCGTTTTTGATTTTTTTTTTCAGCATCCAGATAACATTGGTAATTAAAATTCCTTTTGATAACTAAAGAATTCATTTAAGAATCATTTTAAAAAAATACCCAATACAATGGCCTGGCTTCAACTGAACACCACCTAAATGAGCGGTAGCTTTTTAGAAAGAGGCTCTCGTCGTGTTTACGAAAATGGTAAAAATACACCACCGTTCAAAGCCATCATAAATATTGAGAAAAAACCTGAGGTAAAAGTAATCTATTTTGGGGATAGAAATACAGCGACTTTAATTCTTTAATCAACGAGAGGTCAAACTTGAGTGATTTACTTAAACTGTAAAAAATAAGAAATAAAGAAAAAACGAAAACAATTGAGTGGCACTGAGTCGAAGTCAGAACAAGATATATCCACAATGACTGTATAAAAAAGGAAAAAATCGGGGCTTAGAGAAAAACTATTAAGGATATTATTATCTATAGTTTTCTCTTTTTATTCATTTTACAACACAAGAACATAACCAAAAGGCAACTCTCAAAGGCAAGTTTGCCTTTCTCTTGAGGCTATATAAACAACCTTGTATGTTTCAGAACGCTCCTAGACAAACCTTTTAAAATAACATAGGTTGGTGTTGCCACCTCTAGCAGCCAAACAATCATCGCTCGAGCAATTATTAGAAATTTTAGCACACACTGATCTTGTACTACTCTCATTCTGAGACAATTGTCTTTCCAGTGATGCATGAAAAGCTTCCATGTTGCCATTTGAAACAACATCGGATTAGACCCTCATTATACTGAAGGCGGACATGCCGGCCTAATTTTCTTTCAAAACAATTTTTACTTTGCTCGACCGGATTATAGAAATCAGAAAACCGTAAACGGAAGGACTTGTTAATTAAACTTGGCAATTTAAGTGTGTATTGAGAGCCATTGTTCTTGAAGGCAAAAGGAACTGTTGAGAAACGTTTTTAGAAAATATGAATGTACAGTACTAGCAAGTTTACGTGTGTTTTCGTTGTGTCAAGTAAATTACAGGAACACCTGGAACGTATTTCTGAGCACTATTACTGGCAGTATAATGACTATAATCCAAGCAGATAAAACTGTTGTTGATTCTTTTAATGTATACAACAGAAAAAGATAATGCGATATACCTTTTAGCTCCTTTTCACTGATTCTGTTTAGAAAGAGAAATAATTAAATGGTCTTGTTTGTAAACGCTATGATACCGGCATAATCTGACAGGCAAGGAATGACCGATCTTCAATGAGATTGCTGATTTAACGCCAAAAGCATAATTATGACTGCGCCATCAGGAGGCCATTCCTGGCGCCATATACGACCTCCGGAATGAACACTTTCATCTTATGCACACTCTATCTGTGTACAGACGTCCCTTCTATGATAATTCAAAAAATTGAATGAGTTCATTTTCATCCGGTCGGCTCGCAGTGTATAAAAATTAGTACTGATAACAAATTTAAAAAAACCGTTTTCTTCGCTTAAAAACTCTGTCGATGTTGAACCAGGTTGGTTTAGTTTAGACAATTTAACTCTGTGCGCCGCTCTAACTACAGCTCAATGGTATTGCACGCGATTAAAGAAAATGTCATATGCGCTGAAGCTTTTCTTTATGATACGAACGAGACGATTTTTTTTTTTGTTTTCCTAAATATAGAGACAAGCTGTCATTAAAACAAAAAAAGTTCAGATAAACTAGAGATACCGTGTGGCACGAGTTTTTAATTTTTACGATTTTTGCGATTTTTCCAGCGATCCGCAAAAATTATTTCCCCCCTCCCCCCCAAAATTAACGAAAACACTTTTCCCGCAAGAATTTACTCCAGAGTATTAAAAATACAGCACTAAGAAATCGTGTCTGTTCAATTACAACTCACGTCTTCAATACAGAAACAAAAACGGTATACGGCAATGAATTGGTTTTACATAATGTACGCATACCGTAGTACTGTTTGAAAATCTGTATTTCTATTACATCCTGATTGCACGTACTTAACAAGAACGAAAATATTGTTAATGCTGGGTTCTGGGTACTTTTTGAAAATTAATTCTCAGCAAAAAAAACCCAATGTGTCCTGTTCTTCACGATATCACAGTTTTAAGCAAAAACTGGGTTTATTTCAAAGCTTCAACCCTCACAGTACAATAGCTCGCTCACACACTACACGAAATCGTGACTTTCTTGAATCTATAAGCTTTAGCTTTTAATCCGATCTGTCAGCACGTTCTCTTTCGCTCAGTTATGTTGTTAATGCAATTGAACACTTCGAATGTTTAACCCCGCGATCCGTGAGTAAAATCTGACAGACGAGGGAGACTCACAAAGTTTGAAAGGAGTAAATTCACGCCATCTTACAATCACGCTACTCTCTTGCTTCATAACACCTAGTCGCAAAAATTAGTTTCCGCGAAACAGAAAAAATGCCCAAACCGCAAAAATAAACAACCACAAGAATTTTGTGCCACACGGTACACCCACCTATCTTGCTTTGTATCGACCATATATCATTTTCATTTTACAGTTTCAGTTCAAACAGTTTAATGAGACCCGTGGGTTGGGGTGGTGTCCGGGATGGGAATGTGTTTAGCAGGGTTACTTCCTGCTGAAGTAAACTTCTCGTTTTCATACAATACATAATTTCTATCTAGTCTAGGTTTTATGGCGGCCCAGTATACACCTTCTGATGTCTAGTTTTTTTTTCTTTGTTTTGCGGACTAGAAAGAGGACAAGGAGGGCACTGTATTGGCTAATTTATGCGTTCGTTGTGAAAATAATTTAAGAATGTCTTCTTCACCTCAAGATCAATGCAGAGGATGCTTTGACACTGAAGAATCGAAAAGGATTAATTTTAATCACCTATTCTATTCTACTTCAGTGTTAACTCCCGACAGGAAGTTTCATGAAATGGTCGGCCGTCATCTGTGATGTTGATTTTTGGGTGGCATTGCTATATCTCCCCTTGCCGTATAATAACAAACCATAAAACCGGTCAATTGTAATAACACCAATAAGTTAACGCTTCGAAAACAGAGAATCTACAACCAGGTCGCCATCTTGTCGCATGGAACCCTAACATAAAAGTTCAATCGATAGCTTTGGCGATTAGTAAAACTTGCCTAAGGCTCTGCGGAACTTGACTCTCACTTGAATAACATAAACAAATTATTTTGAGAACTAACTTTCTGCAAAGGTCAGTCTAATCATAGTTATTAGAGGAGACTGGTTATGAAAAGCGGCAAACATCAATGATAAAAACAACAGTGCTGCAGTTTATGTTCAAAGCACCGTGAAAGTGCACAATCCTTTGTTTTCTGTTGGCAAATTGTTACGGAATAAATTAATGCAACGTTTTTATTGGTCAATACAATCAAAATGATAGGAATTCTTTTGAACGTTGTGCACTTTCAGGTCCACAAAAACATATAACAAAGGAGTCTGACGGGTTTCATAACCATTCCACTCAATTAACTATGGTCTAATCTGTTTGATTTTACAGTTTCTCAGTCGATATTGTGAAAGACGGGTACAAATGTGAGATCTTCGTTCGGGCCAATGTCCAGTGCTATGGAGATAGTCTCGTTGTAATTTGAAGTCTAACAGGAAATAAAGGACGAGTGACTAATAATAATGTTGTTTGTCAAACGAGAAACTGTCAAATATGTGAAACTAGGAGATAAGTATCGTGCAATAATTGATCGGGGCTCTAGGATTACAGCTTTAATTCTAAGGCTGCCACTATGAAATTCCTTTCATGATTCCATTTTAAACTCGAAATCATCGAGAAACAATCGTAACACTGAAATAAATTGTTAGTTGTACTGGGTCACGAAAGGGAAAAACATACAAGTTCATGCTCGCTGGCATGGAGTAGGAAAACAAGAGTAACTTAGTTGCTCAGAGATAAAAGCGCGCTTCAAAAGATGTTACGCCCACAAAGCCATGTTGGCTGGAAGACAGTTCCTAGAAGCTCTTACAACCTCTATAATGCTAGAAAGTCGTGATTTTAAGTTTAGAGTAACATAATTTCACGTTAGCTCTAAAGGAATGCATTGCCAGAGTAAACAAGACCAAACATCGAAAAAGCTTCTGTTCCGTATACAGATTCTACGAGCGAGGCGAATAACTTACCTTAACTTTTATCCTTCGCTCGAGTTACAACTTTTGGAAAATTCCAATTCATTGGATTACTAAGGATCTTAGCTCCATTGCTTCGGGCTTTTCTAGGATTGCACAGCCTTTCAAAACAAATGGAATTTCCATTTCTTTCCGATTTTGTCCTCTTTGTAATTAAAGCAACCCGCGCATGTATATTTACAATAAGAACAGTATTGACGTCATCCAATTGGTCACTGAGTTCTTATAGCTTGCATTAACTAAGTCAACAGAACATTGCGTGCACACAAAAGAAACTCGAGACAGAAATAGAACTGCTTAGCACTTATGACCAGTTGGCATGTTTTCAAATAGAGACACGTTTGTCCTTTTTTGCGCGTTGAGATGCGGACGATGAGCAAACATCGCTGAATGGTAGCAACAATTGACGTCTCTTAGTTTGCGCCCAAAACAACCTTAAGGCCTCTTGTCACTCACTTGTTAGAAATAAAGTAACTATTAACGTAGACTAATGTAACTGAGAATTCAAGAAGCAACCACATTGCTGAGACAAATGCTTCGCCCTCTGGAAGCAACTTCGCACTATAGTGTATGGCTGCAATGGTTCAGCTAGGACTAATGCAATTAGACTAATTAAAGCCAATATCTAAAGAACAAGACAGAGTTTATCATTCATTTATTCATTACAATCAGAGGCAACACTGCGCTTAATTGCTGTTAAGGACTCATTAACAGTTTCACTCAGCGTCAATAGAAAAAGCCGCGTAAAACAAACACAACCTTAAAGGCTTCTTCTACGCTTTAAGTTTCCGCTTGTTTTCACCACAAGCGTGCTCGTCTGATTTATATTGAAAGTCTTTCCACTGTGATATATATCTATGGGTGTTAAACGTTTTATAAAACTGTTGTAACCCCAACATCAAATGACTTGTTAACTCTGACTGTAGCAAAGACAGGAAATGTAATATTGCAAACATTTAAATAGGCTTTACGGAAGTTTAAAAGCGATTGCATTTCAGGTCACCTCAGCCGTCAAAACAACTTCATGAGGTGTGTTCTTATCCGCCTCTACGCCACCGATTATCCCTTTAGCCTAAGAGCTGGAGTCGGAGTTTGAGTCTAGTGAGGTGGATATAAACAAATTCATGGATGAGGTTTTTGTGATCATCTGGGGGTAATCAAAGTCGAGGTAATAGTTAACTTACAAGCCAAGGGCTGAGGCTGATAAGACTCAGTCTCAGAGCTTGATTATTTCCAGCGGATATCACAAAAAAATGAAAAACAAAAATGAATGTAATAATAGTCTTACTATATATTGTTTCGAAATAAAACCAACAAACACACCGTCGCTCAGAACACAAATTGAAATCATACATTTTACATTGCTCGCGCAACCTATAGATTTGTCACTAAACACAACAATAGCGGACCTCCACGCGCGCGCGAACGCTAGCGTAGCCCAATACCCTAAGAAAATGTGGTAATCTACCTATCCAAGAACTTTTGGTAATCACGTGACCATACGTCCGCCCGTCCGTCCGCACCACAGGGATATCAATGTAAAATAACTCAGTCAACCGGTATGGCAACCCAAATGTAATTCGAGGTTATTTCGTGGGAAATCGCATAGCCACCTGCGTCTTGTTAAGCAGACAAAAGACTAAAACAGTAAGCGGAAATTGTTTCTGTTTCCGTGTTGTCTAAAGCATTAAGCTTAGATTGATTGTCATGTCGACAAATTAGGAATATATATAGAGAGACAGACCAGCGAAGCTCAACGAGATCAGAAAAAGAGCGACAGAGCTAGAGCGAGAATAAAAACAATGGAGACATTTTTTGTTGGAAGAACATGCAAACTAGATATATATTATCGAGAGCTTCGCTTTTAGCCCCTGGCTAAATCTATATATTATATGATAATAACCCTCAGTGCCAACTTTCAGGGTACTTAGTCAGGCTCCATGGATTCTGCCGATGCAATCGAGGAAAAGCCGAACTACACTAAAATGTAGTATTGCTACCATTTTGGACAAAGGTGTTTAACTTTAGGCCTTTGAACTACCTCTTGCTATTAAGGCCTGACCTCACTTGGCCCAATTTTTTCATTCAGTTTCTATGAATCCATGTTCATCCTTGCCATCCGCGTAACATAACGTGAAGGTAGTAAAGCACAGTTTCAATGCGTCTTCAAAAACAAACAGGATCATTTCTTTTTGGAATTCAAATGATGCGAAGACAAGATTTAATAGGTTTTAAAAAAAGACAGCAATAGTGTGACAAGGGGCGCTAGATTTAATCCATTTCATCCGATTTGTAACGTCACGGTAATAGACTCAAGGCCTATTAAGCTACATAATTCCAGAATTTTTTGGTAAATTTTAGACATGAAAAGGAGATTTAGAAAATCTCGGGAATTTTAGGAAAAAAATCGACAATTTCGAGAATTTAAGGCAATTTGAACATTCACCCAACATTTTGGCAACATTACACAGAGACTGGAAAACGTTGACAAAACGTTTTTTTTTTCTTTTTGATTTCTACCGACCAAAGGGCTTAGTCCGCTCACATGCTAGAGCGTGTGCGTCTAGAGCACTGTCCACTGAGCGCAACAAATCAGCGGTTTTTCATCAGTCAGGTAAGTAGGTGGTGTAACCATCATATAGTGATTTGACATTATTAACTGACCACTTTATGATGGTTACATCACGTACCTACTCAGAGTCAACTACACTACAACTTATCAGCAGTTTTTCACCAAAACAGGCCATTGCTACATAAAAAACGAAATTTTTTGAGAATTTTCGAGAATTTTAGAAAGATTTTGGAGAATTTCAGACATTTCTAAAAGAATTTTAGAGCTTGTGGGGGGGGGATTCCGGAAATAATTTTATGCCATATTTCGGGAATAGCTGCCCCACGCCCCATGTAGCTAGTCCACAAATCGAACCCAAACTTTTCAGGCCGAACATACAACCCACTGAACTGGCCAATGAGGGGCGAGCTAATAATTGAGATGGAAATTATTCATAGCTCATCGACAATAAACAACACAAAGACTTGTCTCCTGCTTTATAATCTACAGATTTCATTTATTTGTAAAATGGGGCAGATATTTCTCTCCTTTCGAGAAGCTATAATTGTACCAATCTTATTTCCCATCGATCGGAGTGCAGTGAACACTGCACTGTACACTGAACACTGTACTTTAGCAGACAGCAATGCTGTGTTAAACACCTGGGTGCTGACAAAATCATTAATAAGATTCTATTAGTTATTTCCTGATCATAGCTAATCACTTTAAGTTTTAAATCAAACGTTGCCAATTTACAATAATTCGATTTCGTTGTTTTTAATTCTTATAAAACGGCGAAGGTGACTCGAGAATTCCAGCCACAAGTTCGTGTTTTTCACGCTTCCCAAATTCTAACTAAGGAATATATTATTTTTCAAAAAATATATTTTCTATTTTCTCCTAAGTTAACAGTAAGTAATACATACAGACAAATACTGAGGTAATTGTGTTAATCTCTGGCAATCAATTTAATCCTTGTTTTCGACTGAACGAAACGTTTTCAACGTGCTTCTCGTATTAAAAAGTATGAACTTCAAAAAAATACGACTAACATTGGTTAAAGAAACGTTCATGAGTTGCCTCTATCAAACGCAAGGTGGCCAAACAAACCGAACTAATCTGTATATGCATGATTTATTTCAAACGAGAGACAGCAATAAACGAACCCTTTTTTTAGTAATCTACGAAACCTCGTTTCGTGCAGTGTTTGAAGTGTCTTCAAAGCCGCTTCTGCATTCCAAAGGTTAAGTCAAAAGCAAAAATAGAAAGAGATTAAACTAATTTGAGACCATTTCGTTAGTTAAAGAGGCCGGCGCGGGCTTAATCCATAAGAGACAATAACCTCATATTAGCCAGTAGGTAACTATCTACTTACCTTTCGATGAAACCAAATCGTTATCTCAGTCGAAACGTGGGGCAAATCTCGCCAGTCGGAGTTTTAGTTCTAGCCGATATTTCTTTTACACAATTTCGAGAAGTTATGAGTTATTAATGAAAATTTTCATAGCGTTTACTGGTCGAACTTACATGATCTTTTCATATGCAAATGTTAAGCAGTGAAGATTATTAAATCCCCAGCGAGCGCCCTTACTACAAACCGTTAATTGAATTGAATTGTTCTCTCGAGTTTGAGAACACAATAAAACTTTGTTTACAGCGATGAAAACTCTTTTCTTTTTCTGTGTATTTTGTACCTTTTGAACTTTGTCGAAATGTTTCGGCAAGACGAAGCTAATAATCGAAGAATGATTGTGCCACAAGTGAAATCTTCGCGGCCTAACTTCCCACTACTTTTTCAATGATCTATTTTACCAATCGCTTTCTCGTCGATTTTGAGACGGTCGTCTATGTTTAACAAAGCATAAAATCTTTTCTTTATTTCCTTGTCTAGGACTCATTTTATTGTAAACAGATCTAACTGTGGGAGTTATATTGGTACAGAAAAGAGGTCGCTTAGTCTCTATCGGGATCACCCCAAGGTCTTACAATAGACTATGTTACACGATATTCGCCAAGTAAATACCGCACGAAGAAGAACTAGGACATATCGCTATTTGGCAACTCGTGATAACATTCAGTATTTTATTTAGAGTTCCAGGTCATGTCATTGCTGCTTGTCTTTGAAAGGAAACAATTCTGTTATTAGTTGAGAGGTACATAGGTTAATTAATCTTAAGATATATTCATTACTAGTCGTAAAAACTAATCATAGCAGTAATTATTAATAATAAGTATTGGAAAGCTTTTACTGTTTAACAGTCAAGAGAAAAACAATTGGCTCTCCTGGCACATTATCATTAATTTAAAGGTAACTAGCACCAATAAATTCCCACCGAATAGAGTTTGGATTTGAGCGAAGCCTTATCTCCAGCGTTAATCTCGTATTTAAAGCACCGATCTCATTTTCTGTCTTAACTGTCAATAGGAAGCCTGCCGGAAGGACTTTTAAACGGATCTGATGTCTTGATTTTAAACCAATGAACAATATAAGGGCACGTTCGCTAAGAATTAATTAGAAGAACACACGGTGAAGGAGCTTGCTTGTGCATCGCACGGTGTATGTGTAACAGTTATTGTAAAGTTTCAATTCCGGCGCGACTCAGACATGCTGTTTAATAGTCAGACTTACATTGCATCCTACTGAGTGCTTTATATAAAATTTCTGTGGATGCGAGTGAATAATCTTTCTACGCATTCTCAATCCCGAATGCAATCAACTGAGCGCTCCCCGGCTAAACATGTTCCTTTAGGGGTCGACGTCAAGAGCGCTTTGTTTATGTTACTATCAAACTAAATAATCTACCTAGAGGCAGGCTAAGTTTGAAAAACATCTGGACCCATCTGGTACCAAAAATGCTTCTCAAGCTACAATTTCTGTAGTTTAGTCCTGGATGAACGGATCGCTCGAACTCTTCAGAATTCACGGAGGTATTTGTGTATTCCCTTTAGTCTGATGAAATATTGCAACGATCTCAGCACAATGTCTAGTTCTAACAAAACACGAAAAGCCAGTGGACACAAGGCAAATTACAGTTACCCTAGTCCCAGTACATTACTTTTTCATAAGCACTATAACCAGCTAACAGGGTAATTGTTTACACACAACTAACCTCAATGGTTTATGATTGGAAATCTTTCGCCCCCGCTCCATGATGAACTGTTTGCTCTAAGTAGGAATTAGAGAAAGACTGATTCTTCTTTTTCTATTTAGTTCTGAGCAAATACAGCAAAAAAAGTTGCGGTATGTTTTTTGTAGTCTGAAGGAAAACGTTGACTTGGCGAGCAGAGAGTTCACGTTTGCTGCAGTTTTTCACACTCAGTTTTGAAGAATCGCTTTGTTGTTTTTAATTATGCCTTGACTAATGCCTTTGATTTCACGTATGTGCACGTGGTACACGCTCAAACCAACGAGAATGTGAAGCAAACTATTTCTGGGCCAATCAGAAGGCGTCTTATACGGCCAGCCCAGTTAATTAACCTAATTGACTACAGTACGAACCACTTTTGTGGGTTAGTCTGTGGTCTCATTCAGAACTTTAATGTCTTCTTTAAGTACTTTTCGCAAGTAATATTACGAACACTTACATTTAACTATGTACGTAAAGGGGTTAAGACAGGGAAAGTAGAAAATTACTGAGCAAAATCTCGTGTGTTTACTCCTTGATTAGGTAAGAAAGGCGGAAGAAAATTAAAGGTAAACAATTTAAGTGCTTACTTTGAAACGAGTAGACATAAAATATGACTTTATTTGTCTTCCGAAAAGCTTACCCCAAAGGGCAAAAGGGTATCAAAGAAGAATCTGTATTCAAACATATTGAAAGCTTCGTGCAAGAAGTTTACTTATTTTATGTCAGTTTAAAATATACTTGACTAACATTTATGATAATGAACTGAAACTTTTGTACAGGAGAAATTACACGAACATGCCTTCTGTATCACAGCTTCTCCGTGCAGATGGCTTTGAAATTAGTTTGCGTGCCTCGGTCATCAGATAATGCTGTTGAACTTCAATAGAGACCGCCTCGACATTTAGCTCCGATAAGGCGCGTCGGAAAAAAAAAACAAAAACTTGCCCAGTCGAGATCCTAACACCAGGAAGAACAATTTTTCGTTGAGTTTACATGTAGAAATTTCTGTCCTTGTGATTAATAGTAGAGAAGAAATTAAAGATTAGGATAACTCATTGAACGATCTGCCGTCATTTTTGTTTTGTTTGTCCCAAGTTCAAGGATCTTCCTGGTACTATGTTCTTCCTATCTCTCAGCTAGGAAGATCCTAGTTCTAGGGACAAGTACAACTTGCATGTAAACTGAATACAAAGGAAAAAAAATAGTGCCGGAACGGATCTGCATTTTTTAGAATCTTCCTGATGCTAGGATTCTCCTCCCTCAATGTAAACAGCCCCTAATAATGCCCTTTCGAAAATGACCACCTCTCATAAGCGACCGCGAACAACTTTGGACCTGACTATTTTATAGTTTTCCATTGTTTTAAGCTCTTTTGAGCGACCACTCGACGTAAGGCGTGGTCTCCATCATTTTTCTCCATTTTCTAGGCCACCCAGAATATACAAAGAACGGCTTTCAGTGACAACATGGAACTAAATTTATACGTTACATTTGAAAGTGCATGCACTAAATTATCTGCCGAAAGGTGGATGTGTTGGGATCTCTTCTCAATAACTAACCCTGTTGGTTCGATTCTCGTAAGCGACCACCTCCTGTAAGTGATCAGTGTATATTTTGCATTTTGGGCAGTCGCTTAGAGGAAATACAACTGTATCCTTAAAACGGAGCTTCAATGGGCGGCGACGGCTTCGAAAACGTCACTTCAAAAGTGAATTCGCACAGCTTCAAACTTTATCGCGCTTATTTCATCTATGTCAATTCGTCAAATGTTCAATTCCAAAAAACTGTATCGAAGTTCAGGAAAAGAAAAGAAAGTCGGAGTCGCATTTTTCACGTCGTAGTGGTACAGTGACGGCAACGCAATGTACCAAAAAGCGTGATGCACGTGCAAAGTTGCATGTTTTGCCAATATAAACTTATTGCTTTTATGTCGTTCTCGTTGAAGTCGCCGTCGTCGCTGCTTAAGTTCCGTAATATCGTTCTTGTGGGGGCAGCCATAAACGTATACAAGCTTGTAAGCAGCTCAAAGTTAAGCCAGAAATTCCCTCCCTCCTTGTTTGCGCGCCGTTCGCGCACCCGCGCGTCTAAGCTCAATTTTCCATTCTCTATTGTGTGTTAATATACGTTTTAATATATACCCATCTTGTTTCATGTTAGTGCACTACACGCTTTGGCCATTTTATTTTTTAAATAAAACGTAGCAAAATAACAGAAAAATGATATCGTTCTTTTTTGCGAAATATACTGTCCTCTCCAACTGGATATCTACATGTATTATGGACTAATAAAAAATGTAGCAAGTGACAACATATTGAGCAACTGTTTTCTAAGTCAGGCACTTTAATTAGTAGCTAGCATATAAAAATGAATATTTTACTAATTATTACAAACTCATGCGAAATACCGTACATTGGAAAATTAAAAATTCGATCATGAACGACCTGTCGCAGTTGAAAGAAACAATATTTCAAACAAAGTCAAATGTCAAATGTTTCTTTTCGAATAGGAACAAACTACTAACCGCCTCAAAGCAGAATTTTTACTCCAGACAAGCTCGAAGAAAGCTTTGTCTCCAGTGCCTCCAAGCTGGCAAAGTCCTGCTAGACCACATAAAAATTTATCAATAAGAGTGTTGTTCTTTCAGCTTTAGAGATGAAGAAATGCTCTTGCGTAGAAACCAGGACAAACTTTGTGTGGCCTTTTTCCATGAAAGTGGACTATTGTCCGGGAGAGATCTCCAAATGCACTTCAAACTCCACACCATTTTCACCATCTTGTTGCTATCCCGTCATGCCATGTACGTATACTCATCCTTTGTTCCCTCGCGTCTTTCCAAGTATTGTTTGTCTATCAGTGCCTCGATGCATTTCTAAAAGAAAGTTAAAATCGCTCGAATTTTAACAAAAACATCTTTTCCTGGGGAAGACTCGAACCTGTCAACTGGCACTTCGACTGCACTTCTTCGCAAATTAATGAACGTTGTTTTATTTCGTCACGTTGCCACTTTCCAAAGTACAATGTAACTGGCTGGTAATAGTAAAAGGGGATTGTGTCTGATGGAACGCGAGCGCAGAGAAATCGATATTCTTTTTGTAGCGAGTGTCCATGATTATCGAATAAATTAAGTATGCAATAAACATGCACACTCGCCACCATGGAATAGCAGGGCAAGGCGTTAGAAGTACTTCATATAGTAGTATGAAGTATAGTAGTATGTAATGTAGTATAGTAGTACGTAATGGGTAAAACTCCCGCTTCAGTTTGGTTGTGGTGACACATAACATAAAGCAATTTTTTCGTCCTGTTTTTAAGGCCTGACAGGCAGGGTAAAGTGGGCAGGGCAACGTTTTCAAGTTGCCTTCCTTTCCCATCTTGGATTTCCACATTGGCACTTTAAACTTTAAATGTAATTATAATTAATTGTAATTTGTTTACCCACGGAGCACTTAGGAGTTCACCAAAACTCGTTGAAACTTAACACCCGTGCGTTCAAGATGCAAGAGGGGAAAGAGAAAACCAACAACAAACTCAAACCACATATGGCGTCGACGCCAGGATTAAAGCACAGGCCATATTGGTGGAAGGTGAGAGTTCTCCCCACTGCGCCAGCCTTGTCCCCCTGTAAAAGTACCTCGAGTACAAAATGCGATTATTTGGAGGGTGCTGTCCAAGACAAGAAAAAAAATATCGTACCTTGATCATGGCAACGCTGGGAGTGAAACGGGCACTTGACTGACTTATTACCTAGTACAAAAAAGAAAGAAACGTTGGGTTAAATTCGAAAATGAGAATGAGAAAGAAAACAGCGTTCTCACCATTACCGCAGAGCTTCTTTGCCGCCTCTAAGATCTACATGTACTACTTTACACGTCACTGAATTTTCAAAATTACATTTCGTTAAAATATAACAATAATTACTCAACACTACTGAAACATTATTCAACGATTACCGGAGAGAACAGAGAAAACCATAAGTTCACGGTTTATACTCTATGTTAGGCTAACTTGATTGTGACTACGCCATCCCGCGTCCCTTAATACCGTCGGTTGCATTTAAGCGTGTGCAAGTGAGTAAAGAACACGCTCTAACTGGGTGCAAACATGACGTGTTTTGCCGCCAAACATTCCACGTCTGGGGTAGGCGGCTGATGTCGACTTGATTTGTTTTCGCTCTACAAAATATTCTTTAAGCAATTGGAAAGAAGAAGCCTGAAAAAACTCAGGGCTTCAACAGGAAGCCCTGAGTTTTTTCAGGCTTCTTCTTTCCAATTGCTTAATTGGAAAATTTACTGCGATGATCATTCTTCACTTTCATCTACAACCGCACTCCAAATTGGATTATTTCATATATACTTCACAAAATATTCTTTGCGAGAATTTTTAGACGTCAATAACAATTTCTGGAGGCAAGTGTGCTGTTTCTGAGCGACAAATATGCCTAAAAGTTGAGGAAAATGAAATGAGCGGAACACGCTCATCAAAAACATGTCATCAACTTACCTTTGGCGCGACAGTTTGCTTTAACGGCTGTCAAACTTGAAATGTTTGGCGGCAAAACACGTCATGCCTGGCACCCTATTAGAACATGTCTTTTCTGTCTCGTGTACACGCTTAGATGCAACCGAGAGTAGTAACCGTCTCCCAAGATTGACGGGTGTTTCTTGGAACTGGGGAAGCTATTGTTGGTATGCTTTTGTGCTGTCGTGTGGGTGTTAGTCAGTGTCGTTTCATCTTTTGTATTACGTCATTTGGTTACCGCAACCATTCGCAACACCAAAAACAATCAAATTGATAGAACATTAAAATCTCTAGAATGAATGAGTCGGTTAACGTCATTGCCTGCGTCGCAGACGCTCTAAACCTTCCGTACAACGGGTTTAGACGAGTGGGTGGGCTGGCTGGGACGCAGGCTAGTAACGTCATTGTATGTGCCTTTTGAACGGGTGCCTAAGTTTTTCTCAGGCAATTTAACTAAATGACTTGGGACGCTATTTTCGCAGTACTGTGGTTGTTGTCAAATTGACTAATGCTTAAATGATACTTGTAACTCGGGTGAAATAAATGACACTGATATCACTGACTAGCAACTCGGTGGTTTTACCTCTTGTATGAGGGAATTGTGCTTCAGTACTTTCCTGGATTTCATAATTCTCACAATGGCAGCCTACACAATCGATAAATTAAAAAACAAACAAATCAACAAACAAACCAAAACGTAAGAATAAAAAGGTAAGAGAGGATTTACCGTTTAAGGTTTTAGGGTGAAAAGACCCAGGGTCCACACAAACGAAGTAAATGAACCATGGACATCTACTCACCTGTAGGTACATTTTCCTGTCTTCATCAACGGATGAAAGCGTCTGCTCTGTGTCCTGGTTCAAGAAAAAGGGATAAAGATAATGATAAAGAAAAGAAAAGGAAAGAAAACAGGGATGGTAAGACAACCGACTGAAATTCTGCGGGAAACAAACCATCAAAGCTTTATTAAGCACATTTCGTTGGAGATGGAGTACAGGTTGGTTGGAAGGAGTTTTTGAAAAAAAAGTAGTAACCATTACAAGCCCCCGTGCCGCAAAGATCACTTTGTGTTTCCGTTTTAACTGTTTTCCACCATTTGATTGTTATTTTCATTTCTATAGCTTTCACTTTTCAGTACCATGGTTAAAACACTAAAAGAACAAGACAGGAGCAAGGTAACGAGCTGGCGAGCAAACTAAGATCAAAAGAGCGACTTGGAGAGGTTTTGAAACTGTATACATGGATGGGAGTGCCGAATGACTACCTCGCTAAGCTACTAACTTGCTAGCTTGCTTACTAACGTTCTGACTTACCAGCCAACCAACCAACGAAACAACTAGCCAACACACAAACTAACTGACTGACTGACTGAGTGACTATATAAATAAATAGAGAGATAAATAAATAAATAGCATTTTAAAATTCGTTTCATTTCTCAGCCAAATCAATGAACGATACCTGTGGAGTTTCTCTCTGTACTGCTGTTGTTATTTTTAGCTTCGTCCTTTTGCTAGAAAAGTCCATGTTCAAAGAGTATGTACACCTTGTAGGATCAGACCCCTAGGAGAAAAAAAAAGAGGAATGTAGTACAATCGGCGCGCAAATCAATGAAGCAGAAGAGGCTTTCAATGGCATACCAGCTTTGGACAAGCCGTTTTGGAATCGCGGTGATTTTGTTTGGTCTCGTTTGTGTAGTTTTGCCTAATATTCGCTAAGAGACTTACAAAACACAGTACAACTACGCCTTAGCAAAGCTACTAGAATGGAGAAGGTATTCTTACCTCGGACATAGCTATAAGTCGCACATCCACCAGGGATTGCAATGTTCTAACTAATTCTTTTTCTACAAGTTGGGTCTGTTCTTGAATGTCACTGAAACAAAAGAGACAATGATTGAGCGGTTTTGACAGCAATCAATCAAAAACAATCGAAATAGTTGATACTAAATGAGTCCCGGGTAAACTTGCCGGGACGGAAACGTGGATGAATCACTGTCTAGCGGATAGGTATTGGATAACCAGTTTTATTATATAAACACCAATCAAATACCAGGTGAGCTTTCGCGCGAAAACTTGATATCTTCACATGTAAAAATAACGTGTTATCTTCACATGTGAAAATATCACCGTTGCTATGGCTACATAATAAATCGCGCCTTTCACACCAAAAAACTATATAATTGAAATGGTTTGGTATTTCATTGGTGTTTATATAATAAATAGAACATTACATGGCCGCTTTCACTCGAATATTTTTCAAAACGAGAAGAGAAATTTCGTATCTCCAAGCGGCCATCTAATATCCTCTATGTGCTATTCATATCCAGTGGATAGTGTTATCCATCTTTTAAGCAAGTGGGGCCTGGGCCCTCCTGTTTGAAGGTCGATAAACGTTAACCAAGGGTTAACTTTTTATCCTGCTTCCTTATTCTTTGGGTCAAAAGTTTCTTGTCGCAGCAGACACTGCGACGACAAGACTTGAACGAGGGTCTACTGATATCCGAGATTTGACGTTTTCATTAACTTCAATCAAGTCTTCCACATGTCAAAGCCGGGGCTTTAGCATTATGTACTGACTTACCTAAAAGATAAGCTTTCCTTGTCATTAAACAGTAACATAACCGACATCTGGAAGGTTGTGACTGTGATAATGTAGGGACGCTTGAGGTGACTGACTTTGATCTCACCTACAGGGTAATGAGCGTAACATAACTTACTTTAATGTTCGACTTACGCTGGGGGCTAATTTAGTGGTTGATTCAACAGGGAGGGGACTCAAGACGTGGAAAATGATTATCTAGATGAGTGTCCTGAAAAGAACTACCATAAGCTGCTACTGACGTTTCGACAACCTGCGCAGACGTCATCTTCAGAGTCAAAAGTGGGTTGGTTTTGGTCAGTTGAAAGGTAACTCTTGAGAGCAGGAACTATAAATATTCAGCCATTCAAATGAAAAGGTTTTGAGCTGAAAACAAGGTTTACTACTCACCAGTAGACAGGTGTTGGAGCCATGTAAGCTTGCGACCATTAAATCTTCCATTGTAGAATTGTTCAAACTGCAAATAATATCAAGGCATAAAAATTAATACTTAGGCATCGGCGCCAAGACAATCAGGTGAAAGACCTTAAAGGGGCTGTGTCACGGCAGTCCACTTCATTTTGTTTAAATTTGCCAATCACTCGCCCTCAATCGCTATGGAACTTAAAGTAAGCAAAGAAATCACAGGTAAATGACAAAATCAGAGATCCGAGACAAACAAGTATGTCTTCTGAGCATTATTTTTGAAGTTGCAAGCAGCAGGCATCAACTTTGAAAAACTGTTAGGCTTAACAGTTTTCAAAAACCATAATTTCAATCCGTTTCAATCTTCTTCAGTTTTGCCCATCCGTGGCATCTGTTGTTTCTGTTATGTTATTTGAACCTTCCTTTAAAGTTTTAACCGGTTATTTTTATGTTTCTCTTAATGTAACGGGCATTTTGTAATTTCCTAATTTGGCTGAATTTCGTGACACAGCTCCTTTAAGCGGACATAGTAAAGCAACTTACCATCTGAACAGACTTGACTAATTCCTGTGGTATGGATAACGGCGAAACAGTCGTCTGACCAAGAGGCCAAGCACCGGACTAAAAATTAAACAGAACAATGCATCAAGTCTACATACACAGTCTTTGCGAGCTTTCGTTACCTGGCTTGTTGTTAGATCGTGTATTTGTCTTTCTTGCAGTAAATCATTGATTAAGCCACTCCGGGGTTTATTTATCTCGAGCGCATTTGACAGGAGCAAGGATTGGCATAGTTGAAAAATGCGCGGCGTTCTGTGCGAGAGTTCCCCATTGTGACCTGAGACCAGCTTTAAATACCGTACATCCTCTATAAAGCACCCCTCCCCCGGCCCCCCTTCTAAAATAAGCCACTCCTTTTCAGGGGAAGAAAGTTAACAAGCTCCCCTTCCCTCCCCTAATTATTCTTCACTAATAAATGGTAGACTGTATTAATCAATCACGACTGAAAACCTTCCTGTGGACTGATCCGGGATGGTTTATTCACCAACTGGAAGTTCGGATTTGATTTTGATCCTCGGCTGCATTACCTAAACCTTCTTGTCCTTAACCTATTCCAATCTGCATTCTAGTTCTTTATAAAGAACTGATACCATCATCGTTTCTAAATTAAATAAGCCACCCCCTCCTCTATTAATCGCCCCCCTTCAAATGGGCTTGAGACAAATAAGCCCCCCACGGGGGAGCTTAATACAGGATTTACAGTATCCGAAAAACAAAGCACTGATGGAGAAAAGGAGCGGGGGGAGGATTAGCACTGGTCAGCCTCAGGTTTCGAGCTACAGACGTAAATAAATCTCACTTTCTTTAAAGGGGCAAGAAGAAACGGTCATCCCATATTTACTCGAAAGAGTACCTTGGCATTTTCCACTTTTTGTCATGGCGCTTTTTACTATTTTTGCTTCTAAGCGCAGCGCTTATTTGGAAGCGCTGCTAATTGTGTAATATCCTGGGTACCAGCGATTTTTGACGCGCAGTTTCCGGTTTCGGTCAAGTCTTCGCACGTGTCTTCGGCCTTCCGAACATCTGTCGGTCGGCGCAGAAGAAATCCTCTGGTACCCAGGGTAGGGTAGGGGTGTAGGAGGTTTACTGGTATGCCTGTGCCAACCATTAATGTTCCTCCGCACCGGATAATATATTTTTAGCTTGCTATTTACTTCATTTAAAGTTCAGGCATTCATTCGGTATTGAACAGGGAAGCAAAAGTAAACACTTACCTGTAACACGAAAAGACTAAAACCAACTCCAAGGGAAGCATTGGCTTTGGAAAGGAAATCATTAAAACTAGAATTCAGATCTGAGCTGATGCTGATATCTGTAAACATACGATGAAGCTTGTTTGTATATTCATAACCACACGCATGCTGCAATAACAAACACAACAACAAACAAGTTAAGTGGCCTTCATTGAATTGATGTTAGTTCGAAATGGCAGGCCTGGTTTGCTTTTCACACCAAACTGGACAGAAATGACACGAAAATTACATAACGAACGACATAAGTGGAAATTGGAGGGAGGGGCGGGGATTAGGGGTGTGGTTCTGCAAAGTGGGTGGGCTTGTAGTACTGTGGTACAAAGCACACCCCCTCCCCGCCCCCCTCCTCCCACCCAATCTCAGATGGATATCATTCAGTGGTCTATTCACAAGCTCCAAGATGAAAATGTACAAAGATTGTGAAAACTGATGCGAAAAACGCGCAGGGGCTCTTTTTGCCCGCCGCCGCCGCCCTCTTTGCCAGATCACGCGCGTCCTATTACCTGGTAGAGGCTTAGCATAAGACACTGTTAACGCGATGCTGTGGCAGCTTACCTTCAATCGGCTGATCATTCCTTCTTCAGCGTCCATTGAAACGGACAGTGTATGAATGAGCCTTTTTGCTAACATTTTAGAGTAGAACTAAACAGAAGGATAAATTTATCATATTAGCATTCATCACAAAGGATCAACACTGCAGCCTCTAAAAGGGCCTATTTCTTCAAAAATGTTACAGGAATTACTGCAGTGTAAATAATTAAACTCTGCTAGTTCATGAACTACATTTAACCCTTTAAGCCCCAGTATCCACATACAAATTCTCCAAACTCATCTCCATACATTTCCTTTAAGAATTAGTTGAGAGAATTTAATAAAACATCAAGGCATTTTCTCTTTCGTGATCATTTTTTATATTCTCACAACCTTATCTCTTGACAATGTATGGATATTGTTAGGAGAAAATTGCTGTTGGTCACTATTGGGACTTAAAGGGCTAATGTTGAGAAAAAAAAACAACAACAAAACCAGATGCATGTAGCCCGCATAGCAAGTTTCGAAAGGGGTAGGGGATTGCACCTGCCATGCACAGAGGGTAAACCAGATGTATTATATTCCACTGCACTTATCTAGAATTACACAAAGAGCAATCAGTCATTACCTTTTGAAAAATATCCTTGTCATCAATATATTTAAAAATAATTATCTGCAGGAGGAAAAAGACAAACATCAATTAAGTTCTAAATTGTGATTCATGTTATTACAATGAAATGAGATTTGGAGCGACCAGGGGAAACAATCATCGTCACAAATCTTGTTAAGGAAGTAATAATGATAATAATCAGTTAATTATCCTGTCCCCTTACGGGTAGACTTTTCACAGTCCTCTATTTTTCCCTAAGATTATCAAGATCGAGCGCTTTGCTTTAAGGGCTGCCATCTTGTATGAGTGTCAAAACTACTTAGAGGGCGGGGCGGTTTGGGAGGAAACTACATTGTATAATCTACAACAATAATCCCCGACGCCCGCCCCCCTCGGTACATTTGAAAATCAAGAGGGCCTCGACGATCTCATGAAAAAATAGGGGACTGTGAACAGTCTACCTTACGGAGCTTTTCAGGGATAATGAAACAAATAAATTCAAACAGAAAACAACAAGGTTAAGAATCCTGACAGGTAGGAGGCAAACAAGTTGGCTATTTACAAGTGTGGCCGAGGATTTGAACTCAAGACTACCAAGAACAAATCCAGCTAGCGGTCAGCATGGGATTTGAACTCAGGGAGTCCAGATAACAAGTCCAGCGCTCTAATCACTCAGTCATGCTGCCTCGTCCTCCTTCCTTGTCAGACGATTCTACTTCCAGTCCTGGAAAATGGTTATATTTCTTGGAAATGAGAGAGTTTTTTCCCTCAGTAATTCACTTACAATATCACTAAGCTTTTCATCTAATTCTGCATCACTAAGATTCTTTGTGCTTTTCTTTAGTATGGAGTCACAATATTTAGCGAGCTATAACAAGAAAAAAAAGCATTAAGTGACAAACAAACTGTTTTAAAAACCAATGAATAGTGATGGTATACAAATTTTGACCAGCTAGAGGAATGCAACATGATGTCCTCAACAAAGAAAGGATTTTTACTACTCTTGTATAAAATTGTTATTTTTGCAATACTAAATCTAGGTCAGCCATATTATTTTATTCAACACTTTTAATTTATTACTGACCATTTAACAAATGGACAGTCTATACTCTCACAGACTATAGCTCATGACCAATCAGTGTGGCGTGATCAGTGAGAAATTACTCAGTTATTGTATTGATATTTACCAGTTCTGGTGATTTTGAAGACCGCCTTGGATCATGTTTATAATTCACTATAGTTGCACAGGCCTGCAAAAGAAAAAAATAATTTTAAAGGTTTTGGAAAGCTATTAAAATCAATAATGACAAGAAAAATCATGGCTGAAGGCCGATACAGTAAAAATACAATAAAATGTACAATATTTTATTTACCCACCCTACATCTAGAAAAGATAAAAACTCGTTAAAACACGCGTGAAAGTAAAAACAATAAAGACAAAAAAAATAACAACAATAATTAGAAATTACTATTCCTAGATTATCTATCTACGTACAAACAATTAGTAATATAATGATTTTTTTGATATATATACAATCTAAAATTCATCTACATACAAATAGTATTAACATCAATTATTAAAATTATTTAAAAGCATCACTCTGAAGTGATCATCATGTATTATTTTAATACTAAAAAGGAAACCCAAATAATTGTTTCCTGATGCACATGTAAACATCGGGACACTGAAAGACATTATGATTGTTGGTTGTATCTATTGAATTCACTGTCAGTAAATACTAACTAAAAGTACAATAAACAAATCAATCAATAATTAGAACCTTACAGAGCCCTTGAAAAAAAAGAACACAACTTTCATCATAATCTTGACTTCTATCACAGACCTAACCGCACCTATTCACTGGGCACTACATTTGTGCAAGTACATGACTTCTTTACCTTGTCTAAAGCAGACACAAAAGCTGCATCATCCTTGAATGTATCTTTGATAAGTTCAGAGAATTTCCTATGGATACCTAGTAATTCATCTATATACTGCTGTGGACCCTACAAATGGATATTAGAGCAAACTAATGAGTACTTAGCCATTACGTGACTGCTATGTCTTTCATTCATTTCATTATCTCTCTCATTACATGACTGCTAGGTCTTGTCTCCCACCAACATGCTTAGGGTTTAAACAAGGCCTTCTTAGGGTGGTTACATCATAATTATGTCCCCAGTCTGAATTCTAAAACCTGTTGTTTCGTATATTGAGGAGGAAGCCATGTCACTGCCGTCGGTATTTTACTATTGTATTTGGGCTTTTGTCTGTCATTGTCGCAGTTTCAACCTATCTTTGTGTCGTTTGTCACCATTATTTTTTGCTGTCCTGTGTCACTGTTTCAAATCCATGTCAGTCGTAGGAATTTTGCCCTAACAGAGCCTCTTAAATCCTGGATGAGTTTCCACATGTGGGTCACTCATGCTCTGAAAAGGTTTTTCTTATAGTTTGTTTTTTACTTTTGCAATAATTAACAACCAATTAAAATTATGTGGAGTTCCTGTAAACTAACCAGAACAGCTTAGTGCACTTCCATTAAATACAAAAAAAAGCACTTTATTTGAGTGTCAAGGTATTTAGCACGAGAAATACTATTTTGGGGAAACTATTTTTACGTCTCCAACTGGAGACGGGACCGCCATTCTATGTGGTGATCAGAGCCACACAAAGGTCTAGCGGCTTGCAGTGCAAAGGGAGTACTTTCATTTCTCAGTTATTTTAAGACCCTAAGTAATGATCCGGCCCCAGGAACCCACAACCTTCCACTCTGTAGTCAAACACGCTACCAACTGAGCTAATCCTGCTGCGGTTAAAGCATCAAGATTTATTTTCCTATTTACTTACATTTTCAAATTTGATTGATTTAATGGACTGGAGACCTAAAAAGGTAAGAAAAGAAAAAACAAGAAGAAAACAAGAACATTAGAGCAACATGAACATTCTGTATCGTTTAGCAAATAATGATTTTGAAGAAAACTATTGATAAAATCCCATGCATAAAATGCAAAAAAATCGTAAACATTTAGAATTTAAAATTATGGAGTTCACCCTACTAAAAAATTTACTATATTGGAAAATTCCTAAAATTCTAAAAGCAATATTTACAGGAGCTAAATGGAAAGATCTACAAGGTTGATGCATTGCATGCTGGACTTAAAAGATTGTATAGGTTTGTCTTTGACTTTAATACTGTCTAATCTAGACCACAATAATTATATGTGGTCCAAAGTACAGTGTACCTCACATGTTTCCTGTAATATACAGTATTAAATGAAATCATTCCTTATTTCTTAAGTGATACATGTAGTTGAATGACTTAACACTAAAAATGTTACTAACATCACTGGGTGTAAAAAAAAAACAAAGAAATAAAAGCAGAGAAGATCAAAGACCAAAATTGGAAAGAAAACAAAGACTTGAAACCCTACATAATGTAACTTTCACCATTTTTTCTCATCAAAGTGTTAAATTAAATTACAATGTACCAGTAGTCACTTTCCATACCTGTTTTGGTAATGTGTTCTTCCAGTTCTGTAACCATGGCAATAAGTCCACAAGGGATTTGCTTCAGCAGTTTGAATAGTTTTGCAAGATCTTAAGAAAAGACAAATCAAAGATTTTTTTCATAATTGAATGATATAGAGCTGATTAAAAATCTAATCAAAGTAAATTCCTTCTAAAGTGTTCTGTTAATCACAGACATAATAAAATAATCCAATTATGCTTTTAATGTAAATTTAATATTGATAAAATTATATTATTTCAAGTGTTAAATAAAGAGTACCCAGATTGACCATCACAGTTTCTATGTGAACAAAAATGTTGAATATAATATACACCGTATTTACCAGGTCTGTTTTCATCCTTGACCATCTGTCGGCATTCTCCTTGTAAGTATGGTATGTAGTCCTCTACCATGCGAGCTTCACACTCTCTGATGACACGACTGTATGACACAGGATGAAAAAACTTTGTGCATCTTAGGTCCTCATCTTGGATCCGTGTATCAACCTGGTTATAATAGGTAAGGACATGCAATTACAACTAACCAGAAGTTTAAATAAAGTCATTCTGTGGTTCTGATAATATGAAATTCATAAATTCATTATTACACCATCATCTGTCCCAGGTATACCACCAGTTGCATCTAATAAGTGTGAACATAAGACAAAAAGCATGTTCTGATAGGGTATCAGACATGATGTGTTTTGCCGCCAAACATTTGAAGTTTGACAGCCGTTAATTTGTTTATATTATGTTTTTGATCAGCGTGTTCCGTTCATATTTCATTTTTCTCAACTTTCAGGCATATTTTCATCTGGTGATGAAACAACAAACAAAATCATTTTTGAAGGAGAAATTAAGGATGCAAATACTAAGCAGTGTTTCATCCGAAACCAAACACAAAACATTATTCCTAACGTGAATTAAAATTTTGAGAACAGAAATTCAATATTTTGTTGACCGAAAACAAATCAAGTCGACAAAAGTCACCTATTCTAAACTTCAAATGATTGGGGAAAACATGTAATGTTTGCATCCAGTTAGAACATCTTTTTTTCCTGACGTGTACACGCTTAGATGCAACCGACAGTAAATTACATGTACAAACCAATTTAATGACAAGCTCCCAGTTGGCTTGCTACAGTAGCTCAATTGGTTAGAGTGCTCCACGGGTATCACAGAGTTCAGGGTTCAAATCCTGGCAAGCCTGAATTATTTCAGGCTTTCAACTGCATAAGTTACTTCTTCAACTTCAATGATCTTCTTTGCTTTAATGTATTCATTCGATTCCATGGTTTCAAATGTAAGAAATTCACAATATTCAAAGTTTACTGTAAAGTCAATGCCAACAAAAAATAACTTAAAACGAAGAATACAACACCTTTGTAATAAACAAATGGCAGGTGTTATCTGCATGAAGTTCTGCTGCTTCCCTTCTGTAATATGATTTGGTTTCCTCCAAAAGCGGTTTCTCTAACACTTCCTCATAGAGCTAAAAACAGAAAGAAGCTTAGTGAGGACACTTTTATGGTGGGAACATTTGGAATTTTTTAAACCAATTTTTTTAACAAAAAGTGTTCATGGTTGGAGTACATTCTTTTTGTACCATGCGCTTTGACTGATAGAACTCACAGAGACAACACATTTCGGATAGTAATGAATTTAATTTAACATTCGCAAACAACATATTTGGCCAACAACTCCCAACATTGTTGGATGTTACATGCTGCGTGCGTTGCATGTTGCACAAACTTTGAAGCTGCTCAAACTTTTCAGTCAACAACTCCCATCATTTTTCTCTTGTTCCATGATCACCCACGCATAGCACAATGCTCAATGTTGGATCAGTTTGCACAGCTCTTCCAACATTGTTGGGGCCATGCACGCACATCACACATGGTCTCCTTTGAGTTTACAAAGTCTTACGGGTTGTATCCTTTCCACGATGATGTGTGCTCCAGGTTCTAACATTGCTGGGAGTTGTTGCATCTGCTTGCACACCACTGCCAACATCGAGGCAACAACTCCAAACGTTTTTTATGCAACAATGTCGGGAATTCTTGCGTCAGTTAACACGTAGCTTAAGCCCAGTGGCCTAATAATTTTCATCTGATAATTGCTAAATATCAGACAAAGCAACAGACAAACTCTTTTTCTCATAATTATAAAGTTTTATACAACTGGCCCTACATGTGACTGTTATAAAATAAGGAAAACTAAAATTAAACTTACATGGAGAGCTCCTTTTACTTGATACTGTTGAACTTCCACTGAAACAAAAAACAGTAAGAATTATAAGATATTACACAAAAATTATAATGGCTACCAGAGATTTTGTTTACAAAGAAACTAACGAAATATACCAGGTACATGCATAAAGGCAGCAAAACTTTAATACAGTATTTAAGGAGTCAAACAAACAAATTAACAAAGACATTGAGTGCCTAGGGGAAGTCTACAGAATGCTATAAGACTAGACATAATGTTTACATAACTATTCTTTTATTACTTAATTTGCCAACTAATTTTCACTATTTAAATATTATTAAAAAAGCTTGTTATCATCATTATTCTAATACATGAACCATACAGTCAAGTGTTTGGAAGGCTTACCAAAGGATAGAACTGTGTCATGAATGATATTTTGGTGAGTGTCTTCTCCATCTCTATCCCTGGCAGGATAAATTTCATTTAATTAGTTATTATGTAAGTACATTTACAGCTGTAGAAATTTCCAAGAGGACAGAAATGAAGAGCGTCTTCAAGAATGTCATATGTCCCCCTTTTACTACATTTCTGCTACAAACTTGTTACAACCTGTTTATAAGGTGAGGCAGCCAGGGTTGAGCAATCAGAAATTATCTCAGCATGCTGGGCCATTCCACCTTCTCATATAAACACAACAAAAATTTTACGAGAACAAGGAATGAGTCGAGCTGGACTGATAAAACGGGTCAGCCTGGCTAGGCAGGCTGACTCACCTCATCTTATAAACAGGCCCTTAGAGGGTACATGTAAGAACTCATTCACACAATATACACGACTGTCACTGAGGGCGCGGCCGGACTGGGGGACGGGCATTTCCCCCAGTTCCTATCAGCATTGCCTAGTTTCAAATCAAGAGAGGGGTTGGGGTACGAGTCAGTTTATTATGGGGTAATCAACACGAGAGCCTGTAAAAAATGTTCAGGGTTATCATGATTCCTTTTAAGAACAAAATAAGAAGATAATTGCACTCATAATATCCCAGAGAAATGTTATGGAACTCTCTGAGCATGGAACCAAACAAAAACATGAACTGTATACAATGTATGACAGAAAAATGCTTTTAAAATTGGTAACACTGTAATTTGCAAACAGTGCACCCACAAACACAATTCTAGTTTCATCTATTTTTGAATAATCACCATAAGCAATCACCATTTTACATGTAAGGAAAACTGAGGAATAAGTTTAAATATTTATATCAAATATTTTACTTTTTCACTTCAATAAGCACATGCTCCACCAGCATCGTTTTCAAAGGCTCTATCATCTTTCGTTTCCAAATGTCCAGTGCAAGCTGATGATTTAAACACAATATTCAACCCATTAATTTAAATTAGATTAAAATTAATTTTACTCAAGCTCGGCTCAATTTGTAAAAGGTTACATGTAAATTTGCCTGCGACTAAGTACAAAGTGTTCCCCAGATTGACTAAACAGAGCCTCTGCAACAAGCTACACTTACCTGTAGTAGCTTTCTATTTTTTCATTATTATTTTGAGTAAATGTATGAAAAACAAAGTTTCTTCAATGAAATAGTGCTGTTATCAGGGTTCTCAATAGATTTTTAAGTAGGAGGTCATCACTGATAAAGTAGGAGGCTCTTCAGCAAAGTCAGAGGTGTCAAAACAAAGCAAAGAAAAGCGACTTAAACACAAAGTAAGCGGCGATCAATCGCCGGGTGCCGCCTTCTATTGAGAACCCTGTGTTGTTTTTACAATTTTTTTAAAGATAGGAAGCCTGTTTGATGAGAATCTGCAAGCTTATACACTGTTGAAACCAAAGCCTTCAATGAAATGGCACTGTCACTTTTATAATTTTAGTGCCATTGTAAAAGAAAATACAATCCTTATATGAAACTGCGGGGTGAAGAATTATGTGAAAGAAGATCATCACAGTTCTTATATATGATTGTCAGATATTCACAACTTCATCATCATCCTAGCCGAATAGGTAAGAGCACTGCACCAGTAACAAAGAGGTCAAGGGTTCAAATCCCATACAAGCCTGAATTTTTTTCAGGCTTTCTTTTCGCTACTGCAAAAGTTGTGTCTATAATTGCGATGATCTTCTTTCATATAATTCTTCACCCCACACTTCTCATATATGATTGTCATATAAACATAACTTCAAACTACAGTCGGTTGGCTCATAATCTTGTGTCCATGGATACGCTTTACAAGTCTAGATCTTTAATACACTCAGATTGTATTATATAATAATTAGTATTAACTTACTGCTCCAACATCCATGACTTCTTCCATTGCATCAGGACAGACTGAGATACTGTAGGGAGAGATTTCTCCATAATCCTGTTTCTGCTTTTTAAGATGAGTATTTAGATATCTGCAGAACACAAAGCAGTGGATGGTAAACTTTGTTTCGAAATAACACTCACACAAAAAACCAGATTAGGTTGGCTTTCCATTTCCAAAAAGTCATAGTTATAGCTGTAGATAAATAAATAAATTTTACTTTTAATTGGTCTCAGGATCAACTTATGTGAACGGTCTATAAGTTAGCTGTTAAGTTTTCTTACTTCACAGCAATTAAAGGGGCTATTGTATGTCACAAGGCAGGTGTGGATCCACACTGGTTTTCACTGTTTAACAGAGTTTCAAAATAGATATATTTTAATATAAAAAAAACTCTCCAAGTTGAAACCATTCTATCTCAAAGGTAAAATTGAAATCCATGCCGCTTGTCATGCACAAAGTGATGGATTACCGTAAAATTCCGAAAATAAGCCCCCCCCATGTATAAGCCCCTCCAAATATAAGCTCCCCAAACCGTTAACGGAAAAAACCCTCTGTTAAATCGCTCCTCCAAATATAAGCCCCCCAGGGGCTTGTACTTGGAAAATTGCCCTCAAATACAAAGTAGAACAAAGAAAAAATGGTAAATTTACTTCCAACTATAAGGCTAGCTCTATCGAGTTTGAAACGCAAATTTCTCTCCGTAGATAAGCCCCTCCGAATATAAGCCCCTCCAAAAATAAGCCCCTCCAAAAGGGCCTTTGAAAAATATAAGCCCCGGGGCTTATTTTCGGAATTTTACGGTATGTTAACTACATGTGAAATCATTCAGAACGACCTTTGAACATTGACACATGCCTGTTTGTTTCGTACAAAAAAAAAAAATTCTGTGGAGTTTAACAACAAGCCAACACCAGTATGTTAAATTTTCCAGCCTGCTTAACTGAACACTGTACTAAAAGCCAGAGTACCTGGCCAGGCGACTGTGAATTTTTTTCACTCACCCGAACCTAAATGTTAGTCTCCTCAGGCGACTGGGCGCCATTAGAGTACAGCCTTGGAAGGGTTTAGCTTTTTAAAAGGTACAGCAAATTGTTATTTGGCAATCATTTTCCTCATGATACCTCATAACAACCTATTTACTACATGTAACTCACCCAAATAACAGGTTCATATAAAAGGAACCTTTACTGAATTGCATCCAGTGACTGTGGTAAAGTCGCAGTATGTCCACATCAGGGACACTGATAGCCTGCACGGATAAAAAAGCTTCTGAGTATTTTTCTTTCTTATTCTACAATGTAAGCACCTGCATATAGGGACCCTGACTTTTGGACCTTAGGGTACTAAGCAATGGTAACAGGACTGAGTGGAGTCCAATTCGGTCTGTAATCATAAAAGTGATTAACAAAATTGGACGACCGCGTAGCAGGAGTCCGATTTGTTTAATCACGACTATGATTACAGACCGAATTGGACGACGCGAAGTTCTGTTACCAATTAATTATAACTTTAACAAAATTTGTGATATAAGAGGCTCCTTTTTTAATCAAAACACAAGAAATTCCGAGATTTTTTTTGCTAGCAGTGACAAAAAAAAAAAGCCATTTAAGAGCGCGTGTGATGGCGCGTACTGTCCAATTACTTAGGCATGACACGTACTGTCCTATTTAACCGTCCTATTAAGGCTGAAATCAGGGCAGTTGATAGCCAATCAGATTTAAGAATTTTGTTATAGTTATGATTAGGAGTATAATAAGGAGTAGGCAAGATGAAGCCAGTCCTGTGTCTCGTTGACTACTTGAGCAAACAAAATAGGCCTAGCTTGCCCGATTGAGATTTCCCAATTTGCTCAGGGTGAAAAGTTTTCTTTTGGTAACTAGGATAAAAGCAGTGTTCTTTCAGGATGGCTCAATATTGGTCAGCCTCACCTATTTTTACGATTATTCATTCTCTTGGTCAATATAAGATGAAAAACAAAATGAACCAGGTAACATTCAACTATCTTGACTACTCACTTGGCAAATAAACAGAAAAAGGATTGCCTTCCCCTGTCCTGTTCAAATTAGTTTGTTCCGCATAATTAAAACCAATATTACAACAGTCTCCTACGAGAGCTTCACTTTTGGCCTAGAATAAATAAATATATATGTATTGTACCGTTTCATATCTACCTCATACAGACTTTGAACATGGTTTTCCAAGAAGTTCTTCACTTCAGCGTAAAGTTTTTCACCTAAAGCTTCTGGAAATGCCACACACAGAGCATAAACATCACTTTCAAAATGTTAAGGAAAATGCAGCAACAACATATATAATAATAATAATAGTTGGGTTATTGGGTTTTCTATGAAACTTTACCTACTTACAGACTTAGAACCTACACACCGTACATGGACAATGCCTTCACTAAATGGAGACAATAGCCACAATTGGGAAGCCCTTTTTTCTAAATTTCAGGGATAAGAACACTAATCTGACTAATTGAAGACAATTGATTTCTGATTTTTGAAGAAAAAGAAATTAGAATCAGATGTTAAAAATTACAAGTCCAGTGTAGATATCAAGAAACTGAAATCAAAATGAAAAATTAGATTGTAGAAATCAGAGATCAGAATAAGAACTCTAAACTCAGAAACCGGGTATCAGAACATCCACCCAGGTTCTCTCTTTAAGTACTGTTTTCTGATTTCTAAAATCTGATTTCTGACTTCTGATTTCTTATTTCTGATTTCTATATCTGAATTTGGCTTTGAATCCCTGTGAACCTTCAGTTATGTTCTAAAAAAATTAAAACACACACTTTCAAATATAAATCAGTTAAGTCTATAATAAGATGTAAATTCAAACAATAGACCCTTACTGATGTTTTTTTTTTCAACTTTTAACATCAGGATCAATTACCGGTAGTCAGCATCCAGGAAGTAGTTAAAAGAGTACCTTAACATTAGATACCTTGCATCATTTGAGGGCAATATAATGTCGGAAATGAGTTAAGATAGAGTCACAAAAATTTTACAGACATTTGTATGACGGGGGAATGTTGTGGCATGGCCTGCCATATAAATCTCTCTCAACCTTTGAAACTCCTCTGATTTTATATTGCTTTTTCTGCGGTCTTCATAAATTCTTGCTTGTACATGTCAACCCTAACCCAAACACGTCACCTCCATCATCAAAAAATAAATGAAAAACTTAATGCAATCAATTCACATAAATAACGTTACAAAAGGCAAATTCATCACAAATTATAGTTATCTTTTTTCCGGGTTAATAAAATAAGGTACCCTTAAAACCCAAATACTGCATGAGAATGATGAAAACTGATACATGTATTAATCAGCAATTTTGCTTTCTAATATTTCTCCATAATGAAAACATTCTCCAGTTGAGATTGGTAATGAAATTTTTAACCATGGTCAGCAGTTCCTTTTTACAACAACAAATTCCGGTACGTAAAGATACTAAGCTAATTATGATCAGTTTTAAATCAGTACGTGTTATTCAAACCAACTTGCAACACTTGTGAAACTTCATGGTTTCTCCATAGCTTAGAAACGTTTTCTCCTGATGAAACTCTAACGCTAAATCAGCGTGTGCACCCCTTATTACGGGCGTCAACGATACATAAGATATCGAAAAGGCAAGAAAGTACAAGGATACGAGAATCTGTCGTTCCACACTGCTCGGGCAATCTTCTTCAGTGTCACTACAGATTGCAATGTTTCCAGGATCTTAGCCCATGTTTCGTCAAAATTCACAATGCGAGGTCTCAGTGACATTTTTCATCGTAGAACAAAGCATGAGTTCAGGAAAATTTAACCGGAAAGAGGAACAGCTAGTAAGATTGGAGTCTAAATCTGTCTTGGGAACTATGACTTGATTGCTTAGAAGCCTCTCCTGCAGCAAGCATGTTGACACCGCCCTGTAGGTATGATGGGATACGTGCTTTAATACATGCTCAGGCAAGGAGCCAAGAAGCTTGGGAACCACAGAACGTGGAATCGCGGGATATGCGGAACCTAGAGAAATCACTTTTATTTCAACGGTAACTCGAACTCGAATAACTCGAACTCCCCGCTTTCTCGAACCAAATTCCTTTCCCTTAATCAAGATTTCCAATGAAATTTACCCTAAGAAATCCTCTCTCCCCTCCCCTTTCCAACGCCTGCCACCCGCCTGTCATTTAGTCGACTGAAGTTCTTATAACCCTGTATTTTTCTTTTTTTCGATCCTCTCACGTGCCCCTTATATATGCCGCAGAACATAGGATCTATAGAAGACCTGATCTGCAAAAACATACAAAGTAGAAACATTGAATTCTGCAAAGCTGACCGTACTACGTGAAAATTAACTTTGCAATACATCAACACGATGTCATGTTGAGGTCTTGCAAAGCCAACTTTCACGTAGTACGGTCAGCTTTGCACAATTCAATGTGTCTATCAGTGAATATCGCTTATATATTGTGAAGAGCAGGTTCCGACACCTGACGGTCAGGGGTAAGGCTTAGGGAAATTGTTTTCAAAATTGTACTTACTGGACTTTGATAAGAGCAACCATCTGTACATCTTGTCCATCACATCCGCTGCAGGGTCCGGATCTTATTCATTGTCCATGCTAGGCCTGCTAGGCATGATGGGACCCAGTTGAAGTAACAGTTGGACAGTTTCTTATAATTCGACTGTTATTTTGTCAGAGATCTTTGTGAGTGTAGAACAGTATTTGTGAAAATAAAAAAAATGCCAAATAAACAAAAAAACTTTTTAAGTATTTTTTCAATTCGAGAGAGGATATTATGTTCAATTCTATTATTACTTTCTTTTTTGTTTTTTTTCTCGCATTTCAAATTTTAAAAAATTTTTTTTTTTTCATTTGTCAGTGTTTTGTTTTGTTTTTTTTTTATCTATTTCTTGGCCGTTTTAGTATTTGTTGCTGTTGCTGTTGTTGTTCTGAAAAACTTCGCAGTCAATCACAAAATTCGATAAAACATAAATAAAATATAGATAAAAAATAAAAATAATATAGGTATTCAATCTTCTGTTTTCGGTCTGCGGCAAGAATGGTGTCGTAGCCAGGAGATAAATCTGTTCACTCTTTCCTTCTGCAAAGATAAACAGTATAAAAACCAGAGGAGATTGATTAGTACTAAAATAGCCAGTTAATTAAACCGCTGTCTTCAAGAACGACGAAGACTTACCCGCACTGATAAGATACTTTTTAAGCTTTTTTAGTCCGAGAAACTGACAGCGTTTTAATTTCCAACAACCTGCCGTTTTTAGTCTTGAACTCTTTTTTAAAGCTGCAGAGCGGCGATGACATGGAAATTAGTAAGATAAGCATAAGAGAGCATGCGCACAAAATGTCGCCTCTACCGAGAACGAAACCCCATTTACACGAGCAAGTTAGAATTTGGGTTTAAAAACAGTTGCTTATGGTAAATACCGACCATGTTGTTTTGCGATGCTCTTGGAAAAGTTAACAAAATCATTTTAAACGTCACCCTAACCCCAGCGTCAATCACGCACTTACTTATTAGTGCATACACAGTTCTCGACATTTCCACGATCTTCATAAAGCTTGATCTACTAAAACCCTTTTAGGCCACTTGAATTTTGTGTAGTATCTGTGAATTTTTTAGCCAACTCACCAAAGACTGTGTTTTTTTCACTCCAGCTCGTTTACGAGTTGAAACTTCCTTTTCACCATCAAAGTCTACAAGTTCACGGCTGTTGTTCGCGAGGGAGAACCAATGCTCGGAAGAAACAGTGGTCGACTGGCAATGTCCATCTTTTGGTTCGTCACTTCCAATTTCGTGTTCCTCTTTACTTTCCTTTGACGAAGATTCAAACGTGTCAGCGTCGCAAGAGGTGATGTTAACTCCGGCTGATTTGGTTACCATGGTAGGGATTAAACGTTCAATCGTTGGTATCCGAGGTGCTCGGCCAACTCCTTTAACAGCTCCAGGTAGTTTGTTTGCTGTATTAAGACACTCAGGTGCAGAAATGGCAAGCTGCAGGTGGTTGCTCGGTCTTGTAGGCACTTCACTGCGGAGAGCTGATAGTTGAGGAACGCCAGGAACTTGACAGATAGACCAACTGGTGATGTTATTATTGAAGAGCAGGAACTCGATTGGGTTTAGGTCTCGGAAGAGAGCATTGCTCGGGATGTAAGCTGTTTGGGGACAGATGCTGTTACTTCTGTCTGACTGGATGACATTCTGGGCTGCCAGAGTTGTTCGGGAATCTGTCTCCGTTTCCTTCACCATGTTCACAGGTGCAGGTATTTTGTCGGCGTCTAATACAGGTACTGTGACTGTTTTCGAACATGGTTTTGATGACACCATGACTCCCGGTGTTAGGCTATAACTGTGAGGCAGCAGTGCAACCGTGTTTTCTTCTATTGATGTTATTTCATTACTGTCGAGCTCTGTGATGGTCGCTCCTCCAGACGATGGCCCAGACCACTGGAAGTACTTTAGCAGTTCAAAATACCCCCAGTAATAATATCTAAGGTGCTGATACACACACTCGCCCAGAATGTAGCCCAAATCGAGTTCCTGCTTTGCTCGGTCAAGTTCTTTTTGTTTCTGCTGAAGCTCCTGGGTGTTCTCATCAAGCTTCTCCAACAGTGAAGTACAGTGAGCCTTCATCTTGAGGTTTTTTCCTTTCTCATGGTTTAATTCCCTAACGGCGTTCTTGTGCCTCCACTTGATGTCTCCATGTGATTCCTTTAGCCGCTGTAACTCTTTTCTCAATTTATTTTCTTTTAACTTTCTCGATGTTTCGAGATCCTTGAGGTTCTTTTGAGATTTTTCCAACTCCTCTCTCTGAATCTGATTATCCTCTTCCAGCCACTGTCGCTCTGATCGCAGGTTATTAATCACTGCAGCTTGTTGGCCTATCGTAGCGTTGTGTCGGTTTACAATTGCTACCAGCTGCTCGTAGCTGTACACATACATCTGTGCCATCGTTGGTCGACGAAAATTTTTAAATGCACCAAAACAATCTTTTTTAGATAAAAATCACTGACTCTATAAAATCTCTCCGTTTAGTTTCAGTTTCGCTTTTCTTTTTCCAAGAGTGAGGTTTGTAGTGATGTCATAAACATGTTAAGATTCTTTTGCGCGCGCAAAGGCTCTTCTAGAGCTGCGATACTAATGGTCAGCAACAGACATGACAGAGCATTTGTGGTTTTGGTAAGCTATTGTGTGATGTATAGAGTCGAGTTGTTGGGTCAGTATTGTTCAGTCACTTTTTAAAGTGTTTCGTTTACAATAATTCCTAATCTCAATAGCATGCGAACACATAGCAAGTGAGTTGATCCGCGCGAGAGAACGCGCGAGCGAGCGGCAAACCACAACAATTCTCGTGCCACTCTCGCGTTGCTACTTCCGTTATGCTTCACAGTCTACACCATTTAACATTCTTTAATTACCAGTCTTTTACCGGAGTGTTATAACTTAGAAAAAGCCGAAATGTTGTTCGTTAGAGGCTAAAACTGAAAATATTTTGCATAAAAAATAAAATGCAACAAAGCTATTTTTTCTCAATCCGTTTTCTCATTACTGCTTAAGTCTTTACACCCTTTTGTGTCTTAGTATTCGGTCAGGCCTATGAATTTCGTTATGAGAATACTTTAGCCTACATACAATCACTTTCTTTTTCTTAGCATCACGCCCTAGAGGCTTACAGAATAATTGCACCTCAGCTTGATTTGACCACTTACTTCCATGTTAGCTGCAAAATTTGCGATTTTTCGACTGCTTTCAATATATCGCAATCGTTGTTCTTTCTCTTGTTAAGTGAAGCGAGTTTGCGGATGTTACAGAAAAATTGCAAAACTTCGAAAATCGCAGGGTCGACCAAGTTGACATAAACAACTATACAACTACCTCGAGAACGCTTATTTTGTAATGCTATTCCTTCTCCCGTACTCCATCTCCCGATGGGCTCGCTTTGCTCGCCGATTTATTTCCTATTTGACCCCTTTTTTGGCCTTTTTCCCCCACTGCGGAGCCCGGTCCCGGCCAGGCTACTCAGATGGTATCCCAAATACAAACTCAGTTGACCATGTCTTTGGTACGGGAAGTTCACCCTCACATGAGGCCGGACTCACCTCAGTCAGTCTGCTCATCCCCTTGATGCTCTGCAATAATGATCTTCAATTTCTATAATGATTTTATGTTTCGTGTTATATCACTTATATCAGTTTTGGATTTTTTTTTTTTAAGGTTAGGATTTTAGGGGCCAGTTAATTTTTGGTCAAGGGATTTTTTTTGGGTTTTTTGTTGGAAGTCCTAGCCTTCTTTTTAGTTTTGATTTTTGTCCACATTAGATCATCCCCGTCCCTTGAAACCCGAGTTCCCCCAACCACCATCAACCCCCGCTGCTGCTGACGGGCATCGTCATCCGGGGCCCCCAGGCCGATATTGGACAGTTTGCTCTGTCCCTGGGGAAAGAAAGCCCTTTCATTTTCTCTAAACTCACCCCCCCCGTACGGAGACAAACTCAGTGTCCGTATCCCAGCCCCAGGTCCAAGACCTTCGAAAACTATACATACCTTCTCTCATGACCTCACGACACATCCTGGGCAGGGGAGGGTACTGCCATATATGGGCTATATAGGTATGTGCCGCTGTGAAGGGTATGGCGAAGTTTCAAGCAGTTTACTCTGGCATAGAGTATATAAATCAGAGAGTTTGGGTCTAGAAAAGGGTATCATTTTCCATTTAAACTGATCAATTGGCTGAAGATTTTAGTCTAGATTAGGAAAACCGGGAATTGCCACTGAAGAATATAAAAAAATCAAATCGGTTTTGTTTTGGCTGGACTGTACTGGTGACCTCAGTTGTTTCTGGAAAACGGCTACTCTAGGATAGGGCAGGATTTGGTGAGTTTAGTCTAGTACATAGGGTAGCAAAATTCACTTGAACTAGCTCTGGTATAGGCACCCCCACCCACCCCCCCCGGGCGCGACACATACTAAGACCCTGTTTACATGGAGTGGGGGACCCCGGTCTAGTGGGGTACGTTTCTTTTGTTTTGTGTCTCCCAGAGCGTGAAAACAAAAGAAACCAACCCCACCAGACCGGGGTTCCCCACTCCATGTAAACAGGCCCCAAGAGAACTTGAGCTCTTGACCATAAATCCACCCCTCCCCCGTTGCGGGCAACAGTTTGTGTAACGCAACTTATGTAGAGCCGGCAATCGTTAGTCACGGTCATGCCAACATGTCTCCACATTATTGAATCAAATGGAAACCTCTGATCAGCAGTTACAGGAAACTGTACTGTCTCCCAGTAGAGTCACTATAGAATCAGAGAGCAATGAAAGCGAGCAAGGTCGGAGCGCTTCTGGCTTAAGGAGCTTTCTCGCCGGCGGTATTGGGGGAGTTGTCGGAGTTAGCATTGGACATCCGTTGGACACTATCAAGGTCGGTACACAGTATTAAAGCTTATGTATTCAGCAACTTCTTCCTGTGTTAGAGCTTTTGTTTGTTAATTGGTTGTTTGTACAACAAAGTTAAATGACAATATCAAGTAGCGTGATATACAGAGTCTTTCTATTTTCTGAGTCAAAGACAACATTCAACGAGTAAACCGGTCGTGTAATTAATATGTGTAAGCTTGTAAGCTTTACGTTTCACCACATTTCTTTAATTGGTTTAATTAACGACCCTGTAATGTAACGTAGTCTCTTTTTCTAATCTCATCTTAATACTGCTGAAGTGAGCCTAATCGACTGAAAGCAACCAAAGGCCGGCGAATTGCTCTCGGGAGTCGATACCTCAATTTCATCCCCGGTCAGGGCTGTCACTAAGGGGGTGTTTACATGACACTACTTCAGGAATTTCTGGGTGGGGATGTTTACAACCCTTAACACCCAGGGAGCGAATTTTGCTACCCTTTCTCCCCCCCGGAGTCTTGATGAAATCTTCAACCAACTGATCAGTTTCCCTCTATCAAACACTCTGATTTATATTCCTGTTTAAATGATAAGCCCATATATGGCACCCCCCGGGATGACAAACTTTTGCTCGGAGCGAGTGTCATATTTGTTGACATGATACCACCACAAAATATCATGCCAGCTTGAGTCACCCCACCTCCTGTTCTTGTACTGGGGCGAGAATTTCACTCCGGTAAGAAATCTTGTTTCATGTAAACACGAAACGATCACCCGTTTCGGTGTGAAATCGGTCTGCTGGTAGACTGGAACGGGTAGCGCATGCGTAATATTTGCGATTTTGATTCACACATGTATTTTATCAACATGAATTGTACCTTCAACTAACAAGATACGAAATGGCCCAGTCAACATGTAAACGTGATACAAAATCACAAAGTCATCCTGGTATGAAACTCACGCCGGTGCGAGTTTTCTCATGTTAACACCCCCTAAGTTTTCAAGTTGGCGAGTAAATGCAACAAGTAGGCTGAGAATCAAACAGGGAATTTCTTTTGGTTCTATTTTTCTTCCATTTTCATACGAAAGTGGCTGGGGGCCGCGTTCTTAGCAACCGGGGGAAATTCCCGGCCCCCGCACCTTAATGACAGCCCTGCATGGTGTTGGGGTACTTACATCCCGGGGGAGTTGTAGAGAATTCAGGCTTGCCTCAAATCCTGACCTCTGCGATACTGTTGCAGCGTTCTAAGCAATTCAGCTAGCAAGCTCATAACTCACTGGAGCTGGTGATTAAATTGGCTAGTATTTAATATCTCTATTGTATGAATGTATGGATTTTTAATATAATCCAGCCTTAAGCAGCCTTAAGAAAATCCTGCAGTGCTCAGTTCCCCATTCCTTGAGTATTGAATATCACCAACTAATGTACTGGTAAAATTGAAAAATTAAAAATTTCACACGCATCGTATTCCCTGCCTTTACTTTGGTAAATTTAAGGAGAGGTAGAGAGCTGAAGACATCTTTAAAAAGAGTGTTGCTTTTTCTTGAAGAATTTCGAGCACTGGTCAAGCACTGATTTGTTTAGATTTTAGGCCAGTGACCGCAAATACTGACAATAACTCTTTCTCATTGATAAAACATGTGTAATCAGTAATCTCAGTGCATATAATCGTCAGTCAACTTAGTCCACATGTATCCAGTGCCTAATGAGTGCCTAATCCGACTTGCTATACTAACGTCCTGGCAGGTATGACCTCTACTTTCTCTTCCCTCTGTGGATTTGTTAAACCAAACAAGATCAGGGGAGAGTAAAGTAACAACATGAATGAGGGTGAGCTGCGAGAGGCAAAGATACCAGCGCTAAAACTGAAAAAAAAAATTGAATGCGAATCAACACAGGCAATCTTCTTTCATTTTGATTTTAATACTTGTCGAACAAATCGATTAAAATTGATAGCTCATTACAAAAAATCGATCATAATCGATAATCTCAAGAAAGGGAGCAATCAATTCCTATCAATGTTCGATATTAGTCAATTCATTAGTATCGATTACGATCAATTATGTTCGATTTTTATTAAGTGTCGAAAATGTCAATTTTGTTTTGTCCTGATTGCAGAACAGATTGCAGGGGCCAGGGTTCCATTCCCAGTGAGCCAGAATTTTTTTTCAGGCTCTCTTTTTGCAACTGCATGATCATGAGTGAGATACAGACTGTTAACTTGACATGCTAATACTTCTGTGCAAGAACTGTTGAAATTCAACTAAAGGGAAGATTTAAGTCATTTAACTCAAACAAATATAATAATGTTGAGCGTAAAACTTTTCATTGTTAGTGCTTAATTTTAAGTGAACCTTATTTTAAACAGGTTCGTATTCAAACTACGCCATTACCAAAACCTGGGGAAGAGCCTCTGTTTAGAGGAACTCTAGATTGCCTTCGAAAAACAGTGCATAATGAGGTTTGTATAAAGTATACATCTTACACTCTGACACCAATGTAATGGTGACACCAACACTTATACATTGACAGTAACTGAAAGACAGTAGGGTTTCATGAAAGTCCTGTGTCCCATATCCTCTGTTGGTGTGACTAACTTTTTTGTGTGTCCAAAATAGCTTGCTCAATAACACATCCAGCCCTATTGTCTTTGTAGTATGGCAGCATTCTTTAAGAAGCCAATAACATTTGAGAACAACTTGAATTATATGATTAACTTTTAAATGTCTTTATATTGATTTTGTCATGTCAAGTCTTTTTCTCTAGACCAAGACTGACTCGGACTGTATGAGGTTGTTCTTTCACACTTGGTGCCCAGGCAAACAGCCTGTCACTATACAGTACTTAATACTAATGTGTAAACACCTTTCTTTTAAGAATCCACACCAGAATTTGGGTGTGCTGCAGGTGTTCCTTGTGCACTCATTTCTGTCCTGAGGCAATCCACTCATTTTGTATACCCATATATATTAAGCTTCCTGCTTCTGTTACCTTTCAAAATCGGGTCCAACATGACAAAATGTAGCAAGTGTGTGCTACACAGTTGCGTATTGGGTACCCAAAGCATGAAAACAACATCATTTCACACCAGTGCTCAGACACCATGTGTGAGCACTGTATGGCTTTAATAGGTAAGTTGTTTGTGAAGATCAAAACACACAAGTCCAGACATGGATCTACATATGTGTAGAATAAATACTGACTGATTTCCTGAACGAGCACCTGATCATGAAGTGCAATCCTCTAGGGGGGTTTGGGGGCATGTTCCCCTGGGGAATTTTTTCAGACTTTAACTCCCCAAAGTCCCCTTTCCTGGGTTTATGACACCATTCAGACAAGATATTTACTGATTATCAAAACCATTTTCCAGATTTCAACTTGGAAAGTTTAGTTTTTTACTAAAAATATATTTATTTTGAAAAATCTGACCGATTTCTGTGAAATGGTGGAAACCGGTATGGATCCGCACCTGCAAGCCTGAGGAAGCATTTTGTATGTAAATATACATGTAGTTAGAGTATTTTTCTGTGTTCAGGGTGTATCCGGATTATTCAAGGGTCTTATAACTCCAGTTGCCTTCTCCACCCCTATCTGTGCTGTACAGTTCTGGGCAGTTACCATGGGTAGGAAGTGGCAAATGTCGGACCCTCATGAAATTCCCACGTGAGTGGTTTTGTGTACATTAATTACCATGCAACAATTATGGCAGTCTGATTTTATTAAGATTTTTGTGGGTGCATTTATGGAATCTATATTAGCGAGTGTCTCATTAGGATATAAAAAGGAAAGCTGTATCAAAAACAAGGTGGGCAAGTTTGTTATCCAACCTCAGTGTCAATATCCAGACACCAAGAAGCTAGTGGTTGTAAAATGTTAGCTACAGTCCATGTTCTTGATGTTGAGGTGTTTGGGTGTTGGATGGTGGATCAAAGAATCTGTATTGCACCAGACTCGTATTCAGTCGCTCCTGTGTATGCACTGTGATTAATGGGAAGGATTTAGTGAGATTGCGGTGCATCAAGGGAAGGAAGGAAGAAAAATGCGAAGCTTTTTCACCCTCTTTAACGGGCACTTTTGTGCCCATCAAATTGCCTTGCCATATTCCTTTGCGAGAATAAATAAGTGGCAATTGGGAACAAGTCTGGTATTCCACTGTATTGTTCAGAATATTTAATACCATGCATGAGCATTGAAGGTCATACAGAGGATAGAGAGCATACCTTACGAAATACATTTTAAGAGTTCCAGTATATCGTATATGTTTTGATAGTTCCCATTTTTAAGGCAGAAATATAAGGTCCCGAGCTTGATGTATATATGAGTAGTGACTGTTACATCTTTCTGAAAAACTAGAAATTTCCAGAACTTTACGGCTGGAATGTTCTCTGGGGCCTGTGGAGCAATTCTGATTGTTCCTTGTGATAGAATTAAATGTCTTCTACAGGTAAGATTTGACAATTAATACAGCAATGTAACTTAAATGTAAACCACCGGAACGTTCTTTTTGTAATCTCTCTTTCACTTTTTTTTTTTGTTAAGTGCCCGATCAGGTAGCATTTCTTCCAGTTCAAGGCTTTAAAACCGTTCATGTATATCTTACAGGTTAAAATTAATTTCAAAATTTTCAACTTTTAGCCTAGGTTGATTCTATGTTTCTATTCTATGTCTCTCCTAGCCCTAATGATTCATGAATTAGGGCTGAGACAAAGGAAATTGAAAATCAACCTAAGTTAAAAAATTTTAAAGTGAATTTAATTTTGACCTGTAACATATATACCAGGCTTCAGTTTTTCAAAAGGTTGCTGGAGAGTGATTTATCCAGTGGATAACGCGATCTAACATTTGAACAACCGAATTTCCTGTCTTGGGCATTAGTTATTTCACTTCTTCTTTGTCCATGAACCCACCTCCTTCAAAAATGAAGATTCTTGCGGGAGGTCTTTAAAAAAGTAAATAAAGAAAAAATAAAGACACTACGAATTAATAAATAAATATTAATTAATTAAAAAAGGCTTGCAGTCATAAAAAACGTTGTATTGTCGATAGGAGTATACAAGTTAGTTACGGCGATTTCCATTGGGCAAATAAAACTTTGGATTCCCTATTATCGCCACTTAAACAAGATAAAGAATTGTTGCCTAAAGAATTTTCATTTTACCCGTAATAATAAATCTCACAGCGAAGTTCGTTCTTAGACGAGTTTTCTGTTCCTGGATCAGACACTTTTCTTTTTGAAACAAATTAACAATTAAAGCAAGACAAAAGGGCACAAAACACTGGGCATACTTGGTTGCGGAGTAATCACAGCGAACAATGAACAATAGTAAGATTTGCTTGATCTGAAAAAGTCCAAACATTGACGACCAACAAAAAACAGAAGGAAAACTTTAGCACTAACAGAAAATATAAGGGTTATGATCATTAAACACTAACAGAAAAGAAGAAGAAAAACATTTGCGATCAACAGAGATCTAAGACAAACTTTGATATGCAGTCGACCGCATGCATTGGATTCTTAACGCCTGTAATACTAATAATATACTAGCAATAACCAGCGGTTAAGGAGTGCGGGCTACAACGATCGGAGGTCCAAATTCTTTCGCTCCAACGCACAAGTTTCACGTGACAGATGGTCAAAAAAGTGTGATTAAATTACGAGGGGTAAAAGGTTGAAACGCGCGTGATCAAATTGCGTTTTATACATTCCATTGATTCTTAGTGGAAGTCCAAACGAATGCTAGCCACATACGTGCGACGCATGCGTAATAGCAACCTGGAGATTAGGATTGCGAGCTCCTCTTGTCGCCCGCAATAAATGACGTCAAATGTTCAGTACTTAAGTGGGGCTACGAGCCGCAGGCGGGTTACTTCATTGCAAATTTTTGAACATTTCGAGGACATTAACTTTTCTATTGTTGAGACGAGTATTTAAGTTAGTCAGTTATAAGTTAGTGGTCGAGCGCTGGCTCGGACGACATGGCTTCTCCCTCGCCAGTCACTAGTTGCTAGAGTATAAATCATGAAAAATTGTTGTCTATTTGTTTTTTGCAAAAACATTGACAGTTTTTGACGTCCATTTCCGTTGAAGTTTCTCGGAAAATCGAGCGCCGAAGGCAGAGAAAAACAAATTGCGTCACCTTCACGTCATATCTTAACTCTCGACCAATCAGTGCTCGAGAAATCGTTCACCGAAGTTATGGTTGTTTTTCCTCTTCCTGATCATTTAATCTTTTCGTCTATAACTTTTAAGAATTCTTCGGAAGATCTCCATGAATCTGATAAAACGACAAGTTTTGCCTGTGCTCTGAACATGGCTATGAATGTATCGTAGTTGCGAAGAGACGTCAACAGCAATTCAGATGTGTGAAGTATAACCACCATAGGCCACTCTGTTCCGTCAATAAGGGTAGAATCAAATCTTGAATTTGACTGTAAAAGGCATACCTTGTCGCAAGACCATCTTGGATAATCTTCAGGAACTGCACCTTTTGCTGTCAGCTCATGGAATTGTACTCCCTGGTTTCGTAGCTCGTCGCCCAGGTTGTTCTCTGTTCCATATCTGGCGACGAAATTTACGACCATTATGTCTCCAGAGAAGAGCTGCAGATTCTTTGCTTTCATCGATGGTGGTCGTAATTTTGAAGTGGAACCTAGTGCTTTATTAACGACTTTTGCGCACTCTTTGTACATTAGCCTGACAAGTTCTTCCCTGTCTTGTGAAGTGGTGTCGCTACGTCTTTGTGGTTGGACTGCGATCCAGCTTATGTCTTGACCCTCCACGTTGTGGTTGAGCATTTTGTCTGTACCGTAAGGGAAATCTCGGTCGAAGTAGCGTGCACTATAATCCTGCAATAGTTTTACAATGTTGTTTGTGCTTCTAAGCAAGTGCTTGATCCGGCTCACAACTCCACCATTTCTTTGTAATGTCTCCAAGAGGGAAGGAGTGCTAAGGGTTCTGTACAGTGGGTTTTCTTTTCCTTGTAACTTTTGGGCTTTTAGCAGCCGTTCAATCTCTTCTCTGCTTTTTTCATCTTCAAAGAGCTGTTTCTTGTAGTCAAAGACAGAACTCATCCAGACGTAGCCGTTGACATTCTTCTCGAGTGCCTCCTTTACAATACGTAGCTCATCAATGACGCTGCTTGCGTCAGAGTCCTCTTGTATCTGGTATCGTTTCTTTGAACCAATCCATAGTTCGTCAATAAAAATATGATCATATTCCTGAACGATCCATAGGTCATCAATCAAGATATGATCGTATTCTTGCACTCCTCTTTGAGAGCATTGTCCTCTTCTCTGTGCCCTTTTCTCTTCAAGGGTTTCACCTTTGAGATCAATCGTCTTTACCTGAATATTTTTTGCCTTGTTTTGTTTAAAATACTGTCTCATAGCGTTTGGGAAGACAGTCTTTTCTTTTTCTGGCAATTGAATCAAATAGAGAATGCTTTGTTCTCCTTTGGTTTGCTGGCTGAGAAGCAAGGCTTTAGACCTCATTAATTCTGTTTTTCCACTCCCCGGTCCGCCGATTATGAGTTGTTTCTTTGGTCCTTCAAACACAGCAAGCTGTTCCACAGTAAAAATCGGCGCCCATTGTCTCTTGCCACGAAGTGGCTGGATTCTTATGTCTCCCTCAGAAAGGCTGCTGTATAATTCTACATCGAGGTTTGTGCAATGCTCGCCCAATAAAAACTTGCTTTGTTGTTTGGCTAAGCGCTTTGAAAGTTCATTCAGACAGTTAATTGTGTCCGTGTTATCCAGGTTGAGGTCCTTCAGAGTTGTGTCTGGTACTGTCAAGGTCGTTTCTTTCGATGCCTCATTGGCTCTGTTCATGTAGCTGACAATGCTGGCCATGTCCATAATGTACTTCACTGAGAGGTACTGGAAAACGTTTTCGTCCTCAACTGTTGGCTTGTCACCGCACAAGAACGTTTTATCAGAGAGACTCCTATTGAGATTCTTGTGAAGGTTTCCCTTTTCAGGAATGCCAAGACTCCCTAAAGCAGCAAAACATTGTTTTTTTAAGACTTTTTCACCAGAAAGCTCACTGTGAGATTCTGTAACTTGGAACATGTCTTGACACCACCGAAAGAGATGGGGATGTTCGGTTTCTCTAATCGTCCAGTAGTGTTCAGCCAGATTCTCTAGGTGCTTAAAGTTTTTTAAAGTGTGACTTGTGATAGCTGTGTACTCATTCTCGCTTATGGGACCCAAATGTCGTACCGCCAAGACTCGTGACAATGCGAGCTCATAGGCCTTGTTGTTGTCCACTGTGGTAGCCACTGACTCATCTGTCTCGATTTTGTCATTCCACCAGCACCAGAAGCTTTCAAGACTCTTCAGGTCTTCCTGGTATATGAACAAAGTGTCATCTGGACATTCATGTACAGTACCTTTCTTGGTCGAGGGCAGTGCTATAACCATGCGGACTGGAAATGGGTCTATGTCATTCTTCTGTTCACTGTCAGAAAAAGATCTAGCAAAAGCCACCACTGTTTCTTTGCATCGTTTCAGCTGGTTTTCCCTAGCGTCTTTGATCTCCTTATCCAGATTAGAACATTTTTGAGCACCTTCTTCAGTTGTTTCCCTTATACTTTTCACCTCAACCAGAATAACTCCCTTTTTATGGTGAAAAACAATAAAATCACTTTGCCCTGCTGATTTGGGCGGCTTTGGTACTTGGTCTTCGGGCCTTCCGCCTTTACATCCCTCGTTCCATTTTTTGATATGTTCGAGCTTGAAGTCATGAATAACGAACATTCCTAGCTTATTCGCTTGGCCAATTTGTTGCAGACGATTGTAGACTAGATCCTCACCTCTTATTCCAATGATGTTGACTTCATCTTGGTGACGATATTGGCCTCCTCTGGAAACAGTCAGGCCCAGTTGGCAAGGAGTGAAGACAGGGGGAATCATTACAGTCTCATTGTTGTACTTCCAACTCGGAAACTGCCAGTTTAAGAACTTTTCTGGGCTTGAAAGCTCCTTTAACGTTTTTGGCTCACCTCCAAATTCTTTAATAGTTAAGTTCTCCAGTGTTTCTGCAACAAGCTCTTCAACTGGGTCTGGGTTGGTTGCTGATGCCATTGTTAAACGCACTCTTTATTCCGTTCTGAATATTCTTGAAAGACAAACCATTAAAATCAAATTAGACAGGTGAAGCAACCAAAACATTCCATGTAATCCCCTGACCAATAACACTCGCACACATAATCGCGTTCACCGATCAGATTTGGAATAAAACTGCCTATACACGACTCCAGGCGCCTTGAAAGCGGGCCTGAGTCAGGATTACATTTGTTCTTAATATTTTTTCTAGTGTTGTGAATTGAGGGCTGCAAATTAAAGATGAAAACAACGGTACTGCATTCTATTTTGGGAGCTCTCTGACCGTGGATAATCTTTTGTTTTGGGTTCACAAACTGCAGGGAAATTGAGAGTGTAGAGTTTTGACAAAAATGTATAATATCACATTACCGTATTTTCTATTTTCGCTTCAACGGAAGACTTTTTTAAGGAAACCTTTGTAAGTGGTAATGAGGCTTTATGATGATTTCTACAATAGACAATTGCTCAAGCGCATAAATTAGAAAGACTTTTGTTTAAATTCACCCCAAGGGTAGTGTGCATGGGAGCACGTCTCTTGTGGTTTGCATGTAATAAAAATGTCATTGCATTGCTTTATTTCAGGACATTGAATTAATCAACCGTCAACTCTTAAGTGTGTCATTACAGAAATAAAATTTAGAAAAGTGGTCAAAACGAAAAAGAAATAATCAATAAATTCCCCAACTTAAACATGTGTAGTCCGCCCGTTTGCCATATACTGCGAACCAGAAGTTATTATAGCCTTGTTGATATAAATGCTAATGAGATGATTCTGAATTCGTCGACGAGTTGTTTATGTATGTGATGTCTAAACTGAGAAAGTACGTTCGACGAAATCAGCTCTTTCAGCAAATTATTTGACTTGGAAGTTTCAAAATGTACGAATATGATTTCGACTTCCGCTTGTATCAGGCACTGCCGTAATTGGATCACTGTAAAGTTCACCACTTTTCAGCTAACAAGCACAAGACAAACGTCCAAAGGAGAGACTGAAAGTTAGCTACATTCGACGTATAGTTGATATTGGAGATGTTAAGCATCACGTTTACGTCGAACGGCAAACGCGAATTTGTACCGTGTGACCAAGTTTCCCCTATACTTATCGTTTACTGTTCATTATTTCAACCTGTAAATAAGAATTGTTTTGAGCTGTTTTTATCGGCTCATTTTCTATTTTGAGAAATTCTCAACTTGAATCTGACGTTTGCCGTTTGCCGTATACGGGATACTTAAACTCTATATTGTAGCTATTTAGAAACCCCCATTTATACGCAATGACGCTGGGCGAAACGGCTCTCTGAATCAGAGGTTAACTCACTAGTCCTGGTTTAAAATCTTATAAATGCGTTCTGAATGTTACAAGAACCATCGTTTCAAGATGGAACCCGACTTACCGTTCGAAGTAGATTGTGAAAGAGCAACAGATCTCAAGATATATTTTCCGCGTTCAATACCCTGCCTAGTTAGTCTGCTTCACAGCCGTTCCTTTCCCTTTGTGTTTGTGGTCTAACGAACAAACCAGTCATGTATAAGAAACTTGATAATACGTGAGCCGCAGGGCGCTAGGAGCGAACACGCTTCTCAGTTTTCGACAAATCAATCAATCGTTGCTGACCCGGAATTTTGATGAGCTCTGTGTCTGCAAGCAACGAAAAGATTGTCTTAAGCGGTTAAAAAAATTCCAAGTGAAAAACAAAAAGGTTTGATAGGCCTACAAGACTCTTACCAGGATCGGTTGGTTCTTTTTAACCTGCATATGTATGACGAATTTCATGTGCCAGATGTGCTCATTGTGTGGTTGGACATGTGAAGACTCTGAACATTAAACAGGAGTACCCAACGAACATTTTTCGCAAAATTGATTATACGATGTCGTAAACGCTAGCAAAGTGCTTTTACGTCAACCTATGTTAATATTTAACTTTCCTGGGAAAAAAATACCCGCTCTTCACTGCTAGCCAGCAAGACTTTCAGAAAATAAAAATCCCAGCCAGCAATCATGTTTGACGGTTTTTTGCCAGCCAGCAAGGTTAAAAAAACAAAAATTACGCAATCCCAGCCAGAGTGAAACGGAATTCGGTGTTTGCCAGCCAGCGGTAGCAGAAGTAAGTTATGAGCCAGCCAGCAAAGTTTCATTTAACACATTGCCAAGAAAAACATGTAAGTCAGTAGGCAAGATCTGTTTTACGTCAAATTTACATAATATAAAAGAAAAGCGTGTTTAACCTGTTTCACCCTTTTATCTAGTTGTCGTTTTTTTTTTTTTTTGAGATATAGGGAAAAGATCATCCCTAAGTATTACATAACAATAACATAACAACTAAAGACATTCAGCTGTACTTACAGTTTTGCCAGGTAAACGATAAAAAGGAAGATCCCGAACTTTTTCCATAACACAATAAAACGTAAAAAAAGTGATCACCGAAAAGCCTTAAGACCAATGCATATTTTCCAGCGGTAATCGACTGAGGCGAAAAAAAGTTTAAGAATAAACAACATAACGAGTAAGCTCGATCTACGTGTGGTCTCCTCTGCAAAATCACTCCAAATTCAGTGTAGACACATGCTTACCGCCAGCATTGTATGCCGTGCCTACTGTTACTGCGCAAAAGTTTTTACACCAGAACTGATAGAAAGTTTCGAGTAAACAGGCTTTCCGTCGGAAAATTCTAACCGCTACGGCTGAAAACCACGAACCCAAAAAGTAAAGTAACGTTTGCGGTCTTTAACTCGAGTTTCAACGTGGGGAGGATGGTTTCCTCTTTCTTCATTTACGTAAACGCCTGACAGTAAACAAGGACCTTTCTGTTGCGGTATAAAAAAACAGTACTGTCCATGTTTTCAAATATGCTATGGCAACAGTTTACTTTTTAAAGCCAGACTGATAACGTGTTCTTGTAGTAACTTTCTCCTCACAAGTACTTGAAGAGCTTGTCATCCTGAGTTTGATCTTACTCACTCATTTTTTCTCTAGCCAAAAAGCCATAATGGTATGTCGTCAGACAATCACCACAAAAGTTTCGCAGCAAAAGCCAGTAGTCGTAGGTTGTCAGTCAGGCAATCACCGTAAAAGTTTCACACCAGAACTGGTGCAAAGTTTCGCAGCAAAAGCCAGTAGTCGTAAGTAGTCAGTCAGGCAATCACCGTAAAAGTTTCACACCAGAACTGGTGCAAAGTTTCGCAGCAAAAGCCAGTAGTCGTAGGTGGTCAGTCAGGCAATCACCGTAAAAGTTTCACACCAGAACTGGTGCAAAGTTTCGCAGCAAAAGCCAGTAGTCGTAGGTGGTCAGTCAGGCAATCACCGTAAAAGTTTCACACCAGAACTGGTGCAAAGTTTCGCAGCAAAAGCCAGTAGTCGTAGGTAGTCAGTCGGGCAATCACCGTAAAAGTTTCACACCAGAACTGGTGCAAAGTTTCGCAGCAAAAACCAGTAGTCGTAGGTAGTCAGTCGGGCAATCACCGTAAAAGTTTCACACCAGAACTGGGGCAAAGTTTCGCAGCAAAAGCCAATAGTCGTATGTAAGTCAAGAATGTTTCGTTTTGCAGTCAGACAATCACCTATAAAGGCATGTAACCTTATGTCGTGCATGCGATGGTCGTGTGATGTCTATAAGTTATAGAATCGAAGTGCAGTTGAAACAAATGTAAGTAAGATCACTCCAAGGAAGGCAAGCTTTTTTTGCTTTGGGTACAGAGACACGCACCAAAGTAAAATACATGCCACAATACCTTTATCAATTTGGTTGAAGCACCGTCATAGTAAATTTGCGAACAACAACAGTACTTGAGTTTTAATACAGCTACAGAAAAATTCCTGTAGTTTTTGGCAATAAGTTAAGCTTAGGTGAAACCTTCTTCGGTACGTTTAAAAATCGAGTTGAAGACGGCAAACGTGACGTAACTGCGTCCTACTGCGTATCTCGCGCTTCGCGCTCGCGCCTCTTTTGCGCAGGCTACGGTTGAGTTGTAAGGGCGATTATTTTGTAGAAAGCAATAACTTCATGATAACCAGAAGAAAATAAAAATTCCAAAGAAAAATATCCTGTTCTTCACGACAAATGGTTACAAAAAGAACAACATAGTTGTCTATTAATTTGTTTATTCAATAGTCCAGTTTAAACCCTGCTTGCAGCAATTTTAGGAAAATGTGTAAAATACTGCTCACATTTGTAATTTTCTTTCATTTTTTGGCAAGAAAATTGTGAACTATTTTTCATTCTTTTTTTCTACATTGGCCAAAGAGCCTCTCAAACGTAACCATGGCCGGTAACGCCCGCTTTCAAATTTGAGGTCCTACAGCCGGGAAACATCACCAAAAAAGTGTAATCTGAGTCACTGTGTTCGAAGATATGAATAAATTTACTAACAGAGCTGTTACAATTTATACGATAAAAAGCTTTAAGAGCAAGAAATGCCTCAGCGTCAAAACAGATACTAGTATGAAAGTCAAAGAATGATAGCCGTTCGGGATTTACCCCGCTATACTACAATTTACTACACAGACGTTAGCATTGAAATGCAACGGCACACTTGGATGTTGCCTTTTTTAAAACCAACAGTTACTATAACGGACGCGAAATACGTCAATATACGGGTAGTACAAACGTAAAATCTTCCTACCTTTTCCGATCCTAACAGATACCTGTGCAGTTGCTAAACGCCTTCCAAATGACCATAGATCGAGGAGGTTTCCCGTCCCGGTGAGCACATAACAAAAGAGAAATTGGTTCCAACGGAAATATTCCAGAGCGCGCAAACCTGGACAACATTGCAAACGAGCATACCGAATGAAATCAGTTTTGAGTTCACTCCGCTAAGAGACCAGAGTGTATTATTTATTGGAGAGAGTTTTTGTATTCAATCGTCTCAATATTTGATGGCATTTATGTGCATTAGCGAATGTTCTTAATTCGATACACATACACGGCAACCTGAAATGCAGCATTGATCATAGACCACTAGTTGGATTTTACTAAAAATGGATACCCGCAAAATACTGCTAGGGGGTAACCCTCCGATGGACTAGCATCCCATCTAGGGGGGAACAGGGAATGGCAAGATTCCTATAGTCATCCTTCATGGTAAGGAAAGAAACACAACCATTTTGCTTACCTTTTGGCCGCCTTAACATCAGGTTTAAAGTAGAACGTAGGAAAGTAGCTGATATGTAGACAGGCATACACACAAAAGTGTTTTCTATAAAGGATCGACAGCGAAACGACTAAAAACAAAGCGGTGAGCGGTGCTTGACTCAACCTTGTCATTTTCTCACTACGTGTATCTTTTACAAGGTATTCACAGCAGGACGTTTTGCTTACACACCCAAACAAATTTCCGTTTTCACAGGCAAAAGGTGTCATTTCCACAGCTCGCTTGGAGTGATTTTCACGCGCAGTTACTTGCTTCGCCCGGCTAATATCCATGTAAATTACAGTGCGATTGCCAGGAGAAAAAATATACCTTTTTATCCAGCCAGAACCGGCATAAATTTTTCATATTTTCAGCTAGCGAGGCGCTCATTCAGATTTCCCAGCCAGCTAATTAGCCAATGTTTTTTTTTTCCAGCTAGCTCAAATTCTGCCTGTAGAGCGGGTATTTTGTCGAGCGGCTCTGTCGGGTACTCCTGATTAAACTCTCAAGGGTACTGATTCAAACAAAAGCAATCTTATAAATTATCGACAAGCGATTTACCGAAACTATACCCGGCAACTTTATAAGCACAGACTTTCTTGCTGTTGCTGCTTATCTCAAAAATTTTGAAAGGACTCGACAAGACTGCTTGTTTTCACGCGACGATTTTGATTGTTCTGTCATTCGCACATGGGGCACCGATAAAAGCAAAGCTGTGATTGGAGGAGTCACCATACAGCAACAGTGGCGCGAACACCTTCCAGGAAATAAGAGCTGAATTATAATTGGCTAATCGCGAGAAAGGAATTTTGTTCGATTTTTAGCAGCCGTTAGTGGGGAGGAGCGTTGCGTGACGACACTGATAACGGCTGTGTAGCAGACTATACCCCTGCCTTGACTTGAAAGAATGTTAAGTTTCCCAAAAAGCACGTGTACACGACAATACAAGGAGACTGTCTCTTGGTAGCTCGGATGAATGGCTAGGCTACCAGGTAAAGAGATGAGGCTTTGATCTGCGTTTTAGGAAAGCATAGTTCCCGTAACAGCTGATACTACATACAATCGTGCAATCGGTCCTTTGATAGAAAATTATTTTGTTAATATTTATACTTTACAGATGGCAGCAAGTAATTTTTATTCCTCCCTTGTTATACCTAGAACACTAGCCTGCAAAGCAAGCGTTTCCGCGAGTTCTGAGGCAAAGTTGTGATGAGAGCAAAAAAAAAAAAGTTCGCGCCAGAATTCAACTACAAAACCTTGCTTCGTGGGCTACAAGCAGACTTATACTATACCCTGACTGAGTTTTATGCCGACTTTGAAATAAATTTGTCATGGTGTGTACACGTTGTATTCATTCCGATGGCGAAAAAAGAATACCAGAATAATAAAGTTCATTCTACATTTAATGCATGTGTTATATATAGTGGATTTTCCGTAAAGACCAACCTGATTTTTTTTAAAAAAAGGTGGAAGGTATGCCTACAAAAATACTGGCTCGGGATGGGATAGAACGGGATAGGACGAACACTTGCGGAAGCACTTGATACGCAGGCCAGCTAACAATTTTTTTAATAAAATGTATATAAAGAATGAATGAAGTGAACTAAAATATCGATGAGGACATTTAAGAGGTTGATTTAAACTGAACTCCGGGCGATCCAGAGACCTAGTCTCAGTCTCATACATGGTGCGCGAAAGCTGTTCAGGGTGCCAGGTGCTAGCAGGGACTATCGGGGGCGTACCTACCTGTACGCACGGTAAGCACATGCGTACCTGAAAAAGGTCGGGGGTAAAAAAATAAATTAAATAACATAAAAAGCAGAATAATTTAAAAAAAGTAAGTCTAAACGTTAAAAACAAAAAAATGCAATTCCGTTTAATTTTGCCTCAATTCTTTTTAACAACTGTTTGATTCTTTGGAGTATTGTTTTCGATAACAACGGACTGTTTGTTTTTTTTCATTTGAATCTTGAATAATATACATAAGAATGTCGGTTTTCAAAACTACGGAACTTCTTTTCTCCTACACGATCACGTTAAAGTGGCAAAAACAATGTGGTAAAAAAGGTTTAAAAAATAAATGAAAAGTCTGAGATCCTACCTTGCTTGTTGGCTTAATTTATAATAAGCGATTGATTGCTTTAGTCAATGAACTGCTCAAAAAGGCGACAAAAACTCATACAAAAGTACGTAAGGCTTAAGCTTACTATAGGCTTTTGTTCATTATGCCCTTGTTTCTCCACTAAAATGCACCACCATGATGCTCCGTTGTTTCCACTAAACTACTCTGTCTTCCCCCCAAAAAGTCACCTTGAATGCTCGATAATGTTCATCACAGAGAGGTTTTTTTGAAAATTAATTTTAACGCTAGTAACAAAAACGCATAAATGGTACAGCAAAAAAAAAATCGTATAAACGGCTGTATTAGGATAGCATTTATTTATTTTTAATTTTGACTTTAACTCAGTCTTCTCTTTCTCTGAAAAATAAAATTAATCTTTATTTTCTCTTAAAAAAAGTTACACTTTTCCGGGCAAATGCCGCAAAAATGTTCGACTGATGCTTTATGCTTTCGCCTTACTAAAATGTCACCTAAAGATGCTATATAGAATAATGTACAAAAGCCAAGCTTACAAACCTTTAATTTGAGGTTGGAGGGAAGAAGATTTGAAAAATTGTGCTTACCTCTGGAAAAATCTGGCTTCACCCCCTGACTATGGTGTTTCTATTTGTTAAGACACTAATTAAAATAGTCTGAAAACTTTTACTCAACTGATCGATGACTAATTTCTTACTAGTCAATCACGCAAGTGGATGATACAAGCAAAAACGACTACAGTCAACTCTCTCTAAGACGGACACCTTTGGGACCGGCATTAAGTGTCCGTCTTAGAGAGGGTCAAATAAAAGGAGTAAAGAAAGGCAGGGACCAACTCTAGGTGTCCGTTTTACAGAGGTGTCCGTCTTATAGAGGTGTCCGTTAAGAGAGAGTCGACTGTATCACTGTACAAGCCACGTCCTTTAAAATTTGCAGGTTCAACAAAATTCCAGAGGAGAGCGACCATACAAAGGTCCCCTGAATTGTGCGAAACAGCTGTACAAAGAGAGAGGTATAGCGTCATTATACAAAGGAACATGTGCAACGCTACTCAGAGGTTAGTAGACACATAGCGAAGTGAAGCATTTACAAAGGGTAAAACATTGACAGTCAAATGACGTGCAACTTTCTCTCTTATTATATCGCGGAATCCATGAGTGGTCAAGATGAAGCGAAGCCTGCATTCTGATTGGCTACATGAGCGGGGAGGATGGGCCTATGCCCTCTCGGGATTTCCCGCGTTGATCCCGCTAGAATATGTTTTCCTTTTGGCCATATAATAAAACGTTTGTTGACCAAGCTTTTTCTGTCAAAATGGCTGGATATTGGCCTCGTTCTTTTTTTGCCTTTTTTAGTTAATTGAACAAATTTTGTGAATGTCTGTTGCAGATATTCCTGGAATGGGTTGCTATTTCTTCAGCTATGAATGGATTCTTAGCAAAATCACCTTAGAGGGAGAAAGGTATACGCAATATACTGAAGTAATTAGCCCACATCCCCTGGAAATTTTATCGTAAACGCCTTTTGAAGCCGGTCGAACCGTCCCCTAGTCTCTATCTGGCCAGAAAGAACCAAATCTGCCCTGCAATGTAACACTTGAGGGTACTACCGATGTATGGGTCGGGTAAATCACCTATAACCTGAGACCGTGTACGTTGTTATTGATGAACAAAACATCATCGTTGCCCGCCGTTGTCGTGGTATCAAGGAACTTAAGCACAGGCGTTTCTGAGCGGCACATGTCAACCTGAAGTGAAGCCCTGTCTCCTTCAATATGCCTTGACTCTACCATGTTTGCAATGCAAAGTGTTTTTACTCTAATAAAGACGATTTGCCGGAAAAAATTGGGCGAAACCACTGCCTAAGAATTCAAAATGTCCACTTATGGTTGATGTGCCTCGCTCAAAAACCTCCCCGCTTAAGCTCCCTGTTCACATGAAGTCCCCATTGAGATTCTCGCGAAATAAACTCAAATCAGTTATTGTGGCCAAACAATAAGTATATCTTGATTGATCATCTTCCCTGACTTGCACCCATGCCGAAAAACGATGGAATGCATCTTTGAATATCATCGAGATATTAGTTTCTGTCTCTTTTTTTCTTTCTAGCCGTGAAAATTTAAACCCGCTTAGGTATATCCTTGCCGGAGGTATGTTGTGTTTGTTCACTTATGTAAAGATAATCCATAAAAAAGAAGAAGGAGAATCAGTCGCAACCCTAAGAATGGGAATGGTCCTAAATATCAAAAAAGTTTGCAAACGCTTGCTTTGAAGTTGTTAAAGGATTGCTAATCATTGGCAGCACTCAAAACAAAAATACAGAGTTTCTTTTGACACGTAGGAACCGTATTTGGTAAACACCACCAATTGCCCAGAGAAAGGGAATAATATTTTCCCCCTGAACGGTCAGATATAAAAGGGTTTTTGATACTCACTTTTTATGCTCATGCCTTAATTATATCTATACTACTGATTAACTTTAGCTTTATAGGATTTATTTCCTCTTTTTGGGTATTGCAGTGGGCTAGAACTCAACTCAAAAGCCTTGCTCCTTCGGCTCCCGAACCCAAGAAGTTTGAACACTGCCTGTTAGGTAGACTTGCCTACAAATTTAGCTCAAATTTTTTTTCACGAGCGCGAAGCGCGATCGAGTGGTAGATTTTTTATCTTTTCTGCGGCAAAAGTGAGCGAGAGAGTAGACTTGCCTACAAGTCGAGCTCATATTTTTTCACGGGCGCGAGGAGCGAGCGGTAGATTTTTATCCAACTACCAGAACCGGAAATGAGAAGCGAAGGACTTTAAGAAAGTCTAGCGAGAGAGCGGGAGCTGCGGGAGCTGCGGGAGCTCAACTTGTTCTCCCCCAGAAAAAAATCGCATCAAGTGACGTCATTTTGGCGCGAACTTTTTGCGTCCCTGACGCGTGTGTCAAAGTTTGTCAAAACAAGTCGGTAATGTTTTTCCGACTCATGGCTGCCAGGTAAAACTGGCCTTGGTAAATACTCAAATGGAGTAATAAAACGCCCACTAAATCTTTTGTGCGCGTTGCAGTTCCCGATAATGTTTGCCTACAAAATGCACAGCTCAATTTATAAATAGTTAAATAGTTAAAGTCACGTTTCATCTGGCGTGATCGGGTTTAATTGACTGCGCATTAGTAAAACCGTTCTTGATTGGGTAAAACTCACAGAAGGAAAATTCCTTCTGTAAATTTGGCACGCTGCAGGGGTAAAAGTCCTTGGCGCTGTGGCCAACTATCGGAACCGGAAATGAGAAGCGAAGGACCTGTTAGGCTGATATTTTAAACAGCGTTACCCCAGAAATTCAAAATCTTATCCTGGTTTTTTTATGGCATAGCGAAAATAGTTGTGTTGCCTTTTCCCCACCTCGGGTTAATTTCATTGATGTGTTTGCGTGTGTTTTTACCTTGTAAGGTACGACAGGCATGATCTGCTGGTTCTCCATTCTTCCCGCCGATGTGTTGAAATCGCGTGTACAAATAGGTAACTCATGAAACACAGATACGTAATCGCGTGCGTTCACTTGTCGAACGTTTCGCCCGAAGTTTTGTTAGCATTGCACGTCCGCAAGTGTTTTTATTTGAGCATTCTTCCTCCGTTCACCTGCTATTTCTTGCATATGTGCCTACGTTGTTCTGTGCTCATTTGGAGGACAGGCAAGTACTAAGTGAGTCAACCGGACTCTCTAATTTTCCCATATTAGCACTTCAGTCTAGGGAAGCTGTTTCTTTGCTCTTCCATTGACGGAAAGAAGTTTCAACAACATTACGGCATATGGTGCGTTTATCTTCAAATTGAATTCTGGATATTGAATAAGTAATGGCAAGATCTTACGCCATATCGTTAAAATTTCGTCCTGGTTATAACAGGGTAGTAATTATGAACCGACCCTGGCTCCAATTGTAGATATGTTCAGTGAAACGTTTTAAAATTCCTTTTTTGTAACCAGCCTCGTTATTCTCTTTCCTCAATACTCATCTTTTCTCGTTGTTCTTTGCCCTTTGTTAAACTTAACAGTTTTTCTGCCTTTGCGAGTCTAGTCGTTTGTCAAAAGGTGTAACAATTGTCCCTTGCACAAACTCTTTAGATACTCCCTGTTTGTAACCAGCCTCGTTTTGCTTTCCTCAATACTTATCTTTTTTCGTTGTTCTTTGCCCTTTGTTAAACTTAACAGTTTTTCTGCCTTTGCAAGTCTAGTCTTTTATCAAAAGGTGTAACAATTGTCCCTTGCACAAACTCTTTAAAGACTCCCTGTTTGCAGAGAATGTTATAGACTTATATTTATTCTTCCTCCGTAGTTGATTTTCTTCCTCGACCATTCTCTTTTAGCTCCCGAAGGAAAGTATCCTAGAGGAGTAAGAGATGCATTTATAGAACTAGTAAGTTCGCTGTTTACAGGCCGTGGCTGATTTGTTGATCACTTGAGAACATTTAAAACATGTTGACGTCTCTCTTATAAACTATGGTAGTGTAGTCAATGTAGAAAATTGTGGTCAATTTGTTGCTTGTTTGTTCTTTGTCTGGAACCACAACGACGGTATCGTGAAAAAAGAAAACAATTGGTTTTAAGAGCAAAGCAACAGCTCTGCACGTGCAACATCCTTTGATTCACACTTCTCAGACTCATTAATAATTCATTAAGAAAATACAAAGGAAAAAAAAATGTTTAATGAGTGTTTGGAAATCAGATGAAAAACTGCTCATTTTTGCCTCCTTAATTTCTCTTTCTAAAATCATTTTGTTTGAGAAGTAATATCAAGCATTCGAGACTATTTCATCACTAGATGAAACTCCTCGAAGTTGGTCAAAAATACTCCGCTGCGCGTCGTATTTTCAACTCTCTTCTCGGTGTTTAATCTGGTGATGCATCTCATGCTTGATATATTACCTCTTTGACGTCCAGTGTGCGACAGGACGTGAAACTTGAAATGGAGGACGTGAAAACACGACTACGAATTCTCCTTTATCTTTTGAACCTGCATACAGTCGGATTCGACAAAATAAGCGGGTATTGATAGACACGATAAAGTTTGAAAGAAGGCATATTCACTTTTAGTGACGTTTTCGCTGCCGTCGTCGTCGTTGCTTAAGCTCCCTTGTAAACCTGAGCACATGGGAGGAACAGCGCACCATTGCTTTATTACTGCAAATACTCTTATAGAAAATGGCTCTCCACTAAGGAGTACTTTTGAATTTGTCCAAGTGTTGAAGAACACCTAATTTGACACATAATGCGTTGCGGGTAAAATCTGTATTTTGGGCTAACTTGGTTATTTAATCATTTTCTAGGTTAGAAATGAAAGCTTCGCAAGTCTATATAAGGGACTAACTCCGGTGTTGATGCGTGCTTTTGCAGTCAACGGGGTAAGTGAAGAGAGGAAATGCAGAGTGGTGCGAAAAGCTAATAGGAAGAAAAGAAGGACTGTTCCATCTTCCTCTTCACGCCAACGCCACTTTCTGACCTCTTTGAGGCTTGAAATCCCCCATGTTTGAACTGCGAGAACTACTAGCACCGGCTTACGGTCTCAGAGAAAGAAGGAAAAAGAAACACTGTCCTGAATGAATCTGATTTTATTTGGCGTGGTTTTGACTTGGACGTCAAGACGTCCATGGTGAACCGTCATAGCCTCTTACGCAGACACCCCATGGTGAACCGTCATAGCCTCTTACGCAGACACCCCCAGTGGATAAGTATTTGGGAAACCAATTTGCCACTTTAAGAACGAGAAGGAAGCTGAGTTAACTTTCGCAAAGACTTCTGGGACTGTTACTAAGGACAGGGAAAATATGTATAATAGCTGACCGGCGTGTTCCCAGTAATGATCCCACAAACACTTGCGGTACGCATTTCGGCTCCAGTTCCCTTCTCGTTAAAAAGTGGCGAATTACGTTATCCACGTTTTCGACATCTCGGGTCTGGGAGATTAATTTGGAAGGAGAAATCAATCACTAGAAAACTCAGAAAAAATCCCCCCCCCCCTCCCCTTAGGTGAGAATAGAATTCATGACCCTTCGAGTTCTAGATCAGATGCTCTAACCACTGACCCAAAACCTCCGTATTAAACATTAGCATTTGACTTGTAAGACTGATCCTAAATGGGATTTCTGTGGACCAATTGTGATTTAAAACTCGCCAGCGATTCACTAATATAAGACTAACGAAGGGATTGTTCAAAAAAATGCGTCTTTCCTCGTGTTTTTAAGTAAAACTGATCTCAGCTTCTTGGTAATCCTAGTGATTTCTATTTTTAGGGTGTTTTCTTTGGTTATGAAGTGGCCTTGAAGTTATTTAACTGGATTGCACCAGAATAAGGATTTTTTCCAGTGTCATTAAAATAATGAAAGCCTTCTATCCTGTGGAACGACGGAGAATGCGACGAACATTGTGTGTGTTAAATTACTGTGCTTTTTAAAAACACGCGAGCTCTGAAGTTCAAAAGCCAACTCAAGTTTGCGTTTTTCGCTGCCGTCAATCATCTTAGCGGACCTCTTAGGACACAGAACTTTACTTAAACAAGTTCAAAAGGTCATTGTTTGTGATCTGTGGTTGGTGAATTGGAATCCGTTTTGTGTGTTTGTGTGTTTCAAGGTTCGTTGCTTGTGATCGTAGTTATGATTGACGGCAGCGAAAAACGCATTTGTGAAGGCTTTAGAACTTTAGAGTTGGCGTGTTTGTGAAAAGCGCGGTAAAAACGGTCGTTTTATTTTGGAAATTCATGTTTATGAAACAAAAATGCGATAATGAGAGAGTCAGTTGTAAGCTTTTTTAGCCTACAATGCGAGGAGCAGCCTTTGTTGCCAAAGATGGCGTCTCTCGGGACGTGAAGTCCACGGAGAAATTGATGATAATGAAAAAATAGTCAATGATAATGGATAAAGAGTGAAAATAAAGTGGCAATATTTATACAAAAAGAAACAAACTAACGTGGCTACTCTTCAGCATAGGTGGGTTATTTGGTATCAAATGCGCCAAACCTTTGTATCGTGGTCGTGGGGGTGCCTTTCAGAGCTGTGAATAATTTGAACCATTTTACCTTTTTTTCAACATGACAAAGAAAACAAAGCCATTTCTCTGCCCTAACGGCAAATAGTTTGTCGATCCTGTGAGGGTGATAAAAGACGAAATGATAGAAAACATTGAGAAGTGTCGTCAAGCTGTTGGCGTTGTCTTTTCAGTTGTTGATTTGAAACTGAGGTGAAGGAACCGACACTGCTGATCGTAAAGAATAGGGGTCACTCTCCCCGGGAGCTGAGGACTACCCCTGACTCTGTTAATATGTGGTGACAGTAAATGAGGTCAGTAATTGAGTGATTCCGTCAGCCAGTGTACTCACGATGGTGCCGTCCGATGGCTTTGCTGTTCCTTCGCCGTCACCTCGTCTAGAAAGCAAGTCGTCATTTAGCTCATCCAGTGAGCGATTCTCGCACCTAACACCGACGCCGGCACCAATTTTTTTAACGCTTTTTCTATCAAGATAAGAATATGGTCTTTGCACGCACTTTGAGTCTCCAACTTCACTTGTTTAAAAGCTCTCTTGTTTCCCTTTCCTAGGATCCAAAAATTGATAGTGTCTTTTTGCAGCGCCTGAAAAACTGTCTGTGAAGATGTCTTTCTTGTTATGAAAAAAATTGTTTCTTTACATTCAAGTATGACTGGCGTAGATACTCTAGTACCATAAAGAAGTTTCAGGTTATCCATCAAAGCCTGAGCACGGCCTTGCTCGGCGACCTCTAAGGCTTCGTCCGTATTTTGTAGCTTTATCAACACCCGCCACAGCGAAGTATAAGCATTTCGATACTGATCCCGAAAAAACATTTTGCACCTGTTTTCGGAAACTGAATTTTTCCTAACGGTATCATAGTTACTTACGCTAGATCGAAAATAATTGAGAGCCTCGTTTAAAGAACCCAGGGACTCGAAATCAAGACCTAAATAAAAACACGACTTTGCTTCTCCCGGTTTGTCACCCACTTCCTTTGCAATACTTAAATCTTGTTTGTGGTCGACTATGGCTCGTTCAAAGTCACGAAGCGATTGATAACTATTGCCGAGATTTCCATAGGCATGTCCTTCTCCGACCTTATGTGATATACTATGGCTGTTTCGTATTCACCAAGTGAGTGGTAAGCGACACCTAGATTGCCATAAGCGCCCCCTTCTCCTGCCTTATTCTTTAATTCTCTGCAGATGCTGAGATCTTCCTTATGGCAACGTATGGCACTTTGGAAGTCCCCAAGAGAGTGGTAAGCGCTGCCGAGATTACCATACGCACATCCTTCACCTATTCTGTCATTCACCTCCTTAGAAATGCAGAGTTGCTTCTTGTGGTATTCTAGACCCTTCCGAAAGCTGCCAAGCCACTGATAAGCGTTTCCTAAGTTGCCGTAGGCACTTCCTTCTCCGTCTTTGTTACCTACCTCTTTGCAGATTCTCAGCTCTTCCTCATGATACTCAATGGCTCGTTGTATGTCACCAAGTGATCGATAAGCCCTCCCGAGATTGCAACAGGCAGAGGCTTCACCGATTTTGTCGCCTAATTCCTTGGCAATGATGAGGTGGTTCTTGTGGTGTTCTATGGCTCGTTGAAATTCACCTAGTGAACTGTAAGTGACGCCGACATTGTTATGAGCACGCCCCTCCCCTTGCCGGTCACCCACTTCCTTAGCAATAGCGAGATGTTTTTCAAGGTGATCTATGGATCTGTGGAAGTCTCCAAGTGAGTCAAATGTGTTACCGAGATTGCCATAGGCCCGACCTTCTCCGGCTCTGTCACCCAGTTTCTTGGAAATACTCAGGTACTGCTCGTGGCACTCTATCGCACGTTTAAAGTCACCAAGTGATCGATAAGCAGTGCCTAAATTGCAATAGGCACAACCTTCTGCGATCCGGTCTTTCGTCTTTTTAGCAATGGTGAGAGCCCTTGTGTGACACTCTGTTGCTCGTTGGAAATCAAGAAGTGATTTATAGGCATTGCCCAGATTGCCATAAGCTTGTCCTTCTTCGGAAAGGTCACCAACTTCTTTAGCAATGCAGAGATGCTTCTTACCGTACTCTAAGGCTTGTTGGAAGTCACCGACTGAGTCAAAAGCGTCACTGAGATAACCACAGGCCCGTGCTTCTCCAGCCTTGTCGCCCACATCCTTCGCAAAGGCCAGCTGTTTTTTCTGATACTCAATAGTTTGTTGCAAGTCACAGGCGTTATCCACACCGCCACAGAAAACGTCGTTATTGGCCATATCGCCCATTGTTTTGACAGTTCCAAAGTAACTCGCTATATACTGCAGGACATTGAACACCCTTTGTGCCATCTGAATGATATAGTCCTGCAAAAGTGATAAGTACATGCCAAACAAGTCAATACTTTGTACCCTCTCAACCTGCCAAAAGCATCCACTAAAGCACATCCTCTCCCCAAATGAAGAAATATAAGATAAGGACAAATGGATATTTCCCGTTATTCCACACTTAAGAAGTATTTTATGAAACAGAACAAATATAAATTATTGTTCATCTTCTATGTTCAGTTCGTTATTAACTCTGAACCTGGTGGTAAATAATGGCTTTCATTCTTTCTTTTTCAAGGAAAATTTCTTCGTCGGCAACAATGCACTTCCCGGATAGTGTCATGAGACTGGTGGCTGAGAGGATAATATGAAGTTGTCTTTAGCCTGGTGTTAACATTCGCGCTTAGTATCATGGATATCCCGGTTTAAAGCGTTTTTAAATCTAATTATGATTACTTCAAAAATGTTATGGAAGAAGTTATTGTACGGTAAACTTGACTGATTATCCTGCTCTTGTTTCCTAGAGAATTTCGCGCCCACTGAAATTTGGTTTTACGGAGCACTTTGCCATTTAGAGGGAATGTTTTGTTGTTTTTTTTTTTTCTCGTACAGCGCACAATTTTGTGGTACTGTCTAGTGAAAGCTGATGTATTAACGATTTTGAGGTTGTTATAGCCTTGAAAGATCATATAGATCACTACCTAACCAGCAGTAGGAATTTAAGTCGTGTTCTATCGGAATCAATCAGTTGATTTCGGGAGTACTTTATAGCTTGTCGTTTCACTCAACAAAAAAGGAAATGATGACGAAATGATTCTCCTGGGTTTCTCCTTGGTCCTTTTGCAAGCGATCTGTATACATGTTTATCAAAGTGACAACGGTTTCTCTGCTCGATTTCAAAATACAATCGCTTCGAGCGCGTCAGAAACTATAGATTCACTTCTTGGCGTTTCAGCTTTAGGTGTTCATACCACATCGGATATCTTTTCGTGTTGGCACGAAAGCTATCTGGTGTATTGTGAATATAGCCTTCGATTCGATCCTCAATTACTCACACTCAATTATTGCTCACTTGATTTGGAAAAACAAGAAAGTTTTAACCGTTGACCTTTTACAGGAAGATTCATCGAAACTTCCATTGACTGTTATTGAACTATGCCAATATAAACAGCACTAACTTTTAACGATGAAAACAAGTGGGATATTTAGTAGCAGAGTAATCTTTACCAATGGCCAAATGTTCGCCAGAATTCCCTTCCAGATTCACAGCAGCATTCAAATTGCCGCAGCAATAACCCAGAGCAATAACTGAAAAGTCAGTACAGTTGAACCTCTCCTGATGAACACCTCTCCGCTATTACGGTAAGCTCACTTGGCCCAAAAGCCCGGGGGGGTACTTAAGGAATTTCTGGGTGGAGATGTGCCGCTGGGACCCTGGAACCCTTAACCTATACTAGAGCTAGTTCAGCTAAATTTTGCTACCCTATACTAGAGTAAACTCGCCAAATCCCCCGTAGCCTAGAGTAGCAGTTTCCCTGGTCTAGAACCAACTGATCAGTTTCCTGAAAAAATAATACCCTATTCTAGACCCAAACGCTCTGATTTATATACCCTATCCTAGAGTAAACTGCTTGAAAACCATACCGTTTACAGCGGCACATACCTATATAGCTCATATATGGTAGTATCCCCCCCCCCCCGGGCCCAAAAGACATCAAACTTCATTCCCAATCCTACCTTCATGATTCAAACACCTCTGTTATTAAGTTTTACACTTGGCTCGGTCCTTTAATTTTGGTGTCCGTTTCCTCTGTTCTTTTTTGTAAGGAGGTATGACTTTATTTTTCCGCTATCAGATGAACCAATTTCTCCAAATGTTTTATACTAAATTGGAACATCATATACAGCCAAATTTAGAAGTGAAGTTCTCTGGAACTCGAAAGCGAAATACTCATTGACCTTGGAAACAAAGCAGCCAAATTAGACAGTGATCACGTAAGACTCGAAAACGAAACAACCGAGTCTAGAGAAGAAAATGAATTATATTTTATTTATTAGGTATGATTTGACTACGGGCTTCTCTTGCCAGATTTCATATCGTGGGGGACTGCTGTGTATGTTTCCATGTATCATGGGACTAGGAGCCAATAACATATTTATGGACAATGATTTAAAACGGAAGGTTAAAAAAGAGTAGTACTTATTTCTTTTGTTACAAAAAGTCGCTTTAGAACCCTTTTAAACCAGGCAGCTTATAGATTTCGCTTAAACTTCACGAAAATCGAGGCGGTTATTGGCAGGAAAAATTCCCATGAAAGATTTTGGAAGAACAGTTCCCAGTGCGGGGAAATGCGGCTACAAGCAAAATAGGTAATGGCGTCATTTCGTTGCTATTAGAAGTCACAACTCCGATGTCGTCATTGTAGCCCTGATCATGATAAATTTTCATCTTTATTGAATACAGCTTTAGTGGTAATTTTTTCAAATCTTTGTTAATGGCGACGTAGTTTATGCTCAAACTTGGGAGGTTTTCCGTGACGCGCGATGGGACCCTAATAGACCATTTCCGAGTTCCAGCGGGCCTCTGTTTCAAAACGAGGGTAGGTGCTCAGCCTTTGACATGGAAATCATTTTCATTTTTCATTCTCATGCAAATAAAATAAAACTCATTTTCAAAAGAAAGGTTGTACACCTAGCCTTATTTTGAAAGTGAGGGGTTTGGAACTCGGGGGTGGCTTATTATCAGTGTTACGTGTGATGGGGTCCAAAATTTGACGCGTGAGGCGTTAATGGGCATAGCAGCGTGATGCGTGATTGACTTTTTCACAACGCGTGACGCGTGATTTTCCTTTGAAATTTCCGTCATTTGAAACTAGAGGCAGAGACATTTTAAAATATATTAGATAGTTATGACACGCGCTTTTTTCTCGTTTCTCGACCTCTGATTTCCTCAGATGAAATGATAATAGGATACTTTTTAATGTCGATAATAT
>CALNXK010000084.1:2090000-2095000 GCA_942486035.1 Porites lobata
ACCACTGACCAGTCGATAGACGCGAGGAAACGCCCAAGCTCTGACTTACGACTGGCCCGAGTGTCCCGCTTGGAAAGGGTTCTTCTACTTGGGCCTTCCCTTGGAGCACGAGTTGTTGGGTGCACGATGACGATATTGTGATCCGATAGACCAAACGGCAGTAAAATCTGTACGGAATTTATGTCGTACAAATCTGGTTGATTGGTTAAGACCAAGTCTCAGAAAAAAGCGGAGAAGGAGTGTCTGTGGGGAGGGTGCGACTGTACACAGGCTAGTCTCAGACGGACAATCCATTTCTAGATCTAGCGTGAAAACGACCAATAACAAAATTTCCGTGTCCCATGTTTTTAATGATAGCGAAGAACTGTAGGGAATGACTGTCTGCCGTTGCCTTGTCCGTAGGCTTCATTATTCCGCGCAGCTAATGCGTTTCGGGTCATGTGGTCCTAGCGCGTTCCCCGCCGAAATGCCTTGACTGAGATTGCGTGGGAAGATGCCGTACAGGGACTAGGCATGGCAATGTCTACCGTAGCGTCAGAGAAAAACAGGGAAATGTTGTTTATCGGCGACGTGTTTTACAAACAGTGACATCTCTGCCAGCTGTTTCACTAGTGTTTCGAGGGCACGACCTCCTAAAAATCGCAAATATTCATCCCCAGCAAAAAGCCACACTTTCGCTTTGGAAAAAATTAGTTCCCCGAGAGAGTGACGGAAATGGAGCCTAGGTCTTGGTCAACACCTAAAAGGCGCTTCGCCTAACGTGCGTACGGAGTCACACTAACAGGTGAAAGAAAAAACGCAACCATAAGTGATTTTAGTACCTCCCTTAAAAGTAGCAAATCCAGGGAACAGTTTATTTTAGGGTTAACTGTTTTTTACTCTATTTACGGCTAACGGTTAAAATTTTTCAATTTTTACGGCTATCGACTAAATTTTTGGCCGTTTTACGCCTATCGGTTAACCCCATTGAGACCCTCAAGTAACTAACCAGGTTAATAAGTAGACTATAAGCAGTAATGCGTTACTTAATACGTTTAATTTTATGTCTCTGACTGGTAGACTAAGTGGACTAGATAAGTAGCTATACGTTAATGGTTTTAATACAAAACCAATGTTTTGGGATGAGTGGAAAAATATTTGTTGTGATGCCCACAAAAGCTCAGAGCGCTGTATCTCGTATTTTCGGATCAAGTGCATCTCGGGCTCGGATTTTTGGATCACTGCGTCTCGGGCTCGGATTTTTTTAGCGCTAAGACTCGGGCTCGGATTTTACAAACAAATTCAAGGCTCGGGCTCGGATTTTTAAACTAGGGTCTCGGCGTCTCGGCAAGGCTCGGATTTTACCATTCGTCACCCCTAACACTCAGGGTCTTTAAATAACTGAGGAGAAAGTGCTGCCTCTGTAATAACATCTGCAAATGGTTAGACTTTCTAGTCTTCTCGGATAAGGACGATAAACCGTAGGCCCCGTCTCACAAGCCCTTGCACATGTAATAAATCTGTGGGACGTTAAAGAACCCACTCACTCTTCGTAAAGAGTAGGGCACGTAGTGCCCGGTGTAGTGGTCTATCTCACTTTCACACTCATATATGGGGGCATCATCACTCATTCCTTCCGTACTTGTAAACTGCACCTTAAGCAGTCTGGCAAAGTCCCCCAACCACTGTTGTAAATTATCCCTGAAAAGCCCTGAGGGGAGTGGATAATAAGATAATTACAATTACAATTTTGAAATATTCGACAAACTCATACTAGCATAATACAAATTCCCTTGAGAACATCACGTGTTCTGAATTGGAAAGTTCGCCAAAGCAAATACAGTGGTTAAAATTGAGGAGGGAGTGAATTACGATGACTACGATGTACTTGAAGAAAAATTGATTCAGTTTACTTCAGTCTGGATATCTTAGGTTTCTAAGTCAACATAGAAGCTGTTTAGGTAAGTGTTCCTTTAAAGGAAAACAAGTAATCGTTCCCCGCGCAAAACAAAGGAAATCAATCAACTAATTAACTATGCGCCTTTGATAAATTATCAGCATGATGGTCATGTTGAAAATATATTCTTCACGTTCGTGCTCATTACTTTATATGGAATTTGGAAAGTAGTTCTTCCACTGTAGTTTTGCTTTGGTAATGTCCGCCTTCCAAAATCGTTCAAAGGCAAGCTTACGAGCGTCGTTGATAGACGGGACCACGACGGCGATTAGTCAACGGGACGGTCAAAGTAATAGGTTTATAATAGCTCAGCACGTGCATGACGCTTTTTGGCAAATTTCTTTACCGTCCTTGCGCACAACTTCGACGTGAAATGGCCAAATTTTATGTTTATTGAGAACGGGAACGGCAAGGCAGCAAATTCTACCATTTCTGTGAGCACTCAAGGGTGGTCACCTCCAAAAGCAATCATACATTTTGGATTTATATTCCTGAATAGCCTTTATTTTTCTCTCGGCATGCAGTTTGTTGGTGTTGCAGCGGAAACCATTGTTGGTTGGCTTGTGTGTTGTGCTGTGGGTATTGTTCAATGTCTTCTCAATGTTTTGTTATACGCCATTTGGCGATAGCAACGGTCCGCAACAGCGAGAAACAATTTAAATATTTTATTTGTGTTTCATTACCTTTTTCTGCCGAATGTCTCGCTAATTTCTCTTTAAAGGCTGTATCTTCACTAGATTCTTAGTTGCAATTGTTGGTTTACCAAACACAGACCTTACACGTACACTAGACCTATTCTTCAGCAGCTCCCTCTATAAGCGCGTTATGCTAATTTTCCTAATTTGTTCTCTTCATATTACTTTATTCCCAAGTGAGTGCGCATTATATGTAAGATGGCTGAATATTGGCCAAGTTGATCAGGTTAATAAAAATGCAACAATGAACGAGGAAAAAAATCTAACCATCTTGAGCGAACAAGCTTGCTGGTCAATAAAGGATTTATTATAATGGACGAAAAGAGGACTTTTTTCGTGGGGCCAACTCCGAAAATCCTGAGCAGGCCAGATGGGATTATCTTGCCCGCTCAGATACATAATAAAGCGACTTACGCTAGTAGTTTGTATATTGTAGTTTGAATGCGTGGCACGTTGTTGCTATGTCGCTTGCAGTTAAATCCAGATTTCCTATTTTCATTGTCGTTTTTTTTATAATTTTCGTCACTCGCATTTTCCTGTGTAAGTGTGGGGGGTACAGATTTTGTAGGAATAGACCAACAGGACTTGACAGTTTAACTTGGTCTAATCTTCTTCTGTGTAACAGTGTAACAGTGACGAGCTTGACCAGAACTAAAACTGAATATATCCTAGCTTACAGAGTGCTTAAGCAAGAGCGATAGCATTCATGTGCGAAAAATAGGTGTTTAGGAGTGTTTATAAATATAGGATCAAAAGAAACCGTAATTGAACTGTTTCCGGCTGCTACGGTGAAAATTTTTTCATTGAAATCGCTAGTCAGAATGGTGAAATTTTTCCGAGATTTATCGAAACAGATTTTAGTTTTAAGTTAGTAAAGTAAGTAAACTTCGCTTAAAACTGATTCAACCTGGAATAGAGAAATTAAAAGGTGTCAAGGCGCGTAGCTCAACCCAAGTTTTAATGAGTTGGAGAAAACTGATTATTATGCGAACTTCGAAGTAGAAGTGTGAACGAACGTACCACTTGAACAAACGAAGCTCGTAACCAAAATTACTTGTTATTTCGATATCCCAGCTGCAAACGCCTTTCCAGGAGGGGAATTTGGTTTCTAATAACACTTACGTTCGTATCCTGAAGACAGTCTGTGAAGATAGTTTTAAGGAGGTCTCAAAGGTGTTATCAAAATTTGATTGAAAACTAAATTGCAAAACACTAACTAAGGACCAAATTTTCTCGTTACTATGAATTACCGCGCAACAACTTTTTTTTTAATTAACCTTTTCTTTATTTAATTTAAAGACTTGAAGTTGAACCGGCACTTCTCGACGACCGGAAATACGTCTGCTGTTCGCAGGCTATTCGAAGTGGTCCTTAATGCGACTATAGCTCTACCCAATAACCCGACGTCATTTTGTGTTCTTGTTTTGAAAGCGCGATGAAGTAATAAAATAAAATGAAGGAGATTTGTGAAAGTTGAAAAAGAAACTAAAAAATTTGCGACTACATAAGCGGTAAGTTTTATTATGTGCTTTGCCTTTCAGAACCGTATTTTTTAATCTGTTTTTCTTCGTGCAGCCATGAGTTAACTTATGGTGAATAATTCAGTAAGTCGTGGTAAAAAGATGTGTAACGTTAGCCCGCAGTCTGGGTTGGTTGGATAGGTTATTCCAGAAAAATCGACATCCCTTCCGCTCCATCCCCCCCCCCCCCCCTCCAATGGAAGGCACAATATTTTTATCCCTTATTACACCCGGATTTCCAAAACTTGTTGATGAGCCCCCCCCTCTCCTCAGTATATTTAAGTTCAAAGAGACCTCACCCCCCACTCCCATCCAGATTGTTAGATGCCATAATTTTCATTGCAGAAGAAGGTTCTTTTAGATGACCCTTTTATTAAATAACTCTAAAATTAATTTCTTTGTGAACTTTGTGTTTGTTGTGAAAGTTAATTTTTTTTTCATTTTCTAATTGTCTTACGCATTTTACAAACCAGCTTATGTTTGAGAGAACTTCTCTTGTTTTCTAAACCAACCAAAATATACAGCACGATGCACATTACAATTGCCTCAAGAGGTAATATGTAATCTGTACCCCCATATATTAGAGGTAATATACAGATGTAATGACTACATTTTAATTCAGTCGTATAGCCATTGCAACTTAGTAGTCAAGAACTGTAATAAAAACATTCAATTTAAACTAGTAATTGCCTGAACATACTTCGTGATCCTTTTGTTTTGCTTTGCCAAGTTGACATTTTAGCATGCCCACATTAATTAACACGTTTCCTGTGCATTTTATTAATGAGCTATCCTTATGGTGTGGTGAGGTCATTACTGGTACTTGCGTGAACATGTTTCGCATAAATT
>CALNXK010000084.1:2100000-2154615 GCA_942486035.1 Porites lobata
ATGAACACACTAAAATGGTGTAATCAAGAAATGTGGCGCACATTGGCGGTGTAAAGTTACACTACGTCTGTGTTTCAGAAATCTTGCAAGAACTTAACACAACTGGTGTGTTATTTTACACCAAATCGTGTATCAAAACACTAACACGGAGTTTAATCTGAAATTATCAATTGCATACCCCAGGTCAGAAATGTTTAAAATAACCACCCTGCTCACGTGAATAGACCGAATAGGTCTATTGCCTTTCAAAAAATATGAGATGTGTGGCAGTGCTCCAGCAATGAAAGTAGTTATACTTCTTGGTGCTAAAAGTTATGTGAATCCTTTATTAAGGATGATGTAATTTCCTCTTCTTCAAAAATTGACTGATCTAATAATGACAATTATCCTTACGTACTTTATTACGGGCAGAGAACCCTAAAAAAAAAAAAACATACACACAGACACACCGTGATACGAGCATCTACTACCAGGGCCCCACGTGCTTTCCGTGACTAATTGAAAGCACGTGTTTTCAGTGTTTATACGCCGGAAAGGTGAAAACAAAGATAATTGTGCAAAATTAAAATATTCTAAAAAGACGGCATTTGTCTTATAAGCAAGTTAACCTTCGAAACATCACGAAAACATCGCATTTGCTTAACACCAGTCATTTTTATATTTGTATGCTGCGTGAGGTTCACGAAAGTGATCTTGTAAGTTTTATTGAAACGCGTCTATCAACGTCGGCAAGCGAAACAACATCGGAATGTTTTGTGTGCGGATACGACCAATCACAACTCAGTCCTAAAACGTGTGAACATTCCTTTCAAGACGGTACTTATCAAGTAATGTTTTGTCCAATCAGAGAAGAGCGGAAAGGTTTCGTGTCTTGTTCAACGTTGCGTGCTGTTCATATATTCACGCACAGCGAAGCAGTCGCTGTGCATTTCACCGTCTGTAGATTCTGCACGGAAGAGTTAAATTATTTAGTCTGTCTGTTTTAAGGGTAAAACCAAGCCGGCTTCACTTATTTTTATATGCGAAGATGTTCAAGAGTGGATGAAGAAGGAGGGGTATTCAGGCATTTGCCGATAATTTTTAAGGTAAGATAATAGCCTGTCCTAACTAAATAATATGTTCTGCTTTTAAAAGAAAAAAACCCTCATATACTGTGACACGAACCTACAATTCGTAAAACGGTATTCTGATACATCTTTCTTTTGATTCCCCATCTAACAAAAGTTCCCAACTGAAAATGCACTTTTGGCGCGAAATAACGGAACACGTTGACGTTTTTACTTCGCATTATATTAATTAAGGCCTGAAAGTTTAGCTTTAAAAACTTTAATTTTCCTTTCTTAACTCTTTACTTTTTAACTTCCAAAGCTGAACAGGTTCGGTTGTGCATGAATGAGGAGACCCTGAAGACCCTCGTGCCCCCTGCTGGCGTTCTCGCTAATCTTCTTCACAAGGTATACGAAAACTTGACTTGATAAAAGCACTGAAGTTCGGATAATTCACGAAGTGTCTACCGAAGCGCGACGTGTACAAGAAGCCGTTAATGCTGAAACAGTTGGCGAGGCATCTAGCACCCCAACAGTTGATAAAAAGAGGTGAGAACCTATTTACACTTCCAAAGGGCCAGTGACTGTCACAAACATCATTTCATTTTATCTGAAAACGGCAAGGGGAGTAGAAGGGGAGGGATTTGCAAATTTTGTGCATGTGGTCCTATATTGTAAGCTTTTTTTCCTGCAATCCGGTCAATTATGGAAAATCCAAACTATAACAAAAGAGACAATATTATATATAGGGAATTTACTAGCAATGAGAAGCTTGCAACATAGACAAGTTAATACTGACATATTTCTTAGGTAGGGTGGGTGGGAAATTAGGTTCAGTGGAAGAAAGAAGACTCAGTTACAATGCATTAGTCAACCTATACGGAGCGGTTAGGAGAGAATCCTGGGAACGAGGTTTTGGATTAGTAAGCAAATTCTAAACACATCATTACCTATTTCATGTTACACCTCCACAATTTGCCAATGTGTGCTGTCCATATACAATGTAAAAGAACGTATAAACATTTTCAATCATTCACAGGAGATACGTGTAATGAAAAATATTATTTTCAGCCATCCTATTCATTTTAACCATGATACTTCAATACTGTCTTTTTCGATAAAAGTGCCTGAGACCAAAAACTGTAAGGTTCTGTTCAGTAATACAATAATCGAGGCTGCAAAAAGTATTATTAAAATATGTCTGTAAGGTTCTCAATTATATATATTCCCAAACAACTTACCTTTATCTTTCAATTCATCATGTTGTGGGTTTCCATAGCTATGTAAAGTTGGATTTTCCGCTTTTAACTAGCTCCAAAGTTGAGAGGCGAGCCCGCTCATTACTTGGAACATGATGAATTGATAGCTGGTAATAATTATAGTTATCTAAAATTATCAGAAAAACTTAAGAAGGATAGAAAAACAAAAAAGAAAGAAAGGACGGAAGAAAGACTAAGAAAAAGGAAATACACTCACAGTAATGCTTCCAGCCCCTTTGAACAAATTTTTATTATTCGCGGCATTTTTTTTTTTTAGTTGGAAAAGATCTGATGAGGCAAAAAGGCGTCAGAGACGAGCTCGAAATAAACGAAGAAGGCTTGAAATAAAACAAAAAAAGAAAAACGCTCATGAAGAGCTAGTTTTAGAAAAAAAAGAAAAGACAGACAACCGAAGAAAAACTGTCTTCTGTCAAAAAAAAAAATCAAGAGAAGTTTCACCAACTGTGGCGTCAAACAGAACGTGAAAAAGAAAGATTGCTTCATTTGCAGATGAAAAATAAAACAAAGTCAATCAATTCTTCAGATAGTGCTGTGGCAGTAACAAACTCATTCCTAGAGATTCCACGGGAACAGAAAGTACATGTGAATATGGACAGTGATTCCAAAAACTTAATAACCCTTTGGGAAGGAAAGTTTGGAAAAGTTACACTGGACTTGCCTTTTATCGAGAAATGCCTGTTGCAGGGAAACAATTCAGTGAAGGAGTCTCACAAACAGAATTAAGTTGAGCATGAGGCAAACATTATTTCCTCATTTAATCAGGCTAAATCTTTCATGCTTGTACTACAATCCTAATTCGTTTTTCGGCAGGAACCATTCAACCGATTTCTATGATGTTTTTGACAGTTTTTGTAAAAATTCGGTTTTAAACATAAGCTGATATCTCAAACAGTGTTAAACCTACACAAAAATAGACAACATTTTCTTAAATTTGCACTATTCTTTATTAAGGATGCCAAAAATGAAAAACGCGATTCAAAAACATACCCAGCGTGCATATAAATAGGTTCGGGCCATCTGAAGAATTGGATGAACATACAAAACTTTCCATTTCAATATTTATTGACTTTTATTATGCTGCAGTTGAGAAAACACATTTATTGAAAGTGTTCTTTTGCATCTTTTTTCCTCTTTATAGAATGGTGTTGATGCTAATAAAGTTGCCGAGAACGGCAAGGAGGGAATGACGCACTTCATCATCTTTGAGGGGCAACTGCAAGCCCCAGATGATATATACCTGAGTGGGGAAAGGAATCTCCCTCTAAAGGTTAATCGAGGACATACCAGCGCCTTGCTCACTCTAATATATGTTGTGTGTAATATAGAATATCCGGAAGAATGCAGACACTCGTATTCATTTGTCCCAGAGAGACGTTTTGAATGGACAATGTTAATATACCGACTAAGGTATTACAGCTCATGAATGAACTGAATCAGTTCCAAGCTCGTAATTAAAGCAAACTAAAATTAAATCTACACGACTTGTTGTGTAATCTGCCTTTCACATCAATAGATAAGCCGAACGACGACAACGACGGTGGCAAAAACGTTTCTTAAAAAGAAGATCCACGTTGTTTCAAATTTTATCTCTCCGGCTTCTATAGTTCTGTATAGGACTATATTAATATTTGAATTTTTAATAAAAGGTTACATGAGAAAATCGTTCTCTCATGCAGTGTGCTCTCATCCTCCGCAAAACTAAAAAGTCTTAGAAAAGAAAGACCTACGGTGTACAGCCCTCTTAGTTTTTAACACTTGTTTTAATTCGTGCTGTTTTACTGAATTCTGAAGAGAACAAAGTTTTTATTACTATCAGGGTAAAGCAATTAAATGGGAGTAAATTTACAGGTTGTTGTCGTAGCTGTTACTTTGTCTACTTTTAAGACTTCTTCATGAGTTACAAATAGTGTTGGCTCAGCACTCAAACGGTGTGTTATAACACAATTGGAAGTGTTGATCTACACTAATACAGTGTAAAATTCCCAGTAGTGTAAATTTACCTGACTTTGGTGTGCACACAGCTGCAATGGGTTTTACACATATTCAGTGTCATCATTACTCTTTTTTAGTGTAACAAAAACACCAGAACAGTGTAAAGGAGACATATTTTTGGTGTATTTTAACACCAAAATTGGTTTACGTTAACCCAATTTTGGTGTTACTAAACACCAATATAGAGAAAATATACGCCAGGTCAGTGTTGCTGTAACACTGCAAAGGTGTTTTTAAACGCATTCAGGATCGTATGTAGGTCATATTTACACCATTTTGGTGTAAATATACACGACAGTAGTGTTAACTGAACACGTATTTGGTGTTCACACAGCTGCAAAAATTTACACTTTTTTGGTGTTACCATAACACCTCGATTTTGCTGTGTATGTTCTAATCATTCCGTGTCGCCAAGCGATAATTTACTCTTTTTTGTCCACGATCTTCAGGGAGGTGTTGATAAGCACCCATGTAAAGGTGACCTTACCAATACCTGTTTGCAAGTTCTAGAGCGACATTATAACCAAGTCGGACTTGAGATAAAACAAGGCCGTAAGCTAGAATGGAGCAGTTTAGAAACTGCCGATACGCTTGCCAGGGAATTTGGTATAACATGTCCGCCGATTAAAGTTTGAGATTCGAAGGTATACACAGTCGACGAGAAATTTCTGGAACTAATGAAGCGAGCTGGAACAGGTTCTTAATCTAATAGCGTTCACTAATTCACTCGGTTCGAAAAACCTACTTGAAAATTGGTCAAGCTTATTTTGTTACCATAATAGTTTAAAAAAACATAATAAAATAAATGATGGTCGAGGAGGTTTTCCAAAAGTACACACGAGTAATCCGAGTAAGAATTCATCAAAAATTTCGTCAGCATTCTATTGGTAACAGAATAGAACTTGTATCTCCCTTTCGTTCACCATAACAGTCACTGAACAATTTTTAGAACACAAAAACCACTACAGTTCGGTATAAGAAAATCCAGTTTATGTACATTACGTACATCATGATTGTTTTTTTGCTAGTACGGTAGTTTCTTAGAAGGATTATGATAAACGCGAATCGGAATGTTAACTAAACTGACAAAGACGAAGAGAAAAAGAGGAAGAAATAAATGATAATTTGATACAATTCTGCCAAAAAGTCGAAAGATGCTGACTGATAAAATTATGCCGTCGGGTCCGAGAGATGTGTCCATAAATCCGTATGAGCTGGAGTTTGTCTCAGTCAAATGTCTGTAATTTTCGCCATGAAGTTAGCAGCTGTCCTCATTATTAGCAAGGTGTCCGAAATCTGAAGAATTATGCACCTCGGGGAGAGGGTTTAATGCCACCAAGGCCGTCAGGACCGAGGCAGATAACACACCCTCCAAGACTAGTCTCTATTAGGGTAACCACATAGCGCTCCTCCCCACTAGCGGTCGTTAGTGGGGAGGAGCGTTACGCGACGACCCATCCTCGGAGAACCCAGACTAATTTTCCTCATCAACGTTAAGTTCCTGTCTTCGTATGTCTGCTCCTCGGCAAATTCAGGTTATAAAGAGATCGGCTTTACCTGCTGTAACAACTTCCGCGAGCTTTCATTTGAAAAAAAAAACAGCCTTTAAGAGTTGGGATAGCCTAATCAAAGCTTTTGTTTTGTAGCCAAATCAGATGCAACAACTCTCAACATTGTTGGGCCAACAATGTTGGGAGGCATGTTGTGTCCGTTTGCACCTCGACAAACTTTTCGCAACAACTCCAAACATCAAGCAACAACATGCCACAAAATGCAACAAGGTGCGGTGCAAATAGACGCAACATGTAACATCCAACAATGTTGGGAGTTGTTGGCTAACAACGTTGCGTCAACCGTTTGCACGGGTAGACCTTTTGAGCTTCTATGTTTTGTTTTGCTGTTGAAGAACTGTTTTGCTTTTTTGGTATTTCCTAGAGAACGTTTTTATTTAAATATACGAAAAAACAACCGACAAGCTAAAACTGGGGGTGTATTCTGGTCAATTTAATGACTGAAAAAAACTTACAACTTTCCAATTGTTTTCAGAGTCTAAAAAGCTTTTAGTTTAGTTTTATTTATTATTTTAAGATACTTACTTTTTTAAACTCAATTGAAAATAAGTTTTTCTTTTCACAGTAGCCCACGTTCGATAAATCAAAATTCTAACATGACTCCGAAGCATTACGGCCAAAACTGCAAATTTTTCAGGACTCCATTGCCTCGCAATTCCCAGAAGAGACTTGAGCACAAACAAAAGCTAGACTACGAGCAGTCTCTCTCTTTTCTTGGTCCGTCGAGCAAAACGTCCGAGACACGCAAATGACCACACGCGTCACCGCTCAACATTCTCGGGCGCGTGCATTCCCCTTACTAAATCTGAAGACAAAGAGAGACTGCTCGCAGTCTAAACAAAAGCAAACAGCATATAGAAAAGTGTTGACCAGAAAGCCTCGGATTCATGTTAGAATTTTAATATATTGAACGTGGGTTATAATATTGGGTTATAAGATCAGCTTTGTTTGAATTATCAAAATTCATTCTTGGCTTGCAGGTGGAGCCTGAGGGGAATAAGACATTGGAAATGAATTATTAATCATTGAATCCCGATTCGATTTCTTTTCTCATTCGCGTAAAAGCCGCCGCATGACGATTTAATCAACTAGATGACTGCGTGCTCCCTCGTAAGCCACTTTTCACATGACGCCACAGCGGCCATATTGGTGTCCCAAAACAATGAAACGGTGGCCATATTGGTGTCCCAAACCAATCCTTTGGGAGTTGAACTCTTTTCTTATGCAAACGCTTTCTTTTGTCCCAATAAATTTGCATAGAGGCTGGCAACGTTAGTGAAAACACTCTATTGGCCCTATCTTGGTCCCCAGGGAAATTCTCTAGGCCTTTTATAAACCCTTGCAAACGAATTCGCTCTCTTCTCGCATTCTACTCCACAAGGAGCAAACAAGTTTCCCCACCCTCCTCCCCTACGGCGACGCTGGCAAATTTCCTGTGTAAGCTCACCCTGCGCCTTTCGCAAAATTTTTCACCCGTAACTTATCCATCAAGAGGCATAGGGTGCCTTTTATGCGAACATGAATTCGTTACTTTTGTTTGCTTGCTGGGAGCCAAGTATCAATTTTGGTAATTCGAAACTGAGTTCTTTGATACTATTAAATAATGATTGATAATGAATCGTAACTAATTCCCATTCGCATTAAAAGCCACCCTGTGCCTCTTGATGGATAAGTTATGGGTGAAACAATTTTCCCCGAGACAAGGGGTGCTATAGACTAATCCAAAAGACGGAGAATGATTGCCAGAAAACTTTATTAAGTTTTAGTGTAGCCAAATCTTGTCATAGAAAGGGAAGGTTTCCGCAATGATTGTGACCTTGGGAGCCGTGTCCCTGTCCACGGCTGAGGTGCTTTGGGCAAGCATGTCAGCCACTTCGGGGAGCTAAGGAACTTGTCTGCTTTATTTTATTACTTAGCGGTCTGAGTAGATTTCCAGCCGATGTGCGTTGAGATTTGCTCCATAGACGCGATTAAATTGTCATGCGGCGGCTTTTACGCGAATGAGAATAACTGACGAAAATAACCCGCTCCAGCTGCACTCGGCCTGGTCCCACGCAGACGTCCTTATTTTTACATAAGCTCGGATTCCTTTGTTCTTTTCGGGGAGAATATATTACATAACCCCCGAATCAACTGTCTGAAAAGCTGGGTGCGGCTTTGATTGTTTGAAGGGAAGACCGGGCTAATGAACAGCTAATTAAAATGCGAGGGATTATGTATTAATATGAAAGGGGGATAAGTGACTTATTAACTTGCATATTAATACATAATCCCCTCGAATTTCAATTAGCTTTTCATAAAGAAAAAATTCACAAATGTTTATTGGAAATATTAAACACGACGTATTGGGAATATTAAACACGACGCTATAATTACTAAAAATAAACTGAGCTGCGTTTCTTTTGCGCCACATTCACGAATTTCTTAGATGTTGGTTCATCGATTTCCACAGCCAGAACGACAGTTCGAAATTGAGCAGCGTCTTTAAACTTCTACGGTTCCACGAAAGTGTCGCTGACATGGTAAGGTGTTCCGTTCTTTAACCAGTCATCCCAAACTCGTGTATGAAGACATTGAGAATCGAACAGGTTAAGGAAACGGTCTTCCTCGGTGTAGTCCTTGATGAACATCTGTCTTGGAAACCGCACATTTCTCAAGTAGCTCGTAAAATCTCGAAATCAATAGGTGTCATTAATAGAGCAAGATTTTTTCTACCTAAACCCTGTCTAAAAACTCTTTATTATTGTTTAGTTTATCCTTATCTTCATTAGTGTATTATTGTCTGGGGATCTACGTAAAAAGCCAATCTTCGCCGTCTTGTCTCTTTGCAAAAGCGAGTTATCAGAATTATTTCTAAATCAACTTTCGATTCTCCTTCAGACCCTATTTTCAAAGAATTAGAGCTACCAAAACTTTCCGACATTGGACAGCTAGAATTGGGTAAACTTATGTTTTCTCTTGACCATTCTCTTTTGCCTTCAAAGTTCAACAATTATTTTTCTTTAAACAAACAAGTCCATAGCTCTGCCACTAGACACGCGAACGATTTTCACCTTCCTTCTTGCAGAACAAACCTTCGTAAATTTTCTGTCAGTTTCCAAGGGCCTACTTATTATAACTCTATAGAAAATGATATTAAAGAAGGCTAATTCTCTCCACTTATTCAAAACGAAATTGAAAAAAAACTTACATATGAATTATTAGTTATAAATCTTGTAGTAAACAGTTATATTTCTTCACATGTCTGACATTTTTTTTATACTTATTGTTACATGTACCATACCTTATACTTTGTCAACTCAGTCTATGTAATTAGTTAATTTATACCTACCTTCATTGTATTTTACTTTCGATCCTGGCCTTACTGTTACTGTTAACTTTATTTTTACTCTGAGGGAGCCCAATTTCTATAAGCCTCATGGTTTCTTTTTGGGCTTCCTCGCCACTTTCATTTGCTTTTGTGTAACTGTCTTGTTTTATCGTTATTTGTATTTTGTGGTAAATCAAATGAAGTTACGAAGTTACAAAGTAAAGTAAGACATGTAGTTGACCTCTTTGTGTTTTGTGGTAATCTTGCTTCATTCCTCTACTGAATTTCCCTGTCAGTTACAGTATTGATCCCTCGCCCGGAATCTTCTTTGTCTGTAAACATGCAGGTTGGATCCTTGTTGTTTCGTAAGTACATTCTGAATCTTGTTTAAATATATAGAAGCATATTTAAGTCTATGTAATAGCTTTGGGTGCCGATCATAAAAATCGTTTCACATGTGTGCTTACATAAGCTTACATGTTTCATGCGACAGCGAGTTGCTCCCTACAGATCTGACCTTTGTATGTTGCCTGTAGTTTCTTTGATAACATCTACCTGTAAAGCACGTGTTTGTCTGATTTCTTTTGCAATAAAGACATAGTTGCTGCTTCACCGAAAAAGAATTTTTCTGTATACTAATGCACATTTTAATGACGAAGATGGCAGCCGTAAAATATTGAATCTCGAATGAGGAAACGGAATCCCGGAACGGAGTACGGAATCAAATATCAATGACAGAATATTTTATAAAAATTCCTTGACACCGAAATGTACAAAACATTTCCACTCCAATTTCTGAGACTGTAGATGTTTATCACAAGGATAAACCTGTACGAAAATAATATTTAATGTTCATGTAAATTTTTTGCATACAATGTGCATTTCCTTACTAGATTCAAAACGACATATACAATTTGCGGGGACCAATGGGAATTGTTCAAAATTGAAATAAATTTAGTACTTGTTACGAGACTTGTAGGGTTAAAAGGGACCTTTTCTCTTTGTGTACGTGCACAATGACAAGTTTAATATGAGGTGCAGAAAGGTTCTAAAAGTCACAAGATTATTAGCCTGAGATCATGCCCTCTCCCTATTATCCCTTTATGTCTCTCACGGGAAGAGGGCATGATACATTTCTTTGTCGGATCACATGTAAAAATGCCAGAATCTGGACTTTTTTCTGATTGGATAGGAAACAATGCGGATGATTTGCGCTGTTCCGATTGGCCAAAATGACGCCATCCGTTAGTTGTTGTTTATTTCAGTCTGCATTTTTGCTTGCGTAATAAGCAGTGAATACACACGCGAGTTTGTTATGAAATTTCTGCCCGCTCAGTTTTCTTGAATTTGAAGAATGCCTAAATAGAAGTTTCATCCATTGAAATATTTACCATCTCATCGTATACCAAAACAGTTGCAGTCAAAACTTCACCGATCATTTGAATGCAATTTGATACCGGCTAGAAGTTACAGAAGCGACAAACGGGGTTCACTTTTCAAATAATCAATTCATGAATGGAATCTTGACCTGGTTTGACTGTATTTCCTCCTTCAGAAATCATGCTGCGAATTATTCTGAGCGATCTTCGCTTTTACAACACCTTTCAGTTCGTGAAATATGGTGCTTCAGCCTAATTTTTTTCCACTGCTTTCGTAGTACAGAACGAAGTCAACGAGCTTTAACCAGTAAATTCTTTATTATTTGTAGCTATTCACAAAGGTACGACAGCTCCAGCTAGCAGTATTTCATCACAAAAACAACACATTAATTTTTTTTTTTACGAAGCGCCATCTGAACACGGACGTATTTAAAAATTTTTTTTCCCCTAAAACTGATTTCAAAAGAGACATTATTCGCGCCAAAATTTGATGCCCGTTTGGTAAACGCTTATTGGCTAAAAACATGACAGGTCAAGCAAACGTTAGATTATGTAAATTAGGGGGCGGTTGACTGCTTGTTAAATAAATGTATCAGGCGTTATTTTTTTTTCCGTCTCGAGCCAAAGAAAAAAAAAAAAAAAAAAAAAAAAAAAAAGACGCCTGATCTCAGGTTACAAGATTATAGACGGATATCATTTCCTTACACTCCAATTTGTCATTAACCTTTGAACACAAGAATAACAGCTTTATTTGATGACAAAGCAACCTTCATTGACACGAGTAAGACGCCCGTCTTTGAGTGGGAAGTAGCAATTCTATTTATCCATCTTTGAGTGGACAAAGTAGTGCTTGTGTCAATGATATTTCAAATGTTGCAACAGTCACTAGGAGATAAACAAGAATATTATTCAGGAATATAATTTCCTTACACTTCAATTTGTCGTCAAGCTTTGAACACAAGGATATATGTAACAGCTTTATTCGATAACAAAGCAACCTTCATTGACACAAGCAAGACGCCCATCTTTGAGTGGGAAGTTGCAATTTTATTCATCCATCTTTGAGTGGACAAAGTAGTACTTGTGTCAATGATATTTCAATTGTTGCAACAGTCAATAGGAGATAAACAAGAATATTATTCAGGAATATAATTTCCTTACACTTCAATTTGTTGTTACGCTTCGAACACAACGATAACAGCTTTATTCAATGACAAAGCAATCTTCATTGACACAAAGAAGACGCCCATCTTTGAGTGGGAAGTTGCAATTCTATTTATCCATCTTTGAGTGGACAAAATAGTGCTTGTGTCAATGATATTTCAAATGTTGCGACAGTCACCAGGAGATAAACAAGAATATTATTCAGGAATATAATTTCCTTACACTTCAATTTGTCGTTAAGCTTTGAACACAAGGAAATATGTAACGGCTTCATTGACACAAGTAAGACGCCCACCTTTGAGTGGGAAGTCGCAATTCTATTTATCCATCTTTGAGTGGACAAAGTAGTGCTTGTGTCAATGATATTTCAAGTGTTGCAACAGTCACTAGGAGATAAACAAGAATATTATTCAGGAATATAATTTCCTTACACTTCAATTTGTCATTAAGCTTCGAACTCAAGGATATATGTAATAGCTTTATTCGATGACAAAGCAACCTCCATTGACTTAAGTAAGATGCCCATCTTTGAGTGGGAAGTTGCAATTCTATTTATCCTTCTTTGAGTGGACAAAAATGGTGCTTGTGTCAATGATACTTTCAATTTTTGAAAATGCCACAAGGAGATCAACTAGACGATTATATAGTGTTTTTATATTATTACACTTTAATTTTGTATTGTGCGTCAAGCACTTGGATAAGGGCTTTATTCGATGATAAAAGCAACCTTCATTTTTTAAATATTTGTCTTTGTAATGCACTACTAGAAAACTGCCTCATTTTAAGCTCTCTAGTTTTTTTAGAACCAGGCTGTCACAATATATACATATACATGTAATACATGTAATACATGTATTAGTATTTTGATATAAATATTTGACATTTTCTTTTGGTCTTTATTTCTTTGAGGTATAATGATGCGGAGAACAAAAACATTGAGGGTATTTTGGTTAATGAAGTGAGGGGAAATTTTGGGTAAAAGAAATGGCCCAAAACAGAGAAAAAAGGTAAGTTGTACACTTTTCTAAGTTTCTTGAATTTGGTACAGTGAAACCCCGCATTACGGCTACCTCAGTAATACAGTCACCTTGTTATCACAGCCACTTTTTTGGCCGCCTGGCAAAAACCACCATACATTTTCTTGTAAGAAAACCCCTCATTAATACCGCCACCCCATTAATTTGGCAAAACTTTTTTGGCCCATTGATGACCGTATTAACGGGGTTCCACTGTAGTTTCTTGGTGTTGCCGACAAGTGCAATCCCCTAATGACATAAATACAAAAGATTGAAAAGCCACTAAATAATACCCACATCAAAAGCAGGAGCAAACCAACAATACTTTAAGCAACACCAAGAAGCACTCTTAATTCATTTCCCAGAGACCTGCACATTTAACATGCTTTCCTTTTGCTAGGGGCCATTTTTAAGTACTGGAGTCAGAGAAGTAGCCGCCAGACGTGGTAAGGTGGCAAAATGGAAAACCTGAAGAACACAGAGTTTCTTTGGACAAGATGCCAATTAACTTTGAGAGCTAAAAAGGTAGGTAAAATACATGTACATTATTTTGTTAATGCTTGCAGTGCAATATTTCTAATGTGTAGTTTAAGTCATCCATTTATTTAGCCTGTCCTGTAACAGAGCTGTGCTTTGGCAGTGCCTGGTGGCCCCCTGTTGCATTACTGTTGCTCTTGGGTGACAAGGAAGTCTTAGTTTGTTCAAACACAATTATCCTGGGTACCTGGATCTTTCAGGTTAAGGGCACAAGGGTCTTTCATTTTTTAAGGACACAACACATGTTTTGCATGTTTGTTACATAATTTATGATTGTTATAGAATGCACGAGTGCCACACCCTACCCCCTTTGACTTTTTTAATGTTAACAGTGTTGTAACGGCTACCAGGCGTTATTCCCGAATATTGATTCGTTATTGATTTAATTTGTATTGTATTACGTTAAACCTCAAGATGACGTTATTCCTTGTCCATTAGGGACGCGATTACTTAAGTTCCGCTCAAACCGCATTTTTGTTAGTTGGCTTTGTTTGGGCAAACGGTAAGTCGTGTTCGTCGTTAGTACAGTTTGTTCAGTTTATCTTGGAAGTTGTTTGGTCAAGCTCTTACAAGCGGGACTGTTATGTAAGTGTTTAAGTTTCCTTTTTATACCTAACCTTTTCGATAAGACTCCTTTAGCTTACACCAGTTTTTTCATCGCATGTTTTCCTCAACCATGTTAGCACGTGGCATAGGTTGGTTGATGTTACTTAAAATGTAACTCACCTTTCACTTGGTTATTGGTACGTTTTAGAGTTTGTTTTTCAGAATCTTTTCAGTAGTTTGTCTCTTTTGTTTTTATATAGTTTCAGTTTTTGTTTGTATTTCGACCTTATGGTTCTACGGATCTCTATAGTTCATCGAACTGTTTTCGCTTTGTTTTCAGATGTATCCTTTTATAATCTCGAATTTTGTACTTGATAATTCGTTTTCGATTATTTTCTTAAGTCTTGATTCGTTTACCTTCTTCGGCTTAGACTTAGTGTAACTTGCAACTTTGCTATGGAATGATTGGAATGTAGTTGTATGTTAGAAATTAGCTTAGCCTTTTTTTGTATTTCATGTTTCAGTTTACGATATGGACTTGGATCCTATGATCACGTTGAATAAACGATTCAAGACTCCTGTCCGTAAAATATTTCCTCGCTTTATAGTGTGTCGTCGCTTGCGAACTCAAGGTTGTTGTCGTATATTGCTTCGCGTGTGTTGGCCGCTACAAGTGTCCTTCCCATTTATATGCGAGGTTTCATTGTAGTGTAAATTGCTCAGAGTAGAGAGCAAGAACCAAATCTAAAGATTCAAAATAGTCAGGGTGACTATTTTGCCAGACTAAACTGTTGCTGAAGAACAAACTAAATGTTAATCAAATGTTTATCACACTAGTCATGCCACTGTGACTAAATATGTTTTTTTGGTGTTCCGAAATTGACGAATCGCACAGACGTGTTGGACAAGGCACACCTTTCTCCGGATGACAAAGCCAAAACAAAGGCTTTATTAGACCTACACAATGCTATCCAGGAGAGTGAAGACAATGAAGAGGGGGGCAGTGATCCACCACCCAGGTACATCAGGCCACTATGCTCAGAGAGGTCAAAGTTAAGAAACATCAATGCTGTTCTTGGCGCCTTTTGTGAAGCTCGCATGTCAAAGAGGCAAAGAAAGAGCTGCTGGGAAACTAACCAAAGAGGTTGATAAATACTTGTCAGACAGACCAGTACCAAATAACTGCCCCTCATGGGCAGGATGCCAATAATACCAAAGTAGTAAAATGGCTACAGTGATCACCACTATGGCAACTGGGAGTATAAAGTCCAAAAAATTAACGACGCCGTTCGCATGATGTCCAGAAAATGACCTTTAGCCGAAGCACAAAATGTGATGGCATAGTCGATTCTACATGAGTATAAAATTCTACTTTTGCCCTATTTTTCACTGGTTTAAAACGTATCATATTGTTTTTCTCTTGATCAAGAAAGTATTTAACACTTCTAGTTCACTGGGCAGTAATTCAGTCTTCCCTGCGTTTTACTAACAATGAAACCAAATGAGCGAGAAGCCCTGTAGTGACTTTTGGCTGCCACTTGCATAAAGTTGAAAGTTGAAAGTTGTTAAAAAGTGTGGTTAAATGCAATGCATTGTGGTAAAAAGTGATGAATTCGAGAATTCGTCGCCCCTTAGCTATTTTCTTCAAATCCTGATTATGTTGCTGCTCGCTCCCTTCGGTCGCTCCGCAGCAATTAAGGCAGCAGTTTAGATTTCCTAATGAGATTTTATGCAGTCTTACATGTAACTAAGTAAGACTTTTATTTGTAATATTGTTCTTATTAAATCGTGTAATAGTTTTTATAGCCGCAGCCTTTACGCGCTATAGTTTTTAACACACAAACTTTATTCCAGAACTTCTACAACTGGTGCAGGGAAACAAGTGAACCGATGTGAAGTATGTATAGGTAATAGCATGATTTGTAGTGATATTTGGCATAAATACCACTAGTGATATTTCGAAATTGTTAAACGTAATTTCACGAGCCTTTAGGCGAGTGAAATTTGAGACAATTTTGAAATATCACGAGTGGTATTTATGCCAAATATCACGTACAAATCATGCTATTATTTGTTTATACTACCACCCGCAAGAAGGTTTGTAATTTTCACATGTAGGTATTTCAAATTAAGCTGAAACACCACTGCTCTAAGCCAATCAAATTGCAGAAATTTCTCATGTAGTAGTATAAAACGAAGTATAGCGAAGTATAGCGAAGTATAAGTAAAGTCAAGATAAAACAACCTAAAAACTGAACGAAAGCAATAAGGCAATCTAGAAATGCGAATGAAACAAACGAGATGCTTACAAGACGATAGCGAGATAAGGACGAAAAACTAGGACGAGCAAAAACCCAAACATTAAACTGTAACCGGACCAAGCGCAGCTAAACGAAGAACTGACGCGAAAAATTACAATAAAAGCTAAATATACGATATGCAGAAAAATCCTAACACGAAGGACAAAGCTACGCGGACAATGAAAAACTAATGAACCAAACAACAGCACTAAAGGCGCGAACACGAAAATAACTAAGAACGCGGCGAACATAAAAATACTATAAAGGTAACGGAAAACATTCCTGGCGCTTACATTCCGGCCCCTAAATACAAATCGCTTGTACTTACCAAATATTATAGAAAAAGGAGCCAGGAACTAGCACAAAAAATTAACTATCGAAAGCAATAATCTTCTTTAACGCCAAACTCCTTAAGCGAAAAATAGTGTCACGAAGGCCTAAGTGCCTCAACAGGCTTCATTGTTCAAACTTGATAGAACATCACGTAAGCTCAGTGAAAGTCACACAAAGTCTCTTGAACAAATCCGGGAAAACAAGACACTTTCAATGTTCAATTGATTCCAGCAAACATAACTTCGTAATGGATCGCTCCAAAGTAGAGGTCTTGGTTTTCACTCTTACGCGACGCACGAAACCATCTCTATCTGGGAACACTTCTGTGATTCGACCAATCGGCCACACGTTCCTGGGCGTCGATTCATCAACGATAACCGTGTCTCCAACAGTGAAGTTTCTTCTCGGTCGAAACCATTTCTGGGGCTCCTGCAACGAAGGAAGATATTCTCGTTTCCAGCGACCCCAGAACACATTTGCCAAATACTGCACTTGACGCCATCTTCTCCTGGAATAAGTGTCGTTCTTTTCAAACAGCCCTGGTGGTAGAGATTCGTTTTGGCGAAGTAGTAGGAGGTGATTCGGCGTAAGAGGCTCCAAATCGTTAGGGTCTTCGGAGACCTTGGTCAGCGGCCTTCCATTAATGATACTCTCAGCTTCACTCAATAGGGTTTGAAGGCACTCGTCGTCAAGGACTTGCTCCTTGGTCAAGGCTCCAAGGATCTTGCGAGTGATCTGATAAGTCTTTCCCTGACTCCACCGTGGTGGGAAGCCGCTGGAGGATTGAAGATCCATTTGATACCTTTCTGTAGAAGGGTGTCGTGAATCGTGGCCTGATTCCAACTTGAGATCATAACGCGAAGTTCCTTTTCAGCTCCCGTGAAATTCGTACCATTGTCTGAACGAATCTCTTTAACCTGACCTCTGCGGGCAATAAATGTTCTAAGAGCTAAGATAAACGAATCCGTGTCCAATGTGTGGGAAATCTCCAGCTGGACTGCTCTCAAAGCCAAACATGTGAAAATAGCTCCACATCTCTTTACCAAGCTTCTCTTCTGGCGGACAAGGAAAGGACCAAAGCAATCAATTCCAACACATGTAAAAGGGGGCTGATCTGGAGTGACCCTGGAACTAGGTAAGTCAGCCACTTTCTGTTCTCCAGCGGGGCCATGGCGACGTTTACACTGGAAACAGGACGACAGTACACTTCTTGCCGTTGTGTTGGCTCGAATCAACCAAAATCACTCGCGCAAGAGGGCTAGCACGTATTCTCTCCCAGAGTGACCACTCCTCTCGTGAAAGAACCTGATAAGCAGTACACCAAGTGGAGAATCCTTGGAGATAATTATCTGATGCCTTGATTCGTCAGGTAAAGGAGCTCTGCTAAGTCGTCCGCCAACGCGAAGTACACCACCAATTAGGACTGGGCTTAATTTTGCAAGGTAGCTTGACTTCTTTACACAGCCTCCTTTCTTGATGGTTTCAATTTCCTCAGGAAATGCATTCCTCTGGTCAAACATAATTAGTTCTCTTTCAGCAAAGTCTAAGTCTTGACAAGACAGTGGCTCCAGGCTGAGGGGACCAACATTTCCGTGACCATTCGGGCCAGGGGCCCGTTTCTCGAAAGTCCCGATAATTAACGGGCCCGTAAAGCTGTTGTTGTTTACATGCAAGGTAAAGGTTTCAATAGTTTTGCATCTAACATGATAAAACTATCAGTTAGTGAAACAAAATGGAGTTGTTTGCTAGCCAGAACCCGCGCTCTTATTCTTTATATTTCGATTTGAAAATTTGATTTCGGGCCCGAAACGTTACCGGGGCTTTCGAGAAACGGGCCCCAGGCTCTCTCTTTCTTAATCGAAATCTTCTCTGGCAGCGAAGACACATTGCAATAAATTTCAGTAAATTCATCCAGGAGCTAAAACGCTTCACGATACGAACAATGCTTGCATAAGCTTCGCTGACGGATACAGCGAATGATTTTGGCTCTTTCTTGATTTCCGGATCATTCTCGGTCAGCTCTACGCTTTCTTGGACATGGTTCGCCCACTCAGACTCGGTTGTTAAAAGAAAAACCGGCCCCTTTAACCAACGGCCATTGCGAACAAACACGTCTGCCGTAACGCCCCGCGAGGCTTCATCAGCGGGATTGGATTTGCTGTCGATGTATCTCCATTGGGACGGGCTGGATTCCTCTCCGATGAAGGCAACGCGGTTTGCAACGTAGGTATGGAAACGCTTCGACTCATTCGCGATGTATCGTATGACGGTCATGCTATCTGTCCAAAAGGTCACTTTATCGATGGGTATCTGCAATTCCTTCGTCAAAATCTTGTTCAGCTGCACCGATACGGTAGCAGACGTCAATTCCAATCTGGGGATGGTAGTTACCTTCAAGGGAGCCAGGCGGGACTTCCCAATGAGGAATGAACAGAATATCCGACCTTGCATGTCGACTAAGAGAAGATATGATACGGCGCCATAGGCCACCTGAGAGGTGTCGCAGAAATCATGGATCTGACATGAAGCGATATCCGAGGACTTGACAGGTTTGACGCACCTTTCAATGGCAATTCTGGAAATCTTCGGTAGGTCGTCTACCCACGCTCGCAAGCGGGTCAAGTGAAGATCTGGGACCTCGTCGTCCCACCCCAAACCCCGTCTGCACAAATCCTGTAGGAGAAGCTTTGCAGGAAGAATGAAAGGAGCTGCCATACCCAGAGGATCATATAACGAACTGACCGCTGAAAGTATGCCACGCCTAGTACACGGCCTATCTTTAATGAACACGTTAAAGCCAAACTGGTCAGCCTCCACGAACCATGACACACCCAAGGCCCTCTCTACTGGGAGCACATCGCAGCTTAGGTCAAGCTCGTTAGTTCCTTTCGCTCTATCTTCGACAGGTATGGACTCTAATACCAGGCGATCGTTGCTGACCCATTTCGTCAAGTTAAAGCCTCCTTTATTCATCAGGTTGCGCAGATCACAAACGTGCTTAATTGCTTCACGACTGGAAGGTAGAGATTTCAAGCAGTCGTCGACATAGAAATTCTTCAGAACAGTAGAAATGACTTCAGGTGAAAACTCGTGCTGGTGATCTTCAGCATTTCAACGCATGGCAAAATTGACACAACTAGGCGACGAAACTGCACCGAAAAGATGCACGGTCATTCGGTACTCTTCCAAACCCTTAGCGAGATTACCACCGGGCCACCAGAGAAACCGCAGAAAGTCACGATCCTCCACAGGAACACGCACTTGGTGAAACATAGATTGTACTTCTCCCATTACAGCCAATGGGTCTTGTCGGCAACGAAGCAGTATTCCAACCAGGTTGTTGGTCAAATCAGGACCCTGCAGCAATTCGCTATTCAAAGACATCCCTTGGAACTGAGCGGAACAATCAAAGACGACCCTTATCTTCTCAGGTTTCTTGCTGTGGTACACACCATGGTGTGGAATATACCAGACCTTTCCGTCAGCGCTACACAGATCTTCAGAGGGAACCTTTTCAGCGAAACCTTCTTGGATTACGCTTTCAAGAGATGCAACGTAGTCTTCCTGAAATCTGGCATCCTTAAGGAATTTACGTCTCAGGGAGAGGGCTCTGCGCTCGGCTTGGCATCTATTAGCAGGCAACGTCAAACTTGGATTACGAAAGGGCAAACGAACTTGGTAATGGCCATCCTCACACTGCATAACAGAGTTTTCCAAAATGTTCATGAACTTCAGATCTTCACGAGACATTCCTTGGCCGTCATTTAAACACGCATCCGTAAAGTCAGCACACGCCACGCACATAGGATGGACGTCAATAGACTTGGTGAGGTAACAAGCAGAAGGGACATATCTTGGCTTTCTTCCTGTTGGGCCATTGATTACCCAACCGAACTCCACCTTACTAGCGTAGGGGCCTTCCTCCGACACCTGGGATAACTTCTTTTGGTTGTAAAGCTTCTGGGACATCTGACCCAATTAATAGATCAACTTGAGAGTTCAACTCAGTTGAGTAGACGAACCTTCTAATTGGGGACTTCATCCTTAGACACAGGCATAGTCGGTCTGGAATAAACCTCTCTTAATAGGACAACAACATTTTCATCCAAGTCCGACACCACTAAACCGCTGGCCACGACGCTATCAACCGCCTCTGCTGAACCCAGCGTAGTTAACTTCAACTTCAAATGCTTGCCTTTAACGCCAAGACGATCCAAAAGCATGTTAGAGCAGAAAGTGGAATTAGAACCCGTATCCAGGAGGGCGTAAGTCTCGATGCAAAAGGGACTTCCTTGTACTCTGACCTTTACTGGTACGATTGGCAAAGCTGTCGCAGGACCCACTGTGGTCGCCAAATTGCAGACTCGCTCTACGCCACTTGACTCGTCACTTAATAAACTCTTCTGATTAACACCTTGCTGGGATCTGTTCTGATCTTCCTTCTCTCTGGCTCTAGCAGGTTGTTGACTCGCATTCTCAGATGTCGGCTGCTCGTGCTTATCTTCTGAAGAATCAGAGTGCATAGGCGAAGCATGTCTTCCGTTACAGTGTGAACACGGCTTCTTCTTGTAGCATCCCCTTGATTGATGACCCCCTCTCAAACACGAGAAACAGAGTCTTTGCTTCATCACAAAGTCGTAACGCTCACGGACGGGAATTTTAGCAAACGCTGGACAGTCTACGAGATTATGGATCTGACGGCAAAACAAACAACTCCTTTTCGAGAGATCCTCAGACTTCTTCTCCTGAGACTTGTTTTGATCCATGGGACTCTTCTGAAATGAAGTGGAGAAGTTACTAAGCTCTCTAGGACCAGGCCCAGAACCCTCGGGTCTTGATTTCGTCCCTCGTGTCTGGCTCTTGCTCTTATCCTTAGCCAAGAAGGGAAGTTTTCTGAAGATTGGATTACTTAGAGCACGTGACTTCTCCTCAACGAATGACGCAATGTCTTCGATACAAACTTCTCTCTTGTCCGCATTGAGGATACGATCAGCATTGTCCCGCCAGCTACTCTGCAGTTTAGGTGCCAGTCTGTCGATAATCTTTCTCATGTTGTCCGGACCTTCAGTCTTGTTTAAGCATAAGATAGCCTTCAGTGTATTTGTGCAACTTGACAGAAGAATTGAGAAACCCTCCAGTGACTCGGCGTCCTCAGCTTTGATGTAGGGACCATTAGTTAGCTGGTCGACATAAGCCATCGCGATATTGTGCTTTTGGCCAAATCTAGCCTCCAACAGCTTCTTCGCCTTAGAGTAGCCTTCTCCTGGGTTTAGGTACATACAACTCCGCACGATCTCCCGCGCTCTTCCAGTCGTATGCTGCTCAAGATAGTACAGTCTCCCACCGCTATCACTCTCGTTACTCTCGATTACAGTCTCAAAGGCACGCATAAAGGTGCAGTAGCTGAGTGGATTCCCGTCAAAGATAGGCACCTGCCTTCGGGGTAGCGTGTTTTTCTGCTGCTGATTCACAAAATCCTCCATGACACGATTCTGCTGTTCGAGGATGTGAAAGGCTTGGTCACTAAGGCTAGACTGCTCATCAGAGTCTTAACTGGACTGACGTGAAACCTTGTGTTTAGTCTTGTGTTCTTTAGGTCTGAAATTGGCACCATGGAAGACCGGAGATGAATCCTGCTTTAAATCTCCAGAAAAACCAACAGAAATGGCCGCCACGCGCGGATCCACGCGAGGAATGCGAGAGGTGACCGAGGAAGAGGCGATACGCGTGTTCCTTTCTGAATCAGCTTTCGCATACACACTTTCCCTGGCCACTGCTTTCTTAAATTCCGTTTCAAGTTTTAATTGATCCCTTTTAAACTTGAGATCAAGTTCTTCCTTTTTGAGCCGTAATTCAGATTCCTTAATGAGCTGACGCTGCTTTAGGGCGTGTACTTCGGCTTGAAGCTCTGCAATTCTCGCAGCTTCTTTTGCCCTTGCAACAGAAATGGAACTAGCTCGAGAAGATCGGCTGTACGCCGAACCACATCTGGATCGTTTCCTGTTCCTTAACAGGAACGATGTCTGTGAGACACTGTCATCAGGAGTAACATCAAGGTCTTGAATCCGGATCTCCGTTACTTGCAACCAGTCGTTAACCGTTTGACAGAAGAAATTCAAACTCGACTCAATGTCAGTGAAGTAAACTACTGATTCCTGTCTTTGGCTCTCATCGATTAGGGTAGCATTATACTCCTCGTGTGCATCTGTAAATCTTTGTAAAAGGGAAGTTATCTCTGTCAGTTTCACCTTGACTGCTTCAAGATTGTTCTCATCCGTTAATAAGCTGTCAATTTCTTTACGCTTGGCCGTCAAGGCAGAGAGCACTCCGCCTCTTCTCTTTCTAAGTTCTCGGATTCTTTCCATTGTAACTGCTTCTTGATCCAGTGAAGAATTAAGCTTCCGCGAACGGGTATTTGAACGACGAACACTTTGACCATTTTTCCCGGCGCGGGGGAACACGACAAATGGGCTTCCTGAACCACATGAGACATCGTCCAAAGTCCAACAACTCTCGTCTTTACGAATATAGTCGCAGCCTTTACGCGCTATAGTTTTTAACACACAAACTTTATTCTAGAACTTCTAAAACTGGTGCAGGGAAACAAGTGAACCGATGTGAAGTATAACGAAGTATAGCGGTACTGAAAAATAACAATTAAACAAATACAAAGTCAAGATAAAACAACCTACAAACTGAATGAAAGCAATAAGGCAATCTAGAAATGCGAATGAAACAAACGAGATACTTACAAGACGGTAGCGAGATAAGGACGAAAAACTAGGACGACTAAAAACCCAAACATTAAACTGTAAACCGGACCAAGCGCAGCTAAACGAAGAACTGACGCGAAAAATTACAATAAAAGCTAAATATACGATATGCAGAAAAATCCTAACACGAAGGACAAAGCTACGCGGACAATGAAAAACTAATGAACCGAACAACAGCACTAAAGGCGCGAACACGAAAATAACTAAGAACGCGGCGAACATAAAAATACTATAAAGGTAACGGAAAACATTCCTGGCGCTTACAGTTTTGCTGTGAACTACTTCTTGGAGTTATTTTTGGAATGGAAATGCACGTTACTTACAATAATGTTAGTTAATTAATTATTACACAGTCAAACCTCTTTAATCCTGACACCAAAGGGACAGAACCAAGTGTCCGCTTTACAGAGGTGTCCGTATTATAGAGGTAGGGAATGTATGATTTTTGGCATTTCTGGGACCAAACAAACTATCTGTCTTATAGAAGTGTCCATAAGAAGAGGTTAGACTGTATAATTAATATATAGATTTAGCCAGGGCTAAAAGCGAAGCTCCAATTAATAAATTTATAATTTAAATCAAACAATAAACTTTTAATCCACAAATCAGTTAACTTAAGGGCACATTCATGTAACTTTTGAGGGAGAGGCTAAGTTATTTTAGAGTGAAACATCTTACATCGAATTGATAACCTTATATGTACACCCAAAAAATAGCAAACATCTTTGATCACATTCAAGATCACAGTAGATTAGGCCTCGACAACAAATTCTTGGAAAACAAATCACGCCGAATTTTTTTGCGTTCGACAGGTTTACTTTACAAATTCTTGCCAACAAATCTGGGGGTGTTTAAAACAACCTTTTATAATTTTTATACATGGCATTTGTGGTGAAACAGTACTATTTATCATACAGACCTCGGACAGAATGCGGTATTTCACAATTTTTCAAGACAAATTGCACGCAGTCAATCAGGACGATCAATCGTGGGCTTTAAGCGAAAGCGATCAAAAATTTCCAAAATCACCCATACGGCCAGCTGGTTCTCGTTTCTATAGTGCGAGCTGTCAGTGTGGTCGAGTGTTTGAATGAACTTTAATAGAGTTACGCTTCAACATAACAGCGAATTTATTATTTTTTTTTTTGTTATTTCATGGTTTCAGTTATAACGATGTGTAATCTTATAAAGCGTTTGATACGCACGACAATTTTGAGTACTCCTGCAAGCGATGTTCACGAACGATGAAAACAAACGGCACGGACAAGCGATTAAAATTGAAAGAGAGACTACTAAAAATAAAAAAAAGAAATATAATTCGGTGAAACATTTACAGAGACCACAATTTTCATTCACGAAGACAAGCATTAAAGTGTCTCTAAAAATCCTGAGTCTTTTAGCGTAAAGCTTAAGCCGGCTTGCCGACGCGGTGTTTACTGTTTTCGAAGGTGAACTCCCCGAAGCAAGAAAATCGCTCAAAGTTTTCTTTCTGCAGCCAAATTTATAACTAAATATTCCTCGGAACGTTTTCTTTCTATTTGTGGTGAGCAAATGTATCTGAAAGCTTTTTAAAGTTCTGTAAGCTTATATCAAACCTGATACTGCCTCAAATCCTACAAACGTGCATAAACTTGCCGCATAAACTGTCAGCGTGAACTGTGCAAGACTTCATGAAATTAGATATAACAAAAACAAACATCAAATACAATAATTACTCAGGCTTACCATTCGAGATTCAGTTCCTGAAAGCTATCAAGGAAGGCCACAGTTGCTTGAGTCTTTTTAAACCCCCTTACGCATTAAACAAGGTAAAAAAAGCTGAAAACGAAAACGATGTCTTCCGAAATCGAATTATCGAATTTTGACAAGCGACGCATTTCTCAACCAAAAACGTACCCAGTAAACAAACCAGCCATGAATAACAGAAGAATCTTGATAGCAGCTGTATTTCATTTAGTACATCCAGAAGAAAAAAACAGTTAAAAACATCACAAGTTGACACAAAACTCTGTCAGCTTCAGCTGTCAAAGTAAACAACTTTCAAGATGTTGCATAATTTTTCCGCATGAACTCACCTGTCAAATTTTGACCAATCAGAGTATAAAAATTGGACGTAAAGCGTGACCAACTCGTGACCATGGTAAGATAAGGTCTTCCTCGCATGTACTTTTAAAAAAACTGGCTGAATTTTCGCTTCCGAGGTCAGTTTGAAATCAAAATGCTAATAGTGCGGGGCCATAGTAACATAAACACAACATATTTGATATGAATCCTTGGAAAAAATAAACTTGAGCCTGTGATTATTTGAAACTGGTAATTTGTCAGCGGATAACTTCAACAAATACTCGACCTCGATGGGTCGACACTTGAGCCCGCGATACGGTCAGGTGATATTGGTCAGCGGATGCCCTGTTTTGATAGCTGTCAATTGATCACAACATTGATGTACAATTAGTTTTCTCTTGGGCTCCCAAACTAGGTAAATGTGTGAGAGTAAACATTGGTTTTCCTGTGGTGCGGACGGACGGTCGGTGTACGGTCACGTGATTACCAAATTTTCTGGGATAGGTAGATTTACTTAGCTATGGGGCTCCGCCCACGCGCGCGCTTCGCGCGCGTGGAGCTCCGCTATTATGTTAATTTAATCATTTCAAGGAAAAAATTTTGAATTTTGTCAATTCTAAAAGGATTATTTAATAGGCCATTTCCGAGTTCCCCCGAGCCTCTGTTTCAAAACGAGGGTAGGTGCTCAGCTCTTGATATTTAAATCATTTCTCATTCTCATGCAAATAAAACTCATTTTCACAAGAAAGGTTGCGCACCTAGCCTCATTTTGAAAGTGAGGGTTTTTGGAACTCGGAAGTGGCCTATTGAAATGGAAAAGTTACAGTTTTGTATATAGAAAATAGAAATACATTGTAAGGAGTCTCTTTTTTATTGTGAAAATATTTAATATACATATGTACATATTATATGAAAATGCACAGAGAATTATTTTAATAGCGGGGCTCCCTCGCGCGCGAAGCGCGCGTGGGACAGAGCCCCATACTCATGGAATATGGTCAACCTCTTCTTTTGGTTGTCACGTGACTGACCGAGCGTACGTACGTACGTACGCGTCTACAGATTGTACGGGTAGGGTAGGGGAGACTATCAAAAGGAAGGGAGGGGTGTCTCAGGCGTGTCTTAGCAAATCCACATCTTTTACATTGGCCATTCACGATATGGTCAATTGACAGCTGTCAAAACAGGATAGCTACTGACCAGTATCACATTGCCATATCGGGGGCTCATGTGTCAACTCATCAAGGTGACGTGAGTTATTTGGAAGCTGTCCGCTGACCAGTTGTTTTACTAGATCGCGATCAATATTCAATCTCATACTTTCTAGCTAGTTTGTGAGCACAGGAAAACTGATAATGCACACATCCATTAGACATCAATGTTTTGATCAGGGGGGGGTGGTGAACTTGGTAGTTTGTTTGTCCGGACGATCTTGGCCATCGTGACGTCACGAAGAGAGAAGCGCGCAACTTCGAGGAGTTTTCGAAAATGGCGCCGTTGTCATTTCCAAATGCTACTTTTAAAGTTGGTTTTCCTGGATATTGACGCTCCAAAATGTTTTTTGTCACGGTAGGATAGTGCAGTTCCAACATCTCTTTCCGAAAAGGTGAGTGAAATGTGTATTAATCCGAAAAATAACGCGTATGAGAGCTGTAAACAGTTTCTGTCAATTTCCTCGAGTGGAATAATGTGCCGCAAAAGTTTGCATGTTAGCACAGTAATATCGCATTTTCTCGAAATCAGTAAGGTGTTGAACATCGAAACTTGGCATAGGGGTGGGTTGCTTCTATTGGAAAACATTGTCTCTGAAGTTAATTGAGATAAACTTGCAGAAAAAATGATCAGTCCATTCGAGTGTGCCAGCGTAGCCTCTAAGCTGATGCAATGGTATTCATTACTTTGCTGTTATCTCCAATAATGCCAATAGTATCACCTATTCAAGCTGTCTTTTCGGGATAAGTAAATTTTAAAGTAGTTTCTGATAGAGGGAAAGTATAGTTGCAACAGCTCTTTCCGAGAAGGAGAGTTAATTGTATTATATTCTGATGATAATTACCTCGTAAACAGTCTAAACAGTTTAAGCCAATTTTTTCAAGTGGAATATTTGTCGCAGAAATTTGCATGATCGCATATTAACATCGCATGTCTTAGAAAATCGGTTTGGTGTGGAAATTCGAAACTTGGCAGAAGGGTAGATCAGTAATAGTGGAAAACATTGTCCTTGATGTTTAATGGGAGAAATTAGCAGCAAAAATGATCAGTCCATTCGAGTGCGCTTAATATTGATATAAACAGATGACCTCGACTCGGTTACCCCGGCACAATGTAAGTCAATTATTTTTCGGTTTTAAGAAAAAGTAAACCAAAGACTTCCCTCAACACTATGTATCTATAATAATTACACCAGGAATATATATATTTTTAACACTTGAAGGTTGTAACATATTGTTGAAGCAAAGGATATTTCTCTGCAATACCTATAAGCTTACATTAAGTTTTCATAAATAGCAAAAAAAATTAATAAGATTTACATACAGCTCCAAACATGTACATCTGTTACGCATGAAGCAATTTCATATCGTTCCATATCAATAGTTAGTGCGAATGGAGTCAAACATGTACAGTGAAACTTGTATAATGTAAGCGGACACCGCAGAGAATGCTGTAGTGCCCACTTAATACAAAGTTTCTTCCTACTACATACAGGTTTCGATAGAAAATGTCATATGAGGCAGACCTGCCAACTCTCACAATTCTGCCGTGAGTCTCACGATTTTTTAACTTTTCTCACGGTCTCACAACAAGACTCTCAATCTCATGGTTTTCTGGGAAATATTCTAAATTGAAATATTACCTTGTTGAATAAAAACATAAATTTTGTGGGGAAATTCTTGTGCCTGGATAAGCTTTGACTATTTTAGCCATGAAGTTGTCTTAGCCCAAAGAAATGACTCTGCTGTATGTTTCGTCACAGTGATAACCTATTTTCTGGTCTCTTCAAGTCATCAAAGAAAAAGCGGCATCTAATTTGTTACATAAGGGACCACACTAAAGCAAGGTTATATTAACATAAACAGTTGATTCCACTAATGGAAAAGGGGTAGTTTAATTTTGCTCGGGAAAAAATAGAATCTCACTACTTTTTGTAGAATCTCCCGATTTTTTTTCATGAGTCTACAGATTTTCCTTATTAGGGGTTGGCAGGTCTGTATGAGGAGCTAAGTACCATTCAAATAAAAGGCGGAAACATTTGGAATACTTCCAGAGATATGATGATATACATTTGCATTAATATCTTTATTTGTGCGGAGCGATTAATTAAACCTAGATTGTACCTCAAATTTTAAGATATCAAATGAGTGAAACAAGCTTTATACAAACAAAAATGAAATGGGAAAGTACTGTAACTCATTTATATAATTTACAGAAGTCCCCTGGTGACACCAGCCAAGTGCTGATAGGGCAAGACTCCCAATCTCATGGTTTTCTGGGAAAGCAAAAGGCATCTTAAAATAACAAAAGGCACATAGGGCTCAGCCGAATGGTACCATAATGACGTCAACACGTATGGAAACAGGCCTTTTCTCCGAAACCTGCCCCATTCCCCTATGGCTATTTTTATTTGCGTTTACCCTACCTCACCTTCCCTCCCCATACCTGATGAAACAAGGCTTTCAACAGTTTGTTGAGATAGGATGCTTTTTGTTTTAAAGGATGAGCTCATCATATTTTATTATCGTAGAGATGGGGGTAAGATAAGTTAACAATAATAGACAGATTATTATAGGTGGGTTACTCATTTTTACAGCTATCCCTGAAAGAAGAAATGGAAGTAAGGAGCTGACTGGCAGCCACTGAGATTGAGCTGAGGAGAAAGAAAATTGAAAGAGAAGAGAAAAAGTTGAAAGGAAAAGAAGAAAGGTTAAAACAAAAAGCAAAAGAAATTAAAAACACAGTAGTAGAGGCGAAGCGGGTAGCTGCCCAACTGCAACGAATGGCAGGGCAGCTAGACTGCTTGGCTAACCAAATTCTAGAAGAGACCAAAAATTAAAGAAGAAGTAAAAGAAAAACACCAGTGTAAGAAAATTTTATTGATAACAAACCGTTTCTTTTAATCAAAGTCAATGTGCAAAGTTTTTAAATGTAAACAAGTCTAAGTCAGACCTGTTATGCAAGAAAGAAAACACATTTGTTCAGTATATAAAAAATAAAAGGAAACTGGTTCTTCTAATTTCTTGTATCCTGTATGGTCTCTTCTTGCTCCATGGAATCCACTCCATCTAACATCCTCCACTTCCCACACCGCACAACTCTCTTCGTGGAATCTATTATACTAGATCTTTACAGACATCCAGTAAGCAGCACCTCCTCCATCATACACTGATTGTTTTTTCTCATCATCTACAGAGTATTCCCAACTAAGGAAGCACCTAATTATAAAATCAGTCAGATAAAAAGAGATTATTTATATATACAAAATTCCAAACAAAATAAATAAAGCAATATTATCACGTAAAATCCCTAATTATTTGTTAAGCATCTCTTAAATCAGATGTTATAATGGTTTTCCTCACCTACTCCCTAAACTTCACATTAATATAGGTGAGTTAAACCACAAACACCACCCCGCCCCCCCAAGCAATGGTAAAAAATATGTCTCCCTTGAATTATAAATTTTTGTAACTTCAAGCAACCTATCAGGATAATCCAAAGACTGATTTCTAATCTTAAACCAATAGCTAAATGGCAAGGCTATGTGAAATATATCAGCAGAGGCAGTACAACAGCAAATTTTAAAGAGGGGCTTTAGAGCTATTATAATGGACCACCTATAGTCATGGAACGATTGGGTCTTTACTAAGTTATGCCGACTGAGAAATTACCACAAAGCTACCTCAGCTGGGTGATAAAACTGTACAAGCTGGGTGATAAAACTGTACGAGCAGGCCATGAAGATTGTTGGAACTGGACAGTGTCACTTGATGTAACTGACAATAGCATGGAGTCCAAGTAAGTTAAAAAGCGTCAATGATTGAAAATTAAACTGATGCCCCTGCACTCCCACTCCCAGTAGATCCCCTGCCTTGACATTGCCTAATAAACATACATTGATACTCATGTCATTTTCTGAACTTGTGTAGTTATTGAACTATGTAGTCGTTCTTGAACTTTGGTGTCCTTATTGAACTACACAAAAAAGAAAACCGAAAAAATGTATCATTAAAGAAGTCTCTGTTTATATTGTAAAAGTGTGAGAAGGATGATGATATTCATCGCATGAAAAATCCTGCAATGTTTTATATCCTTAGAAGTTTTTTCCCCACCTCATTTTTAAGATGCGGACGCCCGAGGAAACACATTTTCAATGTTACACCATTGAAACGCTTACTAGTGTCCGTTTTCTTGGCTTTTTCTAGTTTTTTTTCTATTAACTCTGTCAAGCGATTATGGCAAAGCTACATACCCATCCTTTCTGCGGATTCTCCTCCTGGACTCTCTGCATAAAGCCCTAAAAATGTTGATGTTGATCAAAAAGTTTAGCTCACGGCACTTTACCCCAGTGATAGATTCTGTTTGACTATTTACAGGATAAAAACCATGTTTTCCTTTGTTTGTGGGGCGAAGAAGCAAAGAGAAAGGCAATGTGAACTTATCTCCATCATGAGCAATGAATGTTTCGACAAAATGATCGTAATTTATAGTGAAAAGTTGCAATACAATAAGCTATAATAATATCCTTGGTTATCGCCCGACGATTTGATTCAATACGCTTTATTTACATTTTGATACGTTTGACTCAAACAGGAAATCCTTTCAAAACCCTTGAAGATTATAGCCCATATTCTATAAAAAAAACACTTGCTTCTTACATTTGTTGAGTTTTAATGAATTGTTTACACAAATTTGATAGTCTAGTATGAACATCATGACGCTATGTTTCGTGACCTGTCCACGCCACTTTCGCAATTTTTGTAAACATCCCTGAGGTTTGCGACTTTTATCCCACTGATCATTTTTGCTAACTTATTAGATGACTCACTTCTATCACTAATTGAGAGACGCATACCATATTAACGTCATTTGTTTTTCTCGAGACTAAATTCTGCTGGGCTCTTTAGTTATGCGTCTCTAAAGACGCGCCGGTATGAGTTGTACCATCTGGTCGATCTCTGGAAGTTCTTGATTTTTTACGATGGAAATGCTCTTTCCTAGAATATATTGCAATTTTACTATATAGCATTAATAGATAAACACATACCTTCGGTCGTTTCATCGCAACGTCTCGACTTTTACCTCTTGAAACCACGAAACAATTTCGCTCGCTGAATCCATTTAAAGTTCCCGGGATAAATTTCTCGTGACGTCACGATGGCCAAGATCATCCGCCGCGCGATCCCTATAGGAGTGATTGACGAGTTCATCACCCCCCCTGGTTTTGATCAATTGACAGCTGTCAAAACAGGGTATCCGCTGACCAGTATCACTTGACCGTATCGCGGGCTCAGGTGTTAACCCATCGAGGTCAAGTATTTTTTTGAAGTTATCCGCTGACAAGTTTCTAGTTTTCAAATGATCGCAGGCTCAAGTTTGATTTTTTTTCATTCATATGAAAATGTTTTGTTTTTGGGCCGCACAATTAAAATTTTGATTTAAAACTGACCTCGGACCCGAAAATTCAGCCAGCTATCACAGTCAAGACAGTTGCTTTTGACTTTGCTCACCATGGTCACGCGTTGGTCACGCTCTACGTCCATTTTTTATGCTCTCATTGGTCAAAATTTGACAGGTGAGCTCATGCGGAAAATTTATGCAGCATCTTGAATCTTGTTTACTTTGACAGCTGAAGCTGAGAGAGTCTTGTGTCAACTTGTGATGTTTTTAACTGTCTTTTTTCACTGGATGCACAAAATGAAATTTAGCTGCTATCAGGAGCCTTCTGTTATTCATGGTTAGTTGGTTTTTGGTTGAGAAATTAATACATCACTTGTCAAAGTCGGGAATCCGATTTCGGATGTCAACGTTTTTGTTTTTCACCTTGCTTGATGCGTAAAGGTTGAAAACTCTGAAGCGATACTGGCCTTACTTGATACCTTTCAGGAGCTGCATCTCGAATGGTAAGCCTCAGTAATTATTGTGTTTGATGTTTGTTTTTTATATCTAATTTAAAGAAGTCGAGCGTAGTTTATGCGGCTATGTAGTTTATGCACGTTTGTAAGATTTGAGACTATTTGATCTGACCAAGAATCAGGTAAACTTGATATAAGCTTACACAACTTTAAAAAGTCTTTAGACATTTTCTCACCGCAGATAGAAAGAAAACGTTCCAAAGAACATTTAGTTATAATTCTGGCGTAAAAGAAAGCTTTGAGCGATTTTCTTGCCTCGAGTTCATCTGTGAAAAAAGTAAATACCGGGAAGTCGGTTTTTAAGCTTGAAGACTCAGGATTTTTAGAGACACTTTAATATTTGTCTTCGTGAATGAAAAATGTTGTCTCTGTATATGTTTCGCCGAATTATATTTCCTTTATTGATTGTTGGTAGTCTCTCTTGTAATTTTCATCGCTTTGCCGTTTGTTTTCAGGCGTTCATAAACATCGCTTGCAGGAGTACTCAAAATGCCGCGCGTATCAAACGCTTTTAAAGATTACAGATCGATAAAACCATTAAATAAAAAATAAACATAATAATTTCTTTATTATGTTGGAGCTTAACTCTAGTATGTTCGTTCAAATATTCGCTACAGCTCGCACTGCAAAAGTGAGATCCGGCTGGCTGTATATGTGATTTTGGACATTTTTTTAACGGTTTAGCTAAAAGGCCACGCGTGCTTCGATCGTCCTGAATATTGAATGAGTGCAATTTCTGTTGCAAAATTGTGAAATACTGAATTCTGTCCGAGGTCTGTATGATAAAAACAGTACCTCATAGTACTGTTTCACCTCAGATGTGATGTATAAATGGTATAAAAGGTTGGTTTACACGCAACCAGATTTGTTTGCAAGATTTTGTAAAGTAAACTTGTCGAACGCAAAAAAATTCAACCTGATTTTTTTTCCAGGCCTAATTAATCTTACGGTGACAAGAGCCATTATGGCTCTTAAATGTGATCGAAGATGATTGCTATTTTTTGGGTGTACATATGAGGTTATCAACTCGATGTAAGATTTTGTTCACTCTTGGGCTATTTGCAAATTATTTTTCTCTAAAATCACTTAGCCTTTCCCTCAAAAGTCACATGAATGTGCTATGTGCTCTAAAGTTAACTGAATTGTGGAATTCAAGTTTATTTTTTGATTTAAATTATAAATATATAATGGGAGCCTCGCTTTTAGCCCTGGCTAAATCTATATATTAAAAACTTTAATACCAAAAATGCACCTAAATATGGCTCTTCTTGATTTGTGTGTATCAGCGAAAATGGGTCTTTGTGGATGCAAGAAACGGTCCAGGGTTGTCTCCACTTTTTTATATACCGGATAGAATGAACATATGATTCGAAACTGGATGGTTAAGTAAAGTTCACACATTTAGGAAATCCAGTGAATAATCCACCGAAAGTGGAATCTGGGGAAACATGAAGGCTGCAGAAAGTAAACCTATCAAACTGAGTTTCCGAATTCATTGTTCCGGGAACTCAACGGATAATTGAGTATCCTCTGAATTTACGAGCTGCGGAAACATGACGGCAGTTAGCGTTTCCGCAAGAGTAAACCTGACGGAAACGCAAGTATAAGGGATGCGTTTAAGCGTGTCCGCAGAAACTGAAACATGACGTATACACGTGTTTCCCGCAACGGTTAGTTACAATTCCGTCTGCGGATATTGAGGTTTCCGTGAGGTAACCGTTACAAAAACGAAAACGGAAACACCTTTTTTCAACCTGTGTCAGGATCCGAACCGTTCCGACTCCCCTGACGGATACCACATCAAAAGAGGGGCCTTGCTTGTTGGAGATCCATGTCTGAAACAAGTTACCTAAAGAAGTGGTAAGCCCGTTTACGCCTAGCTGTATTACGCCAGAAAGGAAGTAGAGATGATAAGAGAAGTACTAAAGGTCAAGCCACTAACCGGAAAAAAAGCTACCAAACACGCGGTGCTCGAACAAATCACTTCAGTTGCATTAATTCACATTGCAGCTCACAGGAGGAAGGAAACCGGGGAAATTGCTGTGGCCCCAAATCCTGGGTATACGACCGAGGTTCCTAAAGAGCCGGATTATACTCTAACAATGTCCGACGTGCAGGCTGTTAAGTTGCGAGCACGACTTGTTGTACTCAGCTGTTGTCATAGTAGTAGAGGTACAGTCATGTCTGAGGGCGTGGTTGGTATGGCACGGGCTTTCTTGAGTGCTGGTGCTCGCTCTGTTCTTGTGTCACTCTGGGCCATTGATGACGAGGCCACAATGGAGTTCATGAAAAGTTTCTACAAGCATTTGAGATATGGAGAAAGCGCCAGTGTTGCTCTTCACCAGGCCTTGAAATTTTTGCGAGAATTGGACAAGTTTTGTGCCCCGCAGTACTGGGCCCCATTTGTACTCATTGGCGATAACGTTACTATTGAATTTGGAGAAAATAAATAAAGGAGATGCAAAGGTATTAACTGATCATATGTAGAAACCAATTAGTATTTCAGTCTAAAGACTGAAGTCGTTAAAAGACAGTGTAGACAATGAAGTGTAACTTGTATTAAACATACACTCACATGACTTTCGCTGGTGTCCTTAATAAAGAAGACCTCTACGTACAAGTTTGCTAAACAGAAAACATGGGAAGAAAAGTTGAGGCAACCTGAACCATTCGCCCGCTTAATACGTGTAGATTCACAGTCGAGAATCTAAGAGGTCGCTGGAAATGTTATCGCTTTGCTATTTCCTATATTAACCCAGTTTCAGAAATAAGTTGAGTGTTTTACCTTGCGAGACTAAGTTTTATAATTTTCCTGATCTGATTTTAATCACTTGACAAGGTAAAAAAAATTGTTACTTACTTGGTATAACGAAAATATCCACGACATGGGTGAGGGGTGAAATTACAGTCAATTTTCAATGGTTGAATGTAATTGAAATGATTGGAAGTAATAGTTGAAGTACATAGCTGTAACGTACTGTCTGACCAGGTTATGGATGAAAGAACAGAAAAATGTCCCCTTTACCGTAGATAAAGCGGCTCGGAAGTCAGATACAACACGCCACTGGCTGACGGTATCACTCAATTACTGACCTCATTCACTGTGACCACACATTAACAGAGTCAGGCGTAGTCCTCAGCTCCCGGGGAGAGTGACCCCTATTCTTTACGATCAGCAGTGTCGGTTCCTTCATGTCAGTTTCGAATCAACAACTGAAAAGACAACGCCAATAGCTTGACGACACTTCTGAATGTTTTCTATCATTTCGTCTTTTATCACCCTGACAGGATCGACAAACTATTTGCGGTCAGCGGAGAGAAATGGCTTTGTTTTCTTTGACGTGTTGAAAAAAAGGTAAAATGGTTCAAATTATAATTATTTACAGCTCTGAAAGGCACCCCCACGACCACGATACAAAAGTTTGGCGCATTTGATGCCAAACAACCCCCCTATGCTGAGGGGTAGATAGTTTGTTTCTTTTTGTATCCATTATCATTGACTATTTTTCATAATCATCAATTTCTCCGTGGACGTCGACACGAAGGACGCCATCGTCGGCAATAAAGGCAGCTCCTCGCATTGTAGGCTAAGAAAGCTTACAACTGAATCTCTCATTATCGCATTTTTGTTTCATAAACATGAATTTCCAAAATAAAACGACCGTTTTTACTGCGCTTTTCACAAACAGGCCAACTCTAAAGTTCAAAAGCCGCCTTCACAAATGCGTTTTTTGCTTCCGTCAATCATAACTACGATCAAAAGCAACGAACCTTGAAACACACAAACACACAAAACCGATTGAAATTCACCAACCACAGATCACAAACAATGACCTTTTGAACCTGTTTAAGTAAAGTTCTGTGTCCTAAGAGGTCCGCTAGGATCATTGACGGCAGCGAAAAACGCAAACTTCAGTTGGCTTTTGAACTTCAGAGCTCGAGTGTTTTTAAAAAGCAAAGTAAATTAACACACACAATGTTCGTCGCATTCTCCGTCGTTCCACGGGATAGAAGGCTTTCATTATTTTAATGACACTGGAAAAAATCCTTATTCTGGTACAATCCAGTTAAATAACTTCAAGGCCACTTCATAACCAAAGAAAACACCCTAAAAGTAGAAATCACCAGGATTACCAAGAAGCAGAGAATAGTTTTACTTTAAAACACGAGGAAAGATGCATTTTTTAAACAATTCCTTGTTTAGTCTTGTCTTGGTGAATCGCTGGCGAGTTTTAAATCACCGTTGGTCCACAGAAATCCCATTTAGGATCAGTCTTACAAGTCAAATGCTAATGCTTAATATAGAGGTTTTGGCTCAGTGGTTAGAGAATCTGATCTAGGACTCGAAGGTTCATGAATTCTATTCTCAACTGAGGGGGTGGGAATTTTTTCTGATTTTTCTAGTGATTGATTTCACATCACAGCGAAAGCTCAAATTCGATTCGGAAATCTTGAAATGTGTTGCAAAATACTGCTAAAATCTAGTCCGTTTTGCTCATCAGAGCGGTTCTGAAGCCCGAAGAACACTTGCACACCGCCTTGAATATTGCAGTTGTTGAAAAAACCGCTCGGGAAGCTTGCTGATGCGGACGACATTGACACACTGGAAGCAATGCGATTCAAGCTTTCAATTAATGGTGTAGCTCATGGAGTGCTGGAAACGGTAGAAATTTGTGTACTTTGAGTTTGGTTGTACTGAAGAGCATTGGAGATTGTGTCGGATACACTTTCCAGCTGAGGTGCCGATGGCCTGGCGCTGTAGTGTGAGATGCTTTCCTCGCTGCTATGCCCGGAGACGAACATTATATGGCGGTCGGGTACATTCGCATCTGAAAGCACGGTTATTGCTGAAGCCCGCACGGAATGATTGGTGTAAACTTGAGAGAGATTCGCTCCTTTGGATATGATCTTCATCATATCTCCCAGCTTGTTCACGCCAAGTGGGCTGTTTTCATACCACACGATGTCTTCTGTGGTGAATCTGGCTTTTGGTTTTTGAAAGAACGCTGGGCAGGAGGGATTCAACTTGGACACGTACAATTTGAGACTGGCAAACTCATCATCGTCTGCTCCAGTGCCTTGTTTCTCGTTCAGCTGAGGGCTTGCTGGTTTCACCACCAGGATGTTTTTTTGTAGCTTCTTCGTGGGTCATAACTGGGTACTCGCGGCCCTTTGCATCTTTGGGGAACTTGAAACTGTCGCAGCGAAGATCTCGCTGTCCCTCCCTTCCACGCATGCACCAGTACAGAGAAACGTAGAACCAAGTTCTCCTTAGCAATCCGGCTGGATTTGTGACACTGAGGAAAGAGCTGGCTCTTATCTTTGCGAGGTCTCAAGGTACGATAACTGGTTTATGTTGAACGTTTTCCTTGCCGGGGCGGCGGTTGATTCGTAGCTTCGCGTCCAGAATTTTGTTACTCTTTTGAAACACTTGGTTCCTTGAAATTTTCACTGTACGGCCATTGTTGTTTAGGTATCTTTCAATTGAATTCCGAAAACCAAGAAGTGCTGAGCGACTGTATTCGTTCTTTTTTCGTTCTCGCTTCGACATAAAGCCTTGCTAGGTTTAAGTCTAATTCTGCTGTATTCATTTTAAGGAGAGGTGTTGTGATGCTTCTTGCTTGACACCAATCTGTGTAAACAATTATTTTGAGACTGTATAGTGCTGAAATTGTCTAATAAATCAATTTCTTTAAATTTCTGCTTTTTGTGTTACTTAAATGCGAAGCAAAAAAATTGTTTGTTACCCTCAAATAATTTTACGACCCATTTTGTGTTTCGTTTTGTCGCGAGCGACTGAGATTGCTCCAGAATTTTTTCCAAGTCATTCTCCACGTAGAAACGTGTCTTTTCTTCTTCTTCCTTTTGGAATTTATCAACTGCCTCGACAAGAGTTATTTCTTTCTCCTCGTTCGCCCAGTCCGGGAAAATATTTCCCAAAGTTTGAAAATTTTCATTTTGGAAAAAAAAATTTTTTCCCTTCGGCTGATGACGTCAATCGTGCATCTGTCCTCTAATAGATCATAAGTAAGGATCAATCAAAATGCATGAATTACTTACTTTATTATATAAAAGAGTATTTGTAATAGAGTAAGGCGCTGTTCCTCCCATGTGCTCAGGTTTGCAAGGGAGCTTAAGCAATGACGACGACGGCAGTGAAAACGTCACTAAAAGTGAATATGTCTTCTTTCAAACTTTATCGTGTCTATCAAGACCCGCTTATTTTGTCGAAGGCGACTGTATGCAGGGTTAAAAGATGAAGGAGAATTGGTCGTCGTGTTTTCACGTCCTCCAATTCAAGTTTCACGTCCTAGTCGCACACTGGACGTCAAAGAGGTAATATATCAAGCATGAGATGCAGTGTTTCATCACCAGTTCTCAAACTCATTAATAATTCATTAAGAAAATACAAAGGAAATTAATGTTTAATGAGTGTTTGGAAATCGGATGAAACACTGCTTAGTATTTGCATCCTTAATTTCTCCTTCAAAAATGATTTTGTTTGAGAAGAAATATCAAACATTCGACACAGTGTTTCATCACCAGATGAAACACCTCGAAGTTCGTCAAAAATACTCCGCTGCGGGTCGTATTTTCAACTCTCTTCTCGGTGTTTCATCTGGTGATGAAACACTGCATCTCATGTTTGATATATTACATGAAACACCGAGAAGAAAGTTAAAAATACGACGCGCAGCGGAGTATTTTTGACCAACTTCAAGGAGTTTCATCTGGTGATGAAACAGTGTCGAATGCTTGATATTACTTTTCAAACAAAATGATTTTAGAAAGAGAAATTAAGGATGCAAAAATGAGCAGTTTTTCATCTGATTTCCAAACACTCATTTTTTTTCCTTTGTATTTTCTTAATGTATTATTAATGAGTTTGAGAAGTGTGAATCAAAGGATGTTGCACGTGCGGAGCTGTTGTTTTGCTCTTGAAACCAATTTTTTTCTTTTTTCACGTTGTCGTCGTTGTGGTTTCAGACAAATAAACAAACAAGCAACAAATTGACCACAATTTTCTATATTGACTACACTACCATAGTTTATAAGAGTGACGTCAAAATGTACTAAATGTTCTCAAGTGATCAACAAATCAGCCACGGCCTGTACACAGCGAACTTACTAGTGCTATAAATGCATCTCTTACGCCTCTAGGATACTTTCCTTCGGGAGCTAAAAAAGAATGGTCGAGGAAGAAAATCAACTACGGAGGAAGAATAAATATAAGTCTATAACATTCTCTGCAAACAGGGAGTCTCTAAAGAGTTTGTGCAAGGGACAATTGTTTCACTTTAAGATAAAAGACTAGACTTGCAAAGGCAGAAAAACTGTTAAGTTTAACAAAGGGCAAAGAACAACGAAAGAAGATAAGTCTTGAGGAAAGAGCATAACGAGGCTGGTTACAAAAAAGGAATTCTAAAACGTTTCACTGAACATACCTACAATTGTAGCCAGGGTCCGTTCATAATTACGACCCCGTTATAACCACGACGAAATTTTAACGATATGTCGTAAGGTCTTCCATTACTTATTCAATATCCAGAATTCAATTTGAAGATAAACGCACGATATGCCGTAATGTTGTTGAAACTTCTTTCCGTCAACGGAAGAGCAAAGAAAAAGCTTCCCTACAAAATTACAGAGCCCGGTTGACTCACTGAGTCTTGCCTGTCCTCCAAATGAGCACAGAACAACGTAGGCACATATGCAAGAACTAGCAGGTGAACGGAGGAAGAACGCTCAAACAAAAACACTTGCGGACGTGCAATGCTAACAAAACTTCGGGCGAAACGTTCGACAAGTGAACGCACGCGATTACGTATCTATGTTTCATGAGTTACCTATTTGTACACGTGATTTCAACACATCGGCGGGAAGAATGGAGAACCAGCAGATCATGCCTGTCGTACCTTATAAGGTAAAAACACACACAAACACATCCATGAAATTAAAGCCGAGGTGGAAAAAAGGCAGCACAACTATTTTCGCTATGCCATAAGAAACCAGGGTAGGATTTTGAATTTCTGGGTTAACGCTGTTTAAAATATCAGCCTAACAGGTCCTTCGCTTCTCATTTCCTGTTTCGGTAGTTGGCCCCAGCGCCAAGGACTTTTATCCACTGCAGCGCGCCAAATTTACAGAAGGAATTTTCCTCCTGTGAGTTTTACCCAATCAAGAACGGTTTTACTATTGGGCCGTCAATCAAACAAGATCACGCCAGATGAAACGTGACTTGAACTATTTAACTATTTATAAATTCAATTGAGCTGTGCATTTTGTTGGCAAACATTATTGGGAACTGCAACGCACACAAAAGATTTAGTGGGCGTTTTTTTTACTCCATTTGAGTATTTACCAAGGCCAGTTTTACCTGGCAGCCATGAGTAGGAAAAACATTACCGACTTGTTTTGACAAACTTTGACACACGCGTCAGGGACGTAAATAGTTCGCGCCAAAATGAGGTCACTTGCTGCGATTTTTTTTCAGGGGAAACAAGTTGAGCTCCCGCTCTCTCGCTAGACTTTCTTTAAGTCCTTCGCTTCTCATTTCCGGTTCCGGTAGTTGGATAGAAAATCTACCGCTCGCGCCTCGCGCCCGTGAAAAAATATGAGCTTGACTTGTAGGCAAGTCTACTCTCTTGCTCACTTTTCCTTCAGAAAAGATAAAAAATCTACCACTCGCGCTTCGCGCTCGTGAAAAAAATTTGAGCTAAATTTGAAGGCAAGTCTACTTAACAGGCAGTGTTCAAACTTCTTGGGTTCGGAGGCCAAGGAGCAAGGTTTTTGAGTTCAGTTCTAGCACACTGCAATACCCCCCCCCTCCAAAAAAAAAAAATCCTATAAAGCTAACGTTAATCAGTAGTATAGATATAATTAAATTATGAGCATAAAAAGTATCAAAATCGCATTTATATCTGACCGGTTGGGGGAAAAAGTTATTCCCTCTCTCTGGGCAATTGGTGGTGTTTACCAAATACAGTTCCTAGGTGTCAAAATAAAATCTTTATTTTTGTTTTGATAAAGCGCTGCTAATTATTAGGAATCCTTTAACAACTTCAAAGCAAGCGTTTGCAAACTGTTTTGATACTTAGGACCATTCCCATTCTTAGGGTTGCGACTGATTCTCCTTCTTCTTTTTCATGGATTATCTTTACATAAGTGAACAAACACAACATACCTCCGGCAAGGATATACCTAAGCGGGTTTAAATTTTCACGGCTAGAAAGAAAAAAAGAGACAAAAACTAATAGGAATCATGCTCAGAAGTAACAACTTCACATCTCGATGATATGCAAAGATGCATTCCATCGTTTTTCGGCATGGGTGCAAGTCAGAGAAGAAAAATAATCAAGATTAATTATTGTTTCGCCATAAAAACTGATTTGAGTTCATTTCGCGAGAATCTCAGTGGGGACTTCATATGAACAGGGAGCTTAAGCGGGGAGGTTTTTGACCGACGCACATCAACCATACTGAGTGGACATTTTGAATTCTTCGGCAGTGGTTTCGCCCATTTTTTTCCGACAAAGCGTCTTTATTAGAGTAAAAACACGTTGCATTGCAAACATGGCAGAGTCAAGGTATATTAAAAGAGACAAGGCTTCACTTCAGTTTGACATGTACCGCTCAGAAACGCCTGTGCTTAAGCTCGCTAATACTATGACAACGGCGGGCAACGATGATGTTTTGTTCATCTATAACAACGTGCACGGGCTTAAGCTCCCTAATACTACGACAACGGCGGGCAACGATGATGTTTTGTTCATCTACTGAACAACGTGCACGGTTTCAGGCTATGGGTGATTTACCCGACCCATACATCGGGAGTATCTTCAAGTCCTACATTGCAGGGCAGCTTTGGTTCTTTCTGGCCAGATAGAGACCAGGGAACAGTTCGACCGGCTTCAAAAGGCGTTTACAGTAAAATTTCCAGGGGATGTGAGGTGATTTTGCTAAGAATCCATTCATAGCTGAAGAAATAGCAACCCATTCCAGGAATATCTGCAACGGACATTCACAAAATGTGTTCAAGTAACTAAAAAGGCAAAAAAAGAACGAGGCCATTATCCAGCCATTTTGACAGAAAAAGCTTGCTCAATAAACGTTTTATTATATGGCCAAAAGGAAAACGTATTCTAGAGGGATCAACGCGGGAAATCCCGAGAGGGCATAGGCTCATCGTGCCCGCTCATGTAGCCAATCAGAAAGCAGGCTTCGCTTCATCTTAACCGCTCATGGATTCAGCGATACAATAAGTATGTGTGATCAAATGTTGACGAGTGAAATTATTCCCTAATTTCGCGCGTTTTGTCCAAATCCTTATAATTATTCGGATTTGGACAAAACGCGCGTGAAATTATTCCCTAATTTCACGCGTATACCATTTGATTACCTATTAATATCAAGGGTGACGAATTACGTTAGCAATCTTGGATTTTTGACATGTTTATACTGGATTGTGTCGATCGACAACTCCACTCTCTCGAACGTTTAGAGACGTTTAGCTGGCCGCACGTGTTCGTCCTATCCCGTTCTATCCCATCCCGAGCCAGTATTTTTGTATGCATACCTTCCACCACTGGGCAAAAAGGCACATATTCGCGACCGACTTTGCCCGAATACGGATAGGTACACGTGGAGTATACGATAATATCCTGAAGTATTCAAGGACGCATGACGCGACGTACACCTAGAATATTCTACTTAGAATCCGGACTGTTTCTCCGAATTCAAATAGAATACCCTGGAATACTAAGAAGCATTCTAGACGGCATACTCCCGACTCCTTTTCTAAAACGATCAATTTTGACCAGTTTCGAACAATGATGATCATTTGTCATTGGAACATCTTAGCATGACCACAAATTTTCGAGTCCGCATACGACGCGAACACGACAGTGACGAACGGTATACCCGACGCGAACACGCCCGAATACTAACGCACATCTCAAGTGTTCGCGCGTTTGCGAACGCGCACTAAAGGCCATGACATTGCGGAACTTGGTATTCTGCAGTATTCAAAGTAGAACAACTACGAACACTCTTCGTGTCCAAGAATATACGATCGCGAGTAGCAATGCTTATATCTGGTTCCTGAAATTCAGTTTGCATCTTCTTGAACACGAACGTGTTTTATGTTTTATTGAATGTTTACGCTTTTGGGTCGTTTGATGGTTTGGTCTTATAGGATTCCCCTCTGACATGGGGTCTATACTTAGATCTATCTACGCGGATTACAGAAGTCTCCTTTTTGACAAGCCTCCATCGCAGTCGTTCTTGGGGCTTCGCAACGCTCTCCTTAAGGAAGGGACACGTGAGGAAGCCCTAAGAACGTCTTTATGGACTACTTTTTGTCTCGCCAGTTCAATGAAGGAAGACATTGTAATTATCAGCCAACAAAACTTTATTTAATAAAAAACATTTTAGTCATTTATACAATATTTACAATACTTGTAAGTTGAAAACGCTGCTTTCTCATTCGGGGATTCCATTAACTAAACGGTTTGTTATTACTACCAAGAACTCTCTTTTTAACTATTTGTAAAAAATGCCATTTAAAATTTTGTCCTGGATTTTCATTTGCCACTGATTAAAAGTTTCCTCTTGGGTAATTGCAAAAAGAGATGACATTGTCTCTTTAAACCCTAAAAGAAACAAAATTTCTTAAAAACAATCCAAGAAAGCTCCAGTACCGAATGGTAATCATTGCCTCGAAAATCATCTTTAGTTTATAAATGCATGCACTTACTTAGGATAAACCTTTTCATTCCAACATAAAAAAAAAATCTATGTTCTTTCAATGTTTTTATAGTAATGATATTGCTATTCATAGGTGAGCAATACTGCTGCAGTAGAAAAAATTCATTCAAAAATTCTATTAAAAAATTTGGGATGCTTTAATAAAGGAACAAAATTTCTTAAAAAAAATCCAAGAAACCTCCAGTACTGAACGGTAATCATTGCCTAGCAAATCATCTTTAGTTTATAAATACATGCACTTCCTTAGGATAAACCTTTTCATTCCAACAGAAAAAAAAATCTATGTTATTTCAATATAGTAATGATATTGCTATTCATATGTGAGCAATACTGAGCTCTGCAGTAGAAAAAATTCATTCAAAAATTCTATTAAAAAATTTGGAATGAAACCCTAACCTTGAAAGAAAAAAGAGGAAGAAAAATTTCTCACGAGGAATACTATTCACAGTATGTTAAGGAATAAACTGATTTAAAAAAATAGCCCAATGAGTTAATCAGTTTCGGAGTCATCATTTAAAGAATGGAATCTTTTTTCTTCTCCTCCTGGATGGTGATGCTGCAGGAGTTTCTATCTGCACCTCCTCTGGCTCTGAGTTGGGTTCAGCAAAACCTCTTGCTGCCTCTTCCCCTAAGGCCCAAGGTATATGAACCTTGGGCCTGGGCCTTTCTGAGAGAGGTCCCTCAACTTGAGGGAGGCAGCGTGGCCGAGTGGTCAGCGCGTCGGACTCGCAATCCGGCGGTCCCGGGTTCGAGTCCCGCTCTGGCCACTTGCTGGATTTGTGCTCGGCCGTCCCGAGTTTAAATTCTCGGCCACGCTTGTAAATAGCCAACTGGTTGCCTTCTGCCAGTTGTGGTTTTTAATCCTGTTATGTTGTATTTGAATTATTTGTTTCTAAATATTTGAGTGCATGGAGTGCCTGTAAATTAACTGACTAGCTAAGTGCACCTTCCACTATAAACATGCCTTTAACCTTTAACCTAACTCTTGGCACACGTGGCCGCACTTCTTCTTCTCTCGTCTGATCTATTCGTCCTTGTAGACGGCTCATCAATTCATTGGCCCTTGGGGACCTCCATCTTGGTGACCTTATGATCCAATTTCCTTCTGGTCCATCTTCCTCGTCACTCACAAAGTCATAGTTGAGCTCTTGCATCAACTCCATCTCTTGGCCCCTCGCCACTTTAACTCGTGCACTGAAAAGCTGAAAGAGATTTTAAAATTCACATTAAAATCAGGCTACATATATGCCATGTACTAGGAATTGGTATTATCCAAAAGTCTTAATTCCAGTAATAATTGCAGAAAAAAATATCTAAAATGAATTTATTAGTGTGAAATATTTTGCAGAGTGAGTAAGTGAGTAACTTTCTCAAATTGTCAATTCTTTCTAGTGTTACACACTACTTGGAGACACTATATAATAATATATATGTATAGACTCAATTGCATAATAAGCTATTGCCTGGTGACATAAAACTATTTAAAAATATATAAATCAAAAAAACAATCCCGGTTACATTAAAAAATATGACATAAAAAACTATTGCCCAATGACATTTCAAACATAAAATGCTAAAAACTGCTTACATAATAATAAAAGGTGGTAAAAATATCATACTGAAACCTACACTAGTTTTGAGAAAGGAAACAATATTGTCATAGCTACTGTTCTGCCCAACTAGGTTGCAACTGAAACAGCAACTTACAGCTGTTATTACAGTTTAGTCTGCAATTAAATATACTTTTGTCTAATGGAGATGCAATAGAGGCTTATGGGTGATCCACTTGGTCATTTTAAAGTCAAAACTACTATTAACTGTAATTTGTCACTGTACAGAACTATTATTGGTTGATGCTTTTTACACACAAAGTGGCAGAAAAAAGAAAAGAATTTCAAGTCAACATACCCTTTCCCTTCTTGAACGAACAATTTGAGTGATTTGCATGGAGGCTCACCACAGGGTTTGCCTTCATCAAAATGGCGCGTCTCAAAGCTATCATAGCGATTATTTTGCTCGTTGGTCTTGGCGAATGTGCTCGTGATTTAACAAAATGTGTAGTTTGCAAAAAAACTCTAACATGGTTTTAACAAAAGCGAAGTAGACCGGCTTTAACATACACGAGCTACTGACCTGGACAACAGCGCGCGTATATGTAGTACCTGGAGGATTGCGCTGACCTCATCAAAGTCTAAACAAAGTGCAGAAACGTTTGTTGACGCAAGTAAACACTTTCAATTTTCTTTGTTTCGAAATGGGAAAGGAAGAGAAATATTAAAAAAAAAAAGATAGCAAATTTCAGCGAGTGGGTTCGAAGTGCGCGAACGCCGATGTTCAGTAGTTCAGCAGTGAATTAATATATGTTCTACAATTTTCCCAGCACTTTAAAGCTACAAAATTAAGAGCACACGAGACGTTGATTAGTCACCTGGTGAGATGTTGGTGGTAGTCACTCTGTATGTCTCGAACAATAAAAAAAATGAATATCGATGAGACACAGTCAAAACTGCATTCAATAGGACCGAAATTAAAGTCCAATCTTGTGACCGATTTTGATGAAACAAACGGTTAGGTTTCCCAAGAAGTACAGTAAACATGTGATGCCGACCAAAAGTTAAAAATCATTAGAACACTTAAGTTCTGGCCTAAAGCAAATTCCTGTAAAAGATGCGTTACAATGTTAGTCCACGGAAAAGCAAGAAGTTCTACAATTTTCCTATAAACAAACTTTGTACCGCTAAAATACTTAAGGCAAAAACTTTCTATTCCAACTGAAAACGGCGTGGTAGTCGCCCGCTGATCGTTATTAATCCTCTCCCGAAATATGGCTAAATCAGCTATCTACAAATTATTGACAGAAATCCTCTACGGCATCGAGAAACTGATTTACATCCGATTTATAGACAAACAATTGACAAACAATAAATAAAGAACATTTTGCTCAATAGCTACGCATCAGCAATGCATTCTATGCCAAACTTTGCGGTTCTTAAAGGGGAATCAAGACACGAGTCGAGCGCCGAACAACAACAAGCAGCCATGCACGTGTCAGACATCCTTGAGAAACTTACTCTTTCACCTCGTTCAGCGCATCAGTCTCCACTTTAAATCAACAGATCTTTACCTATTTTGTACAACGAAGGTCTTTCCTAAGTTCCTGCTACCATTTCAATCTCAAGCAAGCTTTCAAAGAGAACAATTTGGTTCCTATGACTATGCAGCACGGTCGCTATCACTGATCGCGTGCTCTTTGGCAAATCAGCGGTCGCGCATGCTCATGCAAAAAAGACCCCTGTTATCAGTACCCTCGAGAGTTTAATTCACCTGTCCAACCACACAATGAGCACATCTGGCACATGAAAATCGTCATACATATGCAGGTTAAAAAGAACCAACCGATCCTGGTAAGAGTCTTGTAGGCCTATCAAACCTTTTTGTTTTTCACTTGGAATTTTGTTAACCGCTTAAGACAATCTTTTCGTTGCTTGCAGACACAGAGCTCATGAAAATTCCGGGTCAGCGACGATTGATTGATTTGTCGAAAACTGAGAAGCGTGTTCGCTCCTAGCGCCCTGCGGCTTACGTATTGTTAAGTTTCTTATACATGACTGGTTTGTTCGGTAGACCACAAACACAAAGGGAAAGCAACGGCTGTGAAGCAGACTAACTAGGCAGGGTATTGAACGCGGAAAATATATCTTGAGATCTGTTGCTCTTTCACAATCTACTTCGAACGGTAAGTCGGGTTTCATCTTGAAACGATGGTTCTTGTAACATTCAGAACGCATTTATAAGATTTTAAACCAGGACTAGTGAGTTAACCTCTGATTCAGAGATCCGTTTCGCCCAGCGTCATTGCGTATAAATGGGAGTTTCTAAATAGCTACAATATGGAGTTTAAGTATTGCGTATACGGCAAACGGCAAACGTCAGATTCAAGTTGAGAATTTCTCAAAATAGAAAATGAGCCGATAAAAACAGCTCAAAACAATTCTTATCTACATGTTGAAATAATAAACAGTACGGGAACCTTGGTCACACGGTACAAATTCGCGTTTGCCGTTCGACGTAAACGTGATGCTTAACATCTCCAATATCAACTATACGTCGAATGTAGTGATCCATTTACGGCAGTGCCTAATCCAAGCGGAAGTCGAAACCATATTCGTACATTTTGAAGTTCCAAGTCAAATTATTTACTGAAAGAGCTGATTTCGTCGAACGTAATTTCTCAGTTTAGACATCACATACATAAACAACTCGTCGACAGAATTCGAAATTATCTCATTAGCATTTATATCAACAAGGCTATAATAACTTCTGGTTCGCAGTATATGGCAAACGGGCGGACTACACATGTTTAAGTTGGGGAATTTAGCGATTATTTCTTTTGCGTTTTGGCCACTTTTCTAAATTTTATTTCTGTAATGACACACTTACGAGTTGACGGTTGATTAATTCAATGTCCTGAAATAAAACAATGCAATGAAATTTTTATTACATGCAAACCAAAAAGAGACGTGCTCCCATGCAAACTACCCTCATTACCGTCCTTACGCACAACTTCGACGTGAATTGGCCAAATTTTATGTTTATTGAGAACAGGAAGTGCAAGGCAGCAAATTCTACCATTTCTGTGAGAACTCAAGCGTGGTCACGTCCAAAAGCTATTATACATTCTGCATTTATATTCCTGAATAGCCTTCATTTTTTCTCGGCATGCAGTTTCTTGGTGTTGCAGCGGAAACCATTGTTGGTTGGCTTGTGTGTTGTGCTGGGGGTATTGTTCAATGTCTTCTCAATGTTTTGTTATATGCCATTTGGCGATAGCAACGGTCCGCGACAGCGAGAAACAACAAATATTTTATTTGTGTTTCATTACCTTTTTCTGCAGAATGTCGCGCTCATTTCTCTCTAAAGGCTGTGTCTTCACTAGATTCTTAATTGCAATTGTTGGTTTACAAAACACAAACCTTACACGTACACTAGACCTATTCTTCAGCAGCTCCCTGTATGAGCGCGTTATGCTAATTTTCCTAATTTGTTCTCTTCATATTACTTTATTCCCAAGTGAGTGCGCATTATATGTAAGATGGCTGAATATTGGCCAAGTTGATCAGGTCAATAAAAATGCAACAATGAAGGAGGAAAAAAATCTAACCATCTTGAGCGAACAACCTTGCTGGTCAATAAAGGATTCATAATAATGGACGAAAAGAGGACTTTTTTCGTGGGGCCAACTCGGAAAATCCTGAGCAGTCCAGATGGGATTATCTTGCCCGCTAAGATACATAATAAAGCGACTTACGCTAGTAGTTTGTATATTGCAGTTTGAATGCGTGGCACGTTGTTGCTATGTCGCTAGCAGTTAAATCCAGATTTCCTATTTTCATTGTCGTTTTTATATATATTTCGTCAATCGCATTTTCCTGTGTAAGTGTGGGGGGTACAGATTTTGTAGGAATAGACCAACAGGACTTGACAGTTTAACTTGGTCTAATCTTCTTCTGTGTAGCAGTGACGAGCTTGACCAGAACTAAAACTGAATATATCCTAGCTTACAGAGTGCTTAAGAAAGAGCGATAGCATTCATGTGTGAAAAATAGGTGTTTAGGAGTGTTTATAAATATAGGATCAAAAGAAACCGTAATTGAACTGTTTCCGGCTGCTGCTGTGAAAATTTTGCATTGAAATCGCTAGTCAGAATGGTGAAATTTTTCCGAGATTTATCAAAAGAGTAAAATTCTCTTAAAACTGATTCAACTTGGAACAGAGAAATTAAAAGGTGTCAAGGCGCGTAGCTCAACCCAAGTTTTTAATGAGTTGGAGAAAACTGATTATTATGCGAACTTCGAAGTAGAAGTGTGAACGAACGTACCACTTGAACAAACGAAGATCGTAACCAAAATTACTTATTATTTCGATATCGCAGCTGCAAACGCCTTTCCAGGAAGGGAATTTGGTTTCTAATAACACTTACGTTCGTATCCTGAAGACAGTCTGTGAAGATAGTTTTAAGGAGGTCTCAGAGGTGTTATAAAACTTTGATTGAAAACTAAATTGCAAAACACTAACTGAGGACCAAATTTTCTCGTTACTAAGAATTACCGCGCAACAACTTTTTTTTAAATTAACCTTTTGTTTATTTAATTTAAAGACTTGAAGTTGAACCGGCACTTCTCGACGACCGGAAATACGTCTGCTGTTCGCAGGCTATTCGAGGTGGTCCTTAATGCCACTATAGCTCTACCCAACAACCCGACGTCATGTTTGTGTTCTTGTTTTGAAAGCGCGATGAAGTAATAAAATAAAATGAAGGAGAGTTGTGAAAGTTGAAAAAGAAACTAAAAAATGTGCGACTACATAAGTCGTAAGTTTTAGTATGTGCTTTGCCTTTCAGAACCGTATTTTTTTATCTGTTTTTCTTCGTGCAGCCATGAGTTAACTTATGGTGAATAATTCAGTAAGTCGTGGTAAAAAGATGTGTAACGTTAGCCAGCAGTCTGGGTTGGTTGGTTTAGTTATTCCAGAAAAATCGACATCCCTTCCGCCCCCCCCCCCCCTCTCCCCGCAATGGAAGCCACAATATTTTTATCCCTTATTACACTCTGATTTCCAAAACTTGTTGATGAGCCCCCCTCTCCTCAGTATTTTTAAGTTCAAAGAGACCTCACCCCCCCACTCCCATCCAGATTGTTAGATGCCATAATTTTCATAGCAGAAGAAGGTTCTGTTAGATGACCCTTTTATTAAATAACTCTAAAATTAATTTAATTTCTTTGTGAACTTTGTGTTTGTTGTGAAAGTTAATTTTTTTTTTCATTTTCTAATTGTCTTACGCATTTTACAAACCAGCTGATGTTTGAGAGAACTTCTCTTGTTTTCTAAACCAACCAAAATATACAGCACGATGCACATTACAATTGACTCAAGAGGTAATATGTAATCTGTACCCCCACATATTAGAGGTGATATACAGATGCAATGACTACATTTTAATTCAGTCGTATAGCCATTGCAACTTAGTAGTCAAGAACTGTAATAAAAACATTTAATTTAAACTAGTAATTGCCTGAACATACTTCGTGATCCTTTTGTTTTACTTTGCCAAGTTGACATTTTAGCATGCCCACATTAATTAACACGTTTCCTGTGCATTTTATTAATGAGCTATCCTTATGGTGTGGTGAGGTCATTACTGGTACTTGCGTGAACATGTTTCGCATAAATTAAGCAGGTTTCCCGCGCATTTTAGTTATGAGCCACAAATTGGCTGGTACTTAGCTGGTACTTGTCCAGGCCGAAAATGCTGGGACAACACTACTGTTATTGACCTTTTAATCTATATTCTTTGATTAGTTAGAGAACGAGCCGATGAATTCAAAATGCGGGTGATCTTTAAAATTGACAAGGTTGCAATAGACACAGTGCAATCAGTTGAATGAGGCCCGTCTATCGGTATGGGTTGAAAAAATGCGTTTACAATATATCAGTCTACGTCAAGGGCGGCCCTGAGAACGCCTTTCGGCGTCTAGTTTCCATTGTTTCATTTCAATCGCCATCAACCCAACAAGACCATTGTCCCTCCAACGCAATTCTGTTTTTTTGTCCTCAGTACCAGCCACTCACAAGACGTAACGTACATCTCAAGTTTTTGTAAGTGCGAGTATCGTGGCAATAGATAATAGAGTTCAGTGAATAACAACGTACGCTGTCTTTGAAAATCGTCGGTATACACTGTAGTTATAACCTTGAAATCTTCAACCTTGAAATCTTCAACGTTGCGAGACATCGGTTTCTTGGTGATCTCAGACAGGTAATTCTGAGCCTTAATATTCGTCAATATCGTTCAAGCGTTCGCCAGCTTTGGCCAAAGCAGTCAAACTGTTTCTAACTTATCAATTCTACCCCGGTCAGTAGTATTCTAAAAGAACGTCTGGGAGAGTAATATCAAGGGCAACCGAAATACTGCGTCAAAAGTCTCCTCCTCGTCCGCTTGTGGAGTCAGGAATCCAGAGCTTTGGAATCCCGAATCCAGGGCTCAAGGAATCCCGACTCCAAGATCAGGAGCACCCAACGAGAATATAGTTCAAAACCACTTAAACATAGCATTATTAAACGTATTTTAGTATCTAAACGGTAGATATCTCGGCATATTTTTATCTCCTAAAAATTTTTCATCTGTTCAGATTTCCTAGCTGAAAGTCTAGTGATCCGAAAATTATAGGGATTAAAACTTACCTTTTCGAAAATTTCAGCCAGAAATTACCTTACCTTATTATAGGAAATTAACTCTCCATGATTCGCGTTAATTTAAGACGCGTGAATTTTGTTGAGCGATAATTTCCGCGACGTTAATTAAGTGCAGTGTTAATTTCCGCGCACTTAATTTCCACTATTTTAACCCCAATTTTGGAACCTGTCCAGACATTCTTGACACCTAAAAAACGTAATTAACTACAAACTTTCACAAAAGCTAGGGCGAAGGTTTACAATATTTCGGTTCATCTTCATCGTTGTCACTGTCAGATGTGATGTCATCTCAGTTTTGTTCAGTTTTGAATTTTTTTGCATCCAGTGTTGAAATAAATTTGTTCTAGTTGTCACCACCGTGTCTTAATCGCGTTAATTTCCTTTATTATAAAATTCTACCTCCTCTTTCGAGTTAATTTTCTTTATTCGAAAGTCGTTTTCCATTAAATTCGCGTTGATTTAAGTCTCGTTAATTTCCAATACCTTTTATGGAGCGTTAATTTCCTATAATAAGGTATACCAATTTTTAGATGTTCGAAAATCCTAGGAGAGGCAGACAAGCAAGAAATTTTACAAAAAATGTTCCGATAATTCTAGATCTCAAATCGTGCTTCCAAACAGATATTTTCCGAAAAATGACGTTGGGTGCCCCTGAAAGATCTACTGATAAGAAATACAGAATCTAGTCCCTAGAATCCTTAACCCACAGCGTGGAATCTAGACTGTCAAGACTGTCTTGCATTCAGCACTACATGGCACCATTTATGAGATGCCAAAAATTAAATTTAATTACCATTTTTCTTTTCTCTTTTGTAGCAGTAGTCCATGTGAAGAAAGCTATACAACTGACTAGACAATGGTTTTACGAAGTGTTAGAACAGGTGTTCTCATCTGCCTTATTTTAGCCCTCTCCGCCATGGTGATACTTATATCACATGTGATCTCGGGAAGGGGAACTTCGCTACCTTGGTTCTACAAAACCTCCCGAGTCTCAGTTAGCAACCACAGCACCGCAAGACCTGTGACAAACAAAGAGATCTTAGGGATAACAAAGCACACCCCAGATACCTCAACAAGTGTGTTCGTAAGGATGTCTGGGAAACGACCAGATCACAGGCAGCGTTATTTGTGTAACGTTTTCAGGACTTCCGTTCTCTTCTGGCCTCCTTCCTTTGGAAATTTAGTCGTAGGACTTGATGAAGAATCACAAGAGGATCATGAATTTGCCGAAAAATTAAAAACACTTGCCCAAAAATACTTTCCTGATCGTAGACTTGAATTCTTTTATGAGGCCCTTCCAAAGGACAAAGGAACTCTGGAGTTTAAAGGCTCGCCTAAGACACCCGGTTATAACAGACAACTTTGGAGCAGTTTTTTCATCGACCTACTATCAAATGACACCGTCATTGCTTGGATGGACAGCGACTCAGCTTTTTTTACCCCAGTAACTAAGTCCACTATTTTTAATGGGACAAAGGTACGAGCCTTAGGCTCCGCCTGCACATTCTACAGGAGCTGGGTATATAAATGGGCAGATACTACTAAACAGGCGCTAGGATTACCATTTGTCGTTGATTTTATGACGTATTTTCCGGTATATATGTACCGAGACACGGTCACTCACTGCAGAGAGCATATCCTAAAACATTTAAATACAAATAACTTTGAGGAGGCCTTCAGAAAGTTTTACACGACTTTTATCTCTCCAGTCAGCATCATCCTCTCTTATGCATGGTACTTTGAGAGAGATCGCTACGACTGGAATTTTGAAATGTGCACTGACCTAACAGAATATAATAAAAGATTTCCAAGTGGCCACACCATTAGGCCCGAAGATATAGAAACTGTTCTTTCCGAGCCTCAAACAGGTTATCATGGTAACGCTGGGTTGGCTCTCAACGAAAATGTCTTTACCAGTTATTGCTTATCACACAAAGCAGCAGGAAATAATTTGGATATATGTTCTAATCGTTCCGTGTCGCCAAGCGATAATTTACTCTTTTTTGTCCACGATCTTCAGGGAGGTGTTGATAAGCACCCATGTAAAGGTGACCTTACCAATACCTGTTTGCAAGTTCTAGAGCGACATTATAACCAAGTCGGACTTGAGATAAAACAAGGCCGTAAGCTAGAATGGAGCAGTTTAGAAACTGCCGAT
>CALNXK010000085.1:0-67500 GCA_942486035.1 Porites lobata
CAGTATTTTAACCCCAATTTTGGAACCTGTCCAGACATTCTTGACACCTAAAAAACATTAACTACAGGCTTTCTTTCTTTCCATTTACCTTTTATTTTTCATCTTTCACAAAAGCTAAGGCGAAGGTTTACAATATTTCGAGTTCATCTTCATCGTTGTCGCTGTCAGAAGTGATGTCAATATCTTCTCCTTTGATTTCGGCCAAGATAATCGCGTTAATTTCCTTTTTATGAAATTCTACCTCCTCTTTCGCGTGAATTTTCTTTATTCGAAAGTCATTTTCCATTAAATTCGCGTTAATTTAAGTCGCGTTAACTTCCAATACCTTAATTTCATGCAGCGTTAATTTCCTATAATAAGGTAATCTTCGAAAAAAAAATTCTGGGACAACTCTCCCCAGCTGTTTTCAGGAGAGATTCATTTCCAGGATAGGATCTCTTCTCTTTCGTTATGACAGCAATTAGATCTACAACATTAAAAAGAGCCCAAACTCAGGGAAAAAAAGAGAGATTTGCTTGGAATATTCCACCAAACAGCGTGATGTATTGAGATAAATCAATCGTGATGTTTGTACGGAAAAACAGTCATGAATGATTACCCTGTTTGCCATCATGACCCCTACAGCAGCTGCCCCAGGTTTGGATCCCTCGATACCGACGTCACCGAGAATCATTTTTCCATGGTAGTAGAGAACTTTAGTGGTGATTTACAGAAATGAGTTAATCCTTCTGTCTCTATAACAGATTGCACCGCCTGGATAAGGACAGAAGCCAGATTTGTGGGGATCAACAGAGCTTGTATCACAATGGTGGAGAGCTGATAACTGTTCGTGGACGTAGGAACTCAGGTACATTTCCGAACAAATCCTGTTTCTTTGGCTGTCGGCATAGGGACTGCTCTCCGGCTGCGTTCGCAGCATACTACAGAAATATCCTCCCCAGGCCGCATCCGCGTGAATGCTGAAGTTAAGACCCTAGTTGTCAAAAACATACAAGTGGAGCGTTTAGTAGATTATAAATCGCATTGCTAGTTTAAGTAAGGGAAACAAGGTGTGTTGGGTCTATGTATAGAAAAACGAAAAAGCGATAAAAGTGTGACTTCGCCGACAATTATTCACCGATAGTGTTTACAATAAAGATAACAGCGATGATGATGATGATGATGATGGTGATGGTGATGGTGATGGTAATGGTGATAGTGATGGTGAATTGGTTTTTATTGGCCTAATAACTACCTTAGTTCTAAACTTTTCACGCAAATCGACAATTGCAGTCACTGGATCCACAGCGCTTTGTTCTGTAGTTCCTGTAACAGCTACCACGTTAATGACTGGAATTTCCTTATCCAATTTTTCTTTTAGAGTCCGGTTCAATTCTAAACGTTGATACAAAAATTAACCTTCAGTTTAAAACACCTTTTCTAGTCTCAATATATAAACAACAAAAATAATATCAGACTGAAATTAAGCTTAATTCTGTTCACACACGTGAAAGCAAAACATACCGACATACATTTTGTACGCATGCAGTTGTAGTTGCTGTTCTTTGTGCCTGATTAATTCGAGAGTAAGTGACATTAGAATAAAACCAAACACAGATTAAAGCACTGCAAGTGGAAGACACAACACTGGTCAGTTCTGATTTATTGTACTTTAACACCTGCCAATTTATTGATATAAAGTCGTTGGAGAGTAATAACTCTTACACCACATAGATAACAGTTACATTTAATGTTGTACTATTATTATTTTTGTAAGCCAAAACAAAGGCTACTGTCTTCCACTGCAAGGGAAATCTCGTACCTCGAGTCTTCGTCCCGTTCTGCGCATGCGAACTTGACAAAACTAGCGCTTTTCCAGACCGCTGATCAAGGGGAATGAAGACGCTTGGTACGAGGGTGCTGCAACGATTGAAGTACATCAATACAATGTAGATAGAAAAAACTGTGTGGATAAAAAGAGAGTTGTTTGTGGCTACCCGAAGATAACACAATAAAACATTACCAGTAGGATCCATCCGCGAGTTTTCGTCAACTGCTACACAAACAAGGCTCTCTCGACCAAGTCCAAGGATGGTGGCTGCTTTCGTTAACGAAATATGTAATGTGCTTGGAACAACAATGCATGGACTTTGTGTTAGCATATGTCGCCCTACAAACTCCTGCGTTCCAATGAACTCGTAAAGGTACTTGGACATTATTTCCATAAATTCATGATGTGCGAGGCCGGTCAAAGCCTGAACATCAGAGGGCATTTTTAAGATAGTGTCGACATCAAGGTTAAGGAGTTCCCACTGGGAAGCACTGATTAATTGTTCTTCCTTTCCTCTCTGAGGGAATAAAACCTAATCGGATACAATTTAGAAATGGTACAAGTAAATTTTGTTTCCCAAGAATGGCTCAGAATCTCGGTCTGCGAAAACATATTGAGATTTGATCGAGGGGAACAAAATTCTAAAGAAAAAAAATGGTAATATGCAATATAGCTCAAAAAGGTAAACTTTTATGCGAATAAATTCACGCTAGCGGTCAACATACTCGGGAAGTGAAGCAACCGCAAAGACACTCTTGGCGAGAAGCAGTGTTATCGTCAGATGTCACGTGACCTCCACGTTATCCGCTAGAGCGTGCTGTTTTAGGAAAATTCTAAGTTTTATAACAGAACAGTAGCCGAAAAGCGGTCCGCAAAGTACAATTCGCCTAATGTAATTATGTTTCAATTTCATATTTAAAAGTGCAATTTTCAATCCACCAAAGCCAGCCTTTCATATTATCCCTACCATCCAGTACAACGTGCTGCAATAAATCTGATAAAGTAGAGCAGAAATGAAGCAAAGAAATTTACCTTATATCCTTTGGCACCAGAAAGTCTTTCGTCTTTTAACAAAGCCTCTTGCAGTCCCAATGGAAAGTACTTCACATTTCTTCCCGCCCAAATTGCTTCAATGTTAGCTACAGACCCCCCCAGCGGTGAGATGTCCCATACCGTCTGTCCCTGTCATACCCCAGCATGACACACAGGTCTTTGCCCACTTCCATTTCGTATTTACTGGTGACAGTGGAGACCTCCGACGCGCAGTTGTTTTGGTTGTACAACATTGCAGACATATAGCCAAGGTTTGCTGGCATTGCTGTCTCCCAAAGAACGTGACCCTGAGGCAAAAAGAAGTATTTTTTCCCTTTTCTTTTTATTTGTTTTTTTCTTTTTTTTAAGTAGTAGTGATATCGGTTTATTTCTTCCTTTGGGGTGAAGGGGGGGGGGTATTCGGTGCCTTTGATCTAAAAAGGCTTCTCCACAGGTTATATTATTATTATCATCATTACTATTATTATTTTGTGATAACAATTAACGAAAAAAAGTCATCACGATGTTTCGACTTTTCCGAGGTCATTTTCAGGAACAAGTAAAAATACAAAAATTAGCATAGATATATTGCCAACGGTTACAAATAGTTTAAAAGGTAAGAATGCCATGAACAATAAAATGCGAGTGATAAGTAATAAAATATTTGCAAAATTGAGAAAAAAACTTAATAATAAAAAATAAAACAATGAAGTAATAATAAGGCTACCGGTAATTAAAGCCGATCTAAACCGAAATAATTTTACGTGGATGGAATCGCGCTGTTTGTTTAGTATTGGATACAGTTCTTTGATAAAAAGCATCTCAAAAATAAGGCAATCAAGTTTGCTATGGAATTTTAGTTTTTTTCCTTTTTTCGCCCAAAGTCATTTGGGGACACATTGTGCTGATCCCTAAGGTGTCTCAGGTGGTTTCCGACTGTAGTTCCCTTGTGCTCTTCAGTTCGCTGGTGTAGCCGACATAACCTGTATCGCACAGGTTATTATTATTAGTAGCAGTAGCAGCAGTAGCAGTAGTAGTAGTATTTTTGTTGTTATTATTATTAATATTAGCATTAATTTGATTTGATTGATTGATTCGATTGATTTGTTCTTGTAACTTTACAGGTTATAGAATTTAAATAAAAAAAAGGATTATTATTATTATTATTATTAGAATTACTAAGATTTGGTGAAGAAAAAAAGGGAATGAATGATTAATGGATGGATGAATCAAAGTAATAGTACACCTTGATTCTTTACATGTACCTTGTATCCTGATTTAAAGAATGGAACAGAGTTTTTTTTAATTCCAGTTGCAATTTTTCCATTTCAGATTGTAGGTTCTTCATGGCATAGCTGAAGGATCCTGCTTCCCGCAGCTCATCGGTGACATAAGGGGGATCACAAGGAAAGTAACTGTTAAATATAATGGACAATTATTGGATGAGGATGAATAGGATTGAAATAGTTATTTTAAAAAATATGTAGAAATTATTAGATTCGCCTTCCGCAAGATCTGAGGATTGAATTATGCACAACAAAGAGGTTTTATCCACAAGGTCGAAAAGGCCGTGGCCTTGACAAAAAACTTCTTGATCTGCATAATTCTTCAGATCATGCACAAGCCAGATACAATAATTGTTTTGTTATTCATTCAAAACACTTCTTAGTTTAAAAACATGCTAAAAATTTCTTACGTCGATTGATGTTAAGTTTCCATCTTCATTTTCCAGTTTCTCACCGAATTCAGGTAATAAACTAATGGACTGGATGTTTAAACAAGCAGATATTCTCGAAAAAGCAGATGTCATTCGAAAGTGACATTTTTGCTGTTCTTGCAATGTTTTTAGGCAGTACTTCAGCTGATTTCTTCTTCCCAAAAAGTGTGAAAAAACGTTAATGCCTTGTAGTATTGAGGTCATTTTATCGGATCTCTCAAATGCCTTTCAAATTTGATCAATGGAGGCTAGTTATAAAAAATCATTAGCCTGGGAATTTGAGACAATCACGAACGCAGAAATAGTTCGAATGAATGATAATAATCAATAATAATAACCATCATCATAATCATAATTATTATTGTCATTATTTATCTGTATAGGCTCATCTACCTGTAAACAAAACAATATATACCCCCACTTTAATGCATTGAAATGATTTGATTTTATTATGATGTTTTGAAGCTTAATTTTAAACCAGTAAAAGCAAAACATATCTGAATTAACATGTCTGGATTTTGATTAGCACTCTCATAGCTTGTTTCGAAGGGATTTTTTCCATTCCGGTTTAAAGCCACTAAAAGACCGCCAAAACCACTTACAAAGATTTTTAAGACCAGCGCAGAAGTTTACGGTAGCCGTACTGCATGGCCCATGACAGAAGTTGAAAAAAAACTGTGCAAGAGTTTATTTCAGCTTACAAAAGAGGCACAAAGACTACCAAAAAATAGCTATTCCTCAAAATTTATCCCTTCACCCTACCAACACCAGCAAGGCAGGCTAACAAACTAACTTTGTATGAGTATTGTATGGCTTCCATTTTTTAGGGCCAGAAACAAAAAACAGTCTCCACAAAAAAGAAAATTGAGTAACTTGTGTATGTAACTTCTGCACAAGTTCGATCCACTAGGAAAAATCATCACCGCACACCTTTGTGCTTCCCATCAAATACTACTTGTAATTGTAATGTACCTGTGACGGAATCCAATATGAGAATCGATGGCCTTTGTCAACAGGTCCCGAAATACGTCTCCATTTTCTGCTTTGGGGCCCAAAAACCAAGCACCAACGGATGCCCATTGTTTTTGCCTGTCGACCACGTGATCTCCTCTGGTAAATACTTCTCTTTGCTGCGAGTACATCGGGGCTTTCGACAAGCGTGCTCGCTTTGTTTCTGTATTACAGTCATCTTCTCGAGTTAGCGAGTTTTGATAAGCCCGTTGAAAGTTCACAGCTCGAGTAAAGTTTCTTGCCATACATACCATTTTATGTAGATGTAAACTAAAGCCACCACGAAATGGGAACTTGAAAAAGCCAATAATCGATTTATCTCGAAACATAATACATATGACTTTACACGACCTGTATTTTCCTATAGATGTTTTAAATATGAAAGAATACTGTAAATCTGAAGGGCAAAAACAGTATAATATGCATCGCCAGAAATTTCAAATTGACATGTGCAGTGAGTAACCGCTGCCCGGTTAGCTCAGTTGAGTAAGCGCCGGTCTGCCGAGCGGGAGGCCGCTGGTTCAAGTCCCGGCCGGACCAACACTCAGGGTCTTTAAATAACTGAGGATGAGAACGTGCTGCCTTTGTAAAGACATCTGCAAACGGTTAGACTTACTAGTCTTCTCAGATAAGGACGATAAACCGTAGGCCCCGTCTCACAACCCCTGCATATATAAATTCTGTGGGACGTTAAAGAACCCACAGACTGTTCGTAAAGAGTAGGGGACGTAGTCCCCGGTGTGGTGGCCTATCTCTCATGGGGGGAGGGACTGTTACGGGCCCTCAGTAATTGGCGTCATGCTGTTCCGGTGACCCTGCCAATAATTGGCGAATCTAATAAAAATAATTTGTAAATAGAGAGGTGACAGTTTCAGACACTTGGAACTGATATCAAGGCAATTTTTATCACAAAGAAATGACTGAGAAAAGATCGAAAATCGAAAAAAAAAAAACTGTCCTAAAGGCATTCGTATTCGTCGACACCCTATCAATTCTATTAGTATTTTTGTTTAACGTTAGAAATGAATCTGCATTTATACTTAAGTTTTATCCGTTTCGGTTTTAAAGTAAACAGATTTGCAAATTGACTGTAAAAGATTTGTATGGCTGTCGGCGATAAAACACTAAACAGAGCCCAGTTAAAGTGTTCCATTTCTCGTCCAAGTTCCTCGCATACAACGACCTCCGATCGGTTCTGGGAGTTGAAGATGCTTACTTTCAGGTCCAGTTACATTTTACACATGCCGATTAAAATTTCTTTCGGTTTTTAGCTTTGAAAGCACCGTAAATTTCAGTATGGACTCCACGGCTAAATTTCCTGATATTCGCTTCGCAATATCCCCGCGAACAATCGTCCAAATTTCACGCAAAACCTTTCGTTCGGGAGATAATTTCTGGCATTTGAACACATTTCAGAACAATTGACAGTACTTTCGTTCAGCGGCCAGTTTTTGACTGTAAATACCGTCGTGTATGTGTATCGTGACAATGAGCCCGTGAACTTACTCATGCAGTTAATCGGATGTAGTACGTATAAGCAGTAGAAAAAGTTTGTCCTGTTCCGCTTCTTCAATTATGAACGCTTAGAGGCGCTACCAGAACGTTACTAAGCCGATGAAGCTCCCGTTAAACAGATTAGTATCAAAGCTGGTAAATAATACGAGTAGTGCTGGGAAAAATGAAATTTCGAAATGTTACCAGTACGTCACGTTCGAGTCACGTTTCCTTGCGTTACTAGCTGACATAAACAATAGCGTCATCACCTGGTGCACAGGAAATACCGTGCGCAAAGTCTCGCTGAAAGCATGGATTTGATGGATACATCAGAGGTTTTGTCTTTCTTTCCTTCTATTAAAACTTGGTTGTACAAAGCTTATTAATCTCTTTTTAGAAGTGCATGTCAGGCATCTCTTTTCGGTGGTTTTCGGAGCAGGAAATAGTAGTTTCGAAGCCTTCGAAATAGATGTAATATGTCATTTAACAAGACAGCTGAAATCAAAGCAGGTCAGTTCGTAAAAAAAGTAAGCAAATGGGAGATTTTTAACAACCATAAGTTCAATCTCTTTTCTGAAATGTTAAAATAAGGTTGCAATTATAATACTGACGCTAACCTAATCACACTGTTTGCACACTGATGTTTTGTATTCATGCCTTATAATTAATTTCAATACTCAACATTGACGTCAAGACAGCGCCGATTGAATAATTTACCTACACACGTTTTGGTAACGCAATATACAAAGGCGTGCAATTTTGCAATAGTGCAACAAAACTGTATCGCACGAACTCTGGAAATTTTTTACCTGCTTTAAGAAGCCCCGCTGCTTTCTAATATTTCAGAATAATTGCCTACAAATCTCTTTTTCTTTTCTTTTCTTTTCTTTTTTTTTTTTTTTTTTTTTTCCTTCTTCTTTTTCATTAATACCGAATAATAATAATAATTCAACAATAATTCAGATAAAACTAAAGCGTTTAATCGCAAGACGAAAACTTACAAATCAAACGTGAAGTTTTTATAATTTCCGATTACTTTCTTAAGTACAGTCTTCAATGCTCGATCGCTTTGTTGATTGTTGTTTTTAGTTAATCTGGCTGTTCTGGACAAGCAGGAGCCTCAAATAACTTTAGTCATGCGCTGTTAAAGGTCTTGTCAAGGGATTGTGATGAGAAAAAAATACTTTAAGATTTCAACAGAACAGTTAAATTGAAGTTCAGTTCAATTCTACTTTGAAAGCTTATCTATAAAGACTACGTACGGTTTCTGGTAAGTCGCTGGCATTGACCTTCTTTGAGCAACCTGATACAAGGACTCGTGAGTAAATTACAAAGTCATTTGTCTCTGTTATTTCTATTATAATTTTTTTTAAATGTCCATTTCAAATACATTTGTCAGTTTTTCGTGCTGTTTCAGTCTTTTGTGTGCTGGTTCGTTTTAATTAACATATGAGGTTATTTTATTGTTTTTATTAAACTCTAACCCGCCTTATAGCAGCTTTTAGAAATTCGTCGATGTCAATGCAAATCAGTGAATAAAATATTAATGTAAAATGCCTGTAAGGATGAAACAAAACGTCGCTCTTACCTTAGTGCACTTGGAGTTAATTTTCCGTGCAGTTCGTCCAAATTCCGGCGTTAATTCAACATTACTTTCTAACTTAGACTAACTTAGTTAACCGATGACTTTATAACCTGCGCGCGCTTGATTGATGGAACGTGGTTACTTGGCCGCTCCTCAGGGTAACCATGACGTGCCGTTTTACTCATCGGAGTGCCGTTTTACACTGCATGGACCACATAAAATTTACATGGAGTGACCTGAGGAGTGGGAACGGATGTCATTAGTTCCGGCAAACATTTGCTCTCGCAATTCTCGTGACTGCGAGGTTAGTTGTCACATGATCAATTCACACAGTTGTTTAATGGTACGACATATAGGTCATGTTCACACTATACAATACAATACAATACAAATTTCATTGTCAACTCCCCATGGGGGCTTTTCAGAGACAAATATTAATAGTACACGTAATCAAACAATAAAAAATAAAATAGAATAAAAATACTCAAGAATTAATTGTCAATAAACAATTATTAAGAAACTATTTGCATATAGAATTTATGACATCACAAATTGATTATCAATAAACTATTAAGAAACTATTTACATATAAATTTATGACATCACAAATTGATTTAAAAGGAAGGCTTTCATTTTACGTTTGAAAATGATAAGAGATTCACTTTATTTAAAATGGGGTTTAAACGCATTCCACATTGTTACAATTCTGTAATAAAAAGATCTCTGTCCCGACTTGGTTTTAAAAAGCGGTATATTGAGCTGGGAAGATGATCCGGTCGTCCGACCACTGATATTAATATTCCATATGCATCTGGAGATAAAATTTGAATTGAGGTAGTTTGGTACCTGACCTGTCATAGATTTAAAGGCCAAGATGGCGTCTCTTAGATACAGGTGGGACTTAACTGGTATCCATCTCAGGTCTTTCAGGGCTGGAGATACGTCATCAAATTTCCTTGTCCCAGAAACTATGCGAGCAGCGAAATTCAGTACTCCTTGTAGTTTACGTATATTGCTGGCAGAAGTATTCGACCAGACGGACGAGCAGTAATACAACTTACTAAACACGAGAGAATTAATTATTGTAACAAGTATGTCTTTTCTTAATATATGTTTAACTCGGCTAATTTGCTCTAGGGCAGACATACAAGATGATGCTGTTTTAATTATGTGGTCGTTGAATCTACCGACCGAGCTCTTGTGCTGACACAAAAACCATGCCCCGGATAGTGCTTCTGTTCACTGTTCTGTTCATCTGACCCTGACCAAACGTTAATGCCATGGTTCTTAAATACCAACCAAGATTTCAGTGGTTCTCTTAATGGTTTAAAAAGTGGAAATAAATTAAAACAAAAACAAAAACAAACAAACAAACAAACAAGAAAAACAAAAGAATTGAAAAAAGAAACAAATGTGAAGAAAAGATTTTTTTAAAAAGTATTTAAATTAATGTGACTTTCTACAGTGACTTTGGTCCGACGGGAATGTCCTATGAATTTAGCCCTTAGCCTAAGCCGGAGAGGCCATGTTCCTACAGCTGCGTCATTGCTCATAAACCCTATTCTAGTTCTAAACTCCTGAATGTTGTGACGTCACGCCATTGTTTCGCACATTTCCAAAAGTGTAAATGTGATCAGGACTGCCGAACCCGGGTTCCAAAAAGCAAATTTGATGGGGCCATTTACCTCCCCACCCCTACCATGGTGGGTCAGCATGGGTTTCCTTGTGCTTCCGGGGGGGTTGACGCGGATAGAAATTGAAATCAAATTGAAAATCTGGTAAAAAAAAAAAAAGAAGTAATTCTCATAAAACGTCTTATAATTGTTGCTGTATGAATGATAAATTAGCTAAGAACGATAATGTTTTCAGGGCTCTCATAGTGAGCTTGGGCTACCTGTGATTTGTAATGAGGATTTCTTCTTTGCTTTTGAACCAATATCAGAAAAACAGTCATGAATGGTTACCCTATTTGCCATCATGACCCTTACAGCAGCTGCCCCAGGTTTGGATCCCTCGATACCAAGGTCACCGAGAATCGTTTTTCCATGGTAGTAGAGCACTTTAGTGGTGATTGACAGAAATGAGTTCATCCTTCTGTCTCTATAACCGATTGCACCGCCAGGATAAGTTTGTGGGGATCAACAGTGATTGTATCACAATGGTGGAGAGCTGATTACTGTTCGTGGACAAAGGAACTCAGGTACATTTCCGGAACAAATCCTATTCTTTGGCTGTCGGCATATAGGACTGTTCTCTGGCTGCGCGCACAGCATACTGTAGAAATATCCTCCCCAGTCCCCAGCCGCGTGAAAGCTGAAGTTAAGACCCTAGTTGTTAAAAACATAAATGGAACGTTTAGTAGATCACTAATCCCATTGCTAGTTTAGGTAACAAAAACAAGGTGTATTGGCTCTATGTAGAAAAACGAAAAAGTGATGAAAAGTGACCTTGCCGACATAATAAACCGATCGTGATTACAATAAAGATAACAGCGATGATGATGATGATGATGATGATGATGATGATGATGATGATGATGTCATATAATGGTGATGATGATGGTGATGGTGAATTGGTTATTATTGGCCTAAAAATTACCTTTGTTCTAACCTTTCGCGCAAATGGACATTTGCAGTCACTGGATCCACAGCGCTTTGCTCTGTAGTTCCTGTAACAGCTTCTACGGTAATGACTGGCATTTCTCTATCCAATCTTTCTTTGGTGCGGTTCAATTCTAAATGTTGGTACAAAAAATAACCTTTAGTTTAAAACACTTTTTCTAATCTTAATATATATAAACAGGAAAAATAGTAACACACTGAAATTAAGCTTAATTCTGTTCACATACAAGAAAGGAAAACATGCCGACATGCATACATTTTTTTACGCATGCAGTTGCAGTTTGTTGTTCTTTGTTGTTCTCTGTTTAATCCAGTAGTGAGTGTCTTTAGAATAAAACCAAATACGAATTAAAGCACTGCATGTAGAAGACACAACGCTGGTCAGTTATGATTTATTCTATTTTATTACCTGCCAGTTTACTGATATAAACTCATTGATGAGTAACCACTTTCGGCTTACATAGATAACAGTAAAATTTAGTGTTGCATTATCATTTTTTTATACCACAACAAAGGCTACTGTCTTCCACTGAAATGAAAATTTTGTACCTGGAGTCTTCACGGTCCCGTTCTGCGCATCAGCTAGCTTGACGAAACTAGCGCTTTTCCCGACCGCTGTTCAAGGGAAACGAAAGCCAGCGCTTGATACGGGAAGGCTGCAATGATTGAAGTATACATCAATACAGTATAGATAGAAAAAACGGTGTGAATAAAATGAGAGTTGTTTGTGGCTACTCGAAGATAACACAATAAAACATTACCAGTAGGATCCTTCCCCGGGTTTTCGTCAACTGCTACAGAAACAAGGCTCTCTGATCTCGACCAAGTCCAAGGATAATGGCTGCTTTCGTTAAGGAAATATGTAATGTGCTTGGAACAACAATGTATGGACTTTGTGTTAGCATGCATATTTTTGTAGTACGAACTTCTGCGTTCCAATGGACTTGTAAGGGTACTTGGACATGATTTCCGTAATTCATTATGTGCGAGGCTGGTCAAAACTTCTACATCAGAAACGGAAGCATTTTTAAGATAGTGTCGAGCTCAAGGTTAAAGAGTTCCCACTGTGAAGAGCTGATTACTTTTTCTTCCTTTACTCTCTGATGCAGTAAAACCTAATCGGAGAAAATTTTAAAAAGGTGAATTTTGTTTCCTAAGAATCTCCCTCTGGGAAAAAACATATTGAGTTTTGATCGACGGAAAAAAAATTCCGAGACAAAAATTGTTGACGTCCGGCATTTAAAATTTAAGGGGGTAATCTGAACATGAGCGAAAAAGTCGGGAGACTAGGCCGAGGGCCGTATAGAGTCAACCTTTCATCACACGGCAGAGAAAATTTGCAGGAAAGTAATGTTCTACCTGATAATATTTTCATGACTAAAAGAGGGACGTGACGTCATCAGCCACGTGATCAAAGCGTTTTGAATGTTTTAGCTCGTTTTTAAACTACTTTTTTGTCTTAAATTGACAAGTTTTGTTTTTTTTATTCAACAAGTCTTTACACTGTATTGTCTGTGAGTAATTATTATTCCATTTGTAAAGCAGTAGCAAACAAAAACTGAACCAAAAGTTGCGTAAATTGACCGATATTGCAACTTAAAATCGAAAAAGAGACCTGCTTTTGAGACTCTTGTAAAATCATTTTTTAATTTACCTGTTTGTTTGCCGAAATAAATGCTCAACGGATTCGTCGGAAGTGAAATACCTTTTCGGATTTCACATTAGATTGCAAAATTCCCAATCGAGCGTAGCCCAAGGACCACAAAATCTTTTTTTCGTTTTTTTTGTTTTTGTTTCTGTTTCTGTTTTTTTGTTTGTTTGTTTTTTTTTTTCTAGTTTTTTGTAGTAATAACTTAAATAGCAGAATTGTTCAAGAATGGTGTGTTAGATGTAAGACTGTAGTTCATACAGTGCATTGGCCAAAAGCATATATTGCCAGTATCACACAGAACTGTTGTGACAGAAATGGTTTCCGGTCATTTCTATACACAGTTTAAGGTTTCGATACAATTTTATAAAGTCGAGTTGCAAATTATAGTAACTGGCTTAAAGAACAACAAATATTCACTCAGTGTTTTTCCTGCTCACTTGCAAACTATACTTGATTAGTGACCGAACATTTTGTACATTTTCACTGCTCGAATTCGTAGATCGAGTTTGTATTGAGACGACCTGATAACACCAGAGATAACTCACACAGAAAATAGTTAACATGTTCCTTTTGCAGTGTTGAGTTGTGCAAATGCTAGATTTTTAAGAGCATTTACAAAAATTATCAAATGAAGTCGAAACGCAGAAATATTTGGAAAGGTATCCTCATTCGGCACCTGAAGTGGTTGCTCGTGATTCACCACAAAGTGAATCAACCGATATTTATTCACTAGGACATAAAATAACCAAAGTTATAAGTGAAAAATTTGCTGCGAGTGTTCACCACATTAAATACATTTCTTTAAGCTGTATGAGCAGACAGTCTTGCAATAGACCAGGACTTAATTATTTTATTAATTACTTTTAACGAAAAACAGCACCTTGTTTGTAGGCTATACAGAGCCAGTTATTTACTGCAACTTAAAGTAGAGTGTAGTCTTTCATAAAGTGGAATCTATTGTTATGTCTGAGGTTGTGCCTGGTTTGTGATGGGTAGGTAGGTTACAAATTGGAATGAGTTATTGGTGAATATAAATTGGCACCATCCTGAATGAGTTATTGCAAGTTAAAAAAAAATTTATGTAGATTGCCATTGTTTTGTTTTGTCTGTTTCAACACTTAGTGGGAACCTGATGTTGAGCAAGGGCTTGCAAAGGGCTTCCTCTCATCAGAATAGCAAAATTCCCTTTTTCGCCACTTATGCACCACAATAATGCTGGGCTCAGACAGGATTCTCGCGCTTTAGTAAAAGAGAGCACATTGCCTTGCTGCTAGTCAACCATTACCCATTTCTTAAGGGGTCATTTGGTGCGGGCCATATAAGTATCTTTATTAAAAACTGTTGGCACTTTTATTGGCAGGAGTAAATAGGAATTCATCCATTTCACAGAGACACCTGTTTAACATAAACGGCCATTCTTGCTACAGTGTAAAGAATGACGAGAACTTAACACAAGAGCAAAGCGGTCTGATAAGCTAGCATCATGCTCCTATCGGGCATATGGATACTTAGTTTCCAGTCCTTTTCGTATAAAAACATTCTCTTCTAAGGAGATGTTGTGCAACTCATACAATTTGAATGATATTATCCTTTATCTCGTTTAAATGCAACAACAGTTACAATGCAAAACTGACAAAAATTTTACAGTTAAAAAACTGCAAGGTGTAACGTTTACATGTACTTGGGGAGTAACATTTATCGGAAGGGTAAAGGCCATAGACCCTTTCTGTCTTCCTGGTACATTGGAAGACAATATCCTTTGCTTTGCCGACTGTTCATTTTTTTGTGCTGTCATAAATATATTGAGATATTCTGCAGTTTCCAACAGCTAACATCACAGTTATGATCACATATTGAGCTTAGATTAGTCATATAATATTATCAGATTATGACTAAGTTTCCCCTTTCTCGGCAAGATCTAGGCAGGATTTTGGCCGCCGAGATTTAGGAAGCTGCTGCGCATTATTGACGACAATGATTTAGAGGATGAAAAAGGTAGCTCTGGAACTGGTGTACAAAAGACATAATATTACGCATCTCTACAAAGTTTTGAAAAACTAGTAGGGCAAAAGTAAGGGGTATGTTAGAGCCATCTAAAGTTAACCTTAAGCTCTCTTGCGGTTCAACTGTAATATATATATATTTTTATTTTCAGAAATTGAAAACCGTTGCATCATGGCAGCATTGCCCCACTAATTGGGAGAAAAAGACTCCAGACATCATCCAGGTGTTCAATTCTGGACATTTCAGCCGGTAAGTTTATAAAATTAATATGATTCTGCATTGCTGACAATTGCAATAAACTGTGCCGGTTAAGTCTGCATGGATTTCTCTCTATATATATTTCTTGTATTATTAAGTAAATATTAATATATTAATTAATATTAACAATATACATATATTTTTTAAGTAACAAAGACTTTTGGTAGTATTATCATTAAAAATTTAAAAAATCGTGAGACTTAAATGTGTCTAAGACCTAAACCTTGAACTACAGTCGACTCCTGATAACTCAAACCTTCAAGGGAAATCAAAAAAGGCTCGAGTTATCAGGAGTTCAAGTTATCGGGAGCTCGAAGGAAATGGCCAGAAGTAAGGAAAAACAGTTTTTACTGTAAAGTAAAAATTTTAATCGCATTTAATTGTAGAAATGTGAAGTAAAAATTGTTGTGAGAAGTAAAGCTGTTACATGTTAGACATTCGGACGCCAGTACACCGTTTTTTACTGTCTTTAATTTAAGCGCTCAAAACATGGCTAGAGTTATAGAGGGTAAAATTATTTAGAAATGATTTGAGTGGAAACAAGATTACTTCGAGACGATAATTATGTTGGCATACCCACCCTTATCAAAAAGTTTTAAAATATATGTCTTAAGTAGCTTTATTTACCCAATTTTTACCCTTTTAGTCCTTAACATCAATTATTTCTTCTTCAAGCGGTACATATACAGCTCGGTCCGTGGGGAGGGCATTCCCTTACTTAGCCTAAACGGGCACCTGCCACTTAAAAGGATTTGCTTTTCAAGGTCTTTAAAAATCTTAAACGGGTTATACAATTTCTCTATTTAGCGTGTAGGTCGTCAGAGCGGGACCCGAAGGCGGTTCTGGGGACGAGGTGTCAGGGCACTTAACAAAGTTTTATGCGTGAAGGCTCCGCCCCGAGGTCCAATCGGCTTTTTTCTTTTAACTATCATTCAACAATACATGGCAAATAATCCGATTTTACTTATATAATGGCCAAATAAATGTCAGAGAAGTCATTAGAGCAGAAGTCCATAACTAGAAAGTCATTTAGAATTCTAGCAGCTGTCAATTTGCTCTGAGGTAGAACGAGCCTGCAATTCCAATTTTGGGGAAAAGTTATTCTCGCTGCCTGCTAATCATGAAACCAAACCGATCGTCGAGTGACTGATTCTTCGACATCTCAAAGTTTCTTAGCCATCGCGTTAAACCAAAGAATTTATTACAAAAAGTTTGTCAAAGATTAAAATAGACCTTTATTAACAACGGAGCCACGAGAACTCAAGACAACGCAGCGTCTTTCTAACATGAATAAATCATCAAACCAGGAAGTTTTCTTGACTTTTTAGACCTGTACAACTCCTGTGCGCGTCCATTGTGTCTTTCAAAGCCTAATACGTTAAAAGTTTTTTTAACAAGCATGTCTTTTAGCGATTTTTCTTTTCTATGAGAGAACAAGGGAGGCTCCTTGAATATCTCTCTAAGTCACGGCTGGGTCTGTATTAGATGCCATTTGTCCATAAGCATGTTTTTCAAGTTCGGAAATGACGGTTGAAATTGCGTGACAAAGGTTGGTATCTTTTGCGTTCTCAATTTTTGCTTGAGAGCTTCCTTCTTTTTATGTTTAACTTCTTTAAAATAGTTTCTTCTTACAAGACTGAGAGCCTCTCCTTTGACAAAACCTTTTTTGACGCCCGTTAGGTGACAGGTGTTCAAGTGCGTGCACTGAAGTGTTTCAGTAGGCTTAAAATGTGTGCGCACATCGAGGATGCTTTTTTCTCGAATCGTTCTCCCTTATAGACCGTTGTGTCCAAGAATGTAGTTTCTATTTCTCATCATGATACTTCAGTAGTAAACTTTGATAGTAGGATGATTAGCATTGGCTCTCTCAATGAAAAGTTTTATTACATTTTTCTTTGCGATCGACTTGGACTTTCAACTGACCGAGATTTAAGGTGAGTCAAAAAATGATTCCAAGGGAGAGGTTGACCCCTTGCCTAGCCTTCCCCCGTAGACCTTTGGGTAGCGCTTTGAAAAAAAAAAAAAGGCTCCTCTGCAGACTATGTTCCTTGTACATGAGTACAACCACAAGTTACCTTTTCAATGCTTTATTTCAATCAACTGTAACACCGACACTAATTTCACAACTACATTTAATTTCGTTACATCCAGTTTGCTGTTAATGGGACACGTCAGCTTTCCAGTACCGTTGGCGTTTCAATGACAGCATATTGCCACCACTAATAGGCAAAACCTTGTCTGCGTAAAACAAAAGTAAACTTTGTGAATTTTTTTACCTCGCCTTGTAAGATACTATAGTTTAAAAACACTTTGTTGATTTCTTTTTCTTATCACGTGCCAGGATTTTCATTGATTGAAGTTTCCCCTCTTTATCATTTGAGGTCAATCATCATTCACAAAACTATGACTACTTTCTAGACAAAACAAAGAGTAATCACTCCGCGGCTGGAAAACGCACAAAAGAACTCACCGTGAAACCGTAAATACATGTATATGATAGTCGTATAAAAACGATTACATGTAAGTTAATTAACTACACCAAACTACATAATTTTTCTGTAAAACTACTTCTCGACATCCAAGTCCAATTATTCAAACTTAAGACAAGAAAGATCTTACCTTTCTGCGACTGTGGGGCGGCCTCACGCACCACCTTAGGAGTGCTTGGCACTTTTTAAGAGAAAAGAATAAAACTATCAATATGAGTTTTACAATAATAGCTCAATGGTACGTTACTGAAATTTATCAAAACACCGTGTGCTAGGATTTTATTTATCGATGATACCATTCTTTTCCATTTGATGTCAGTCATCAGAAATAAACGACGGCTACACTTTTTAACTGAACGGTTATCGCGCTAACATATTTTATTCCAAATAAAATACGCAATTTCCTGGTTGAGCGAGCGCGATTCTCTCGACGCACTCCCGAGGACTCCACACAAAGAACCTACTTTTTAAGGGTGTTAAAAGGAACCTTTAACAAATTAAGTTAATTCTCCACATCCCAGTAGCCTGGTTAAAAATGAAGACAAGAAAGGGGATCTTACCAGTTTTCTTGGAATACGACCAGAGTTTGCCTCAGCAAGCTTGGCAATGTTTTCACCCTTCTCTTCATCTAAGTGCTCCTGGGCTGCCTCATCTTGAAATGGATTCTCAGCCAAAGTCAAGACTACCGCTCCGAGAAACAGAAGGAGAATTAGAGATTTCATTTCGAAACCAATATTCACTGCTAACAATATCAACTAGCAATGTGACCAGCATAGCTTTTCGCGCCCTTTTTATTGACCCATGACGCTGATGAACGTGAGGCATATGAGAAAGGCGAGGGCAAACACACATTTGCTGATTTCTGTTTATTTTTGTCAGGCACGAAGTTGATAAATATTTTATTGATCCTTATATCAACAGCCGGGATGTTTATCCTATTTTTCCCTTTTGTGAGCAGCTGAGTATTTTCTTTAGCCAAACTCCTTTTGTTCAAACTTATGCTCTGTTTGCGCCTATGCTGGAAGGGTTAATATTTCACTTTGCGTTTGAAACGTTACTAAAACATTTACTTCAAGTATATTTCTGCACGAGCTCAATCAAAACCTGTGTACACTGGGGGAGGGGGCTTTGCCGGCAAAGATGGCAATAAGTAAATAAATATCTTATTGACTCTTATATCAACAGCCGGGATGTTTATCGATCACTTTTTCCCCTTTTCTGAGCAGCTGAGTATTTTTTTCGCCAAACTCCTTTTGTTTAAACTTATGCTCTTTTTGCGCCTACGCGGGAGGATTTAATATTTTACTTTGTGATTGAGACGTTACTAAAATATTTCCTACAGGTACATTTGCGCACGTGCTCACTTAAAACCTGTGTATACTTTTTGGAGAAGAGGGGGAGGGGGATGGGCCGGGAAAGGTGGCAATAAGTTATTAAGGTCCTTTGTATATCACGAATGGTAATTACATTATAACCTGCAACTAAAGAACTGAACTGGAAAGTGCTTTTAAAAAGAAGTTCTCTAAAGAAAAGATGTAGTCATAAGCTATTAAGGTGGCTCCCGTATTAATAAAGGCACATAATTCCCGAAAATTTTAGATGCAATTTAGCGAATTACGAAAAAGAAATTTTTTTGATTCCTCTCTCCATCACATTTTTGAATCCGAAAATTTTAGGTTTCCTTTTTCCTACGAAAAATAGCCTAACTTAGGGTGTAAAATGTGAAAATGAAACTTCAGAAAATCGTAGAGAATTTATGAAATTAGCTTCGAAATTTGTACGTGAATGGAACGGTCATCTAGAAATTTTTGGTCTTCCTCAAGTAATAGAAAATTCTAGGCAATACTTGCTTCTCCGAACAGATATTTTACAGAAAACAGTCGTTGGGTGCCCCTGAATTAAGATGCCATGTATATCACGAATGGTAATATTGTATTCTAAGGTCATCCTCTTTATTTTCTCCGTTAAGCGACGTCCGACCGACCCAAATTTATGGCATTTTCCAAAAAAAAGTAAGACGTGGTTAAACCATTTTTCACTTGAAATAATTTATTTAATCTGAAAAATGAGCATAGTAACAGCATAGAGAAAAACAGTAACAAAACAGGAATATTCTTTTCCAGTATGTTGTGCATTATGTAAAATTTAATGTTAACTTTTAACGCCATCCTAGAGTAATAGGGCCTCCTATTTAGAGACTTCTTGTGACTTTTCTTTTAGTTTTTTTTTTTTTTTTTCAATCCGACCGACCGACTCAATATCAAGAAACGCATTCGACGCTAAACGAAGAAAAAGGGGATGGCCTAACCTGTAACGAGATAACTGAACTGAAATGTGCTTTTAAAGGGGCCGAGTCCTTGGAAGAAAAGATGTAGCCAGAGCTATTAAGGTGGCTCCGTTATTAATAAAGGCGCGTTGAGCTAGGACGAACTTTTCGTCATAACGTTTTAGGTTTTAACGCGATGGCTACGAAACTTTGGGAAGAGCTACAAATATCATTCAGCAATGATATGAAATAATCCGATTTACTGTTGGTAAATTTTTTTTCTAGGAAATAAGCGTTCAGCACTACTGTTCATGATCGCCTCTAAAAAAATGTTTGCGATATTTTTTACCGAAATTTGTGGTATCGCCTTCTATTGATATAATTGTACCATATTGGAAGCAACGCACAGCAATAAGAGCCCATGAAGTTGCATTATAATACATTAAATGTATGTAGCAGCAGTTTTAGCCAAAACTGCCTGAACGATAATTCAGAAATGTCAAGGGACAAGTCATTCGACTGTAGAGCATGATTTGGAGCAATTGATAGTGCTTCTAAACCTAAAGAGTACCTTTTAAAGAATAGCACGATTATCAATCGGCCTTGGTGATAAAAATTAGCAAACATTAGAATTACTTGTCGCGAAAATTCGAACTGGTGGCTCGTTCTTTCCTTGTCAAGGCAAATCTTTTTCGATGTTCCAAAACAATTCCAAAGCTGAATTCGGAAGGACCTTCTAATTGCAGACTTCTACGCCAAAGATTTCTCTGACATTTGTACGGCATACGTAAAGTATCAATAAAACCTAATACCTGAAATATTATAAAACGTCAGCCAAATTTTTTACGAGACGCGATGTTTTTTGAACACTTAAGAGCTTATTTCCTAAAAAAATATTTTCCTTTGCTAGTAAAATCCGATTATTATTTCGTATTATCGCTGAATGATATTAGTAGTTCTTCCCAAAGTTTCGTAGCCATCGCGTTAAAACCGAAAACATTATGACGAAAAGTTCGTCCTAGCTCAATGCGCCGCTATTAATAACGGAGCCACCTTAAGAGGGAATGTCCACTAAGATCGAGCCGAATCGAAATTTCGTGGCACATGATGAAAAATCAAAATTCCTGATATTTCGTCCAGAGATACCCTATGGTGGGCTTAGGAACGTGGTGGTATTTTGTTTCCTGAAATATTTTTTTGAACGCCACAAAAACATAAAAAAAGGTGAGGGCTCCCGAGTGGTGGGAAAAACACCTAAAATTAACTTGACGCATGCCTTCAAGCAAAGTTCGCTTTGTGTAATTCGCATTCGCATTTGGTTTAATCCAGGGGGGGTTAATGTCCTTAATCGAGAAGTCTAGAACGTTTAACCGTTTCCAGATATCATTCCAAAGGAGCACTTTCTCCTTAGTTATTTATAGACTCAGGTTATTGGTCCTTCCCGGCTTAGTTAAACCCGTGGCCTTCCGCTAGGAAGACCGGCACTTATCCAACTGAGCTTACCGGGCAGCGGTCTAACTGTTACACCTGAGATGACAAAAGGCCAAAGAAAGAGCAAATACGATCTTTTTAATTAATACTGCTTTGTAAAGAAGTTGTAAAGCTTTCGGAATGCCAGCCCACACAGCGGATTGTAAGCGTCAAAAACAATATCAGCCACGAGTTTATGGGCTCGTGTCTCAGGTTACCTACATGCAAGGGGTCTTTTTGGGACATTGCAATGCAGTTCCTTCATTAAGGGCAGGTGAACTTTGCGGTCAGCACACTGGCCAGACTCGTCCTCCAATGCCCTTACCCGTATACAACTCCCCGTGTTGCTGGCACTTAACCAATGGTGTCTCAGTAGCCTCTGTAGGCACTTTACCATACGATAACGGCGGCAACTGTGAAACTCCACTGAGGAACTGACTTGATATCCTTTCGAACTTGTACACTGTGCACCAATATTTAACCGTTACACAATTGTCCTCAGTTATTTAGATCTGAAAAGAGGGGACTGTGTTTCAGCTCGCCTCTTGCTGTTCACGTTCTCTTGAAAACTGATCTTTGGTCATTTCACTTCGCAGTTGACGGAGAACGGCAAAGAAACTTACAGAAAAGTGTAAACCTGACTAACCCCTTTATTACTACGCTCCTGTCGACGCCTTCGTAGTTTAGCAAGGTCCCTAAAACCAAACCCTGTCCAGCGGCACATCCCTATATAGACTATATAACATACTTAGTATTACATACATACATACGCTTTATACTGGTGGTGAATATTTTTTAAGAAATTCCCGCTTAAGTGGACCCTACTGTTCAAAGAAAATCGCGTCTAGCAAAAAAAGTTCTTGATTTTTTGACCGAAATTTCTGGTATCGGCATTTATTCATATTATAATAATAAGCATGCCACATTGGAAGCAGCGCACAGCACTAAGAGCCCATGAATGTAATATATTAAAATGTATGTAGCAGCAGTTTTAGCAAAAACTGCTGAAGGATATTTCAGAAATGTCAAGAAACAAGTCATTCGACTGCAGAGCAAGATTTGGAGCAATTTATAGTGCTTCTAAAATTAAAGAGTACCTTTTAAAGAACAGCACGATTTGCAATCGGCCTTGGTTGTAACAATTAGCAAACATTAGAATTACTTGTCCCGAGAATTGGAGTGGTAGCTCGTTCGAATTCTCTTTCAAAACAAAGTTCGTCCTAGGTTCATGTGCCTTTATTAATAAGGGAGCCACCTTAATAGCTTATGACTACATCTTTTCTTTAGAGAACTTCTTTTTAAAAGCACTTTCCAGTTCAGTTCTTTATTTGCATGTTGTAATGTAATTACCATTCGTGATATACAAAGCACCTTAATCAACTTATCGCCACCTTTCCCGGCCCACCCCCCTCCCCCTTTCCCCCAAAAAGTGTACACAGGTTTTAAGTGAGCACGTGCGCAAATGTACCTGTAGCAAATATTTTAGTAACGTCTCAATCACAAAGTAAAATATTAAATCCTCCCGCGTAGGCGCAAAAAGAGCATAAGTTTAAACAAAAGGAGTTTGGCGAAAAAAATACTCAGCGCATGAGAAAAAGGAGAAGTGATCGATAAACATCCCGGCTGTTGATATAAGAGTCAATAAGATATTTATTTACTTATTGCCATCTTTCCCGGTAAAGGCCCCTCCCCCAGTGTACACAGGTTTTGATTGAGCTCGTGCGGAAATATACTTGAAGTAAATGTTTTAGTAACGTTTCAAACGCAAAGTGAAATATTAACCCTTCCAGCATAGGCGCAAACAGAGCATAAGTTTGAACAAAAGGAGTTTGGCTAAAAAAAATACTCAGCTGCTCACAAAAGGGGCAAAATAGGATAAACATCCCGGCTGTTGATATAAGGATCAATAAGATATTTATCAACTTCGTGCCTGACGAAAAATAAACAGAAATCAGCAAATCATTGCCCTCGCCTTTTTCATATGCCTCACGTTCATCAGCGTCATGGGTCAATAAAAAGGGCGCGAAAAGCTATGCTGGTCACATTGCTAGTTGATATTGTTAGCAGTGAATATTGGTTTCGAAATGAAATCTCTAATTCTCCTTCTGTTTCTCGGAGCGGTAGTCTTGACTTTGGCTGAGAATCCATTTCAAGATGAGGCAGCCCAGGAGCACTTAGATGAAGAGAAGGGTGAAAACATTGCCGAGCTTGCTGAGGCAGACTCTGGTAATATTCCAAGAAAAGTGGTAAGATCCCCTCCCTTGTCTTCATTTTTAACCAGGCTACTGGGATGTGGAGAATTAACTTAATTTGTTAAAGGTTCCTTTTAACACCCTTAAAAAGTAGGTTCTTTGTGTGGAGTCCTCGGGAGTGCGTCGAGAGAATCGCGCTCGCTCAACCAGGAAATTGCGTATTTTATTTGGAATAAAATATGTTATCGCGATAAACGTTCAGTTAAAAAGTGTAGCCGTCGTTTATTTCTGATGACTGACATCAAATGGAAAAGAATAGTATCATCGATTAATAAACCCCTAGCACACGGTGTTTTGATAAATGTCAGCAACGTACCATTGAGCTATTATTGTAAAACTCATATTGATAGTTTTATTCTTTTCTCTTAAAAAGTGCAAAAAACTCCTAAGGTGGAGCGCGAGGCCGCCCCACGGTCCCATCAAGGTAAGATCTTTCTTGTCTTAAGTTTGAACAATTGGACTTGGATGTCGAGAAGTAGTTTTACAGAAAAATTATGTAGTTTGGTGTAGTTAATTAACTTACATGTAATCGTTTTTATACGACTATCATATACATGTATTTACGGTTTCACGGTGAGTTCTTTTGTGCGTTTTCCAGCCGCGGAGTGATTACTCTTCGTTTTGTCAAGAAAGTAGTCATAGTTTTGTGAATGATGATTGACCTCAAATGATAAAGAGGGGAAACTTCAATCAATGACAATCCTGGCACGTGATAAGAAAAAGAAATCAACAAAGTGTTTTTAACTATAGTATTGTACAAGGCGAGGTAAAAAAATTCACACAGTTTACTTTTGCTTTACGCAGAAAAAGTTTTCCAAATTAGTGGTGAAGTTTTGCAGACCCCGTGCTGGCTAGTCCTTAACTTGTGATTGAAACCCCAACGGCACTGGAAAGCTGACGTGTCCCATTAACAGCAAACTGGATGTAACGAAATTAAATGTAGTTGTGAAATTAGTGTCGGTGTTACAGTTGATTGAAATAAAGCATTGAAAAGGTATCTTGTGGTTGTACTCAAGTACAAGGAACATAGCCTGCAGGAGGAAGGGTAGGCAAGGGGTCAACCTGTCCCTTGGAATCATTTTTTGACTCGCCTCAAATCTCGGTCAGTTGAAAGTCCAAGTCGATTACAAAGAAAAATTCGCCTGCATTGCAGGCTACAAGGAATGTAATAAAACTTTTCATTGAGAGAGCCAATGCTAATCATCCTACTATCAAAGTTTACTACTGAAGTATCATGATGAGAAATAGAAACTACATTCTTGGACACAACAGTCTATAAGGGAAAACGATTCGAGAAAAAAGCATCCTCGATGTTCGTACACATTTTAAGTTACTGAAACACTTCAGTGCACACACTTCAATAGCTGTCACCCAGCAGGCGTTAAGAAAGATTTTGTCAAAGGAGAGGCTCTCAGGGTTGTAAGAAGAAACTCAGGGGCACCCAACGGATCTGTTCCTCACAATATCTGTTCTACAGAGAAAATTTTGCTGGCTGGGAACTGAAGTTTCGGCTGTTCTGCTGGGAAGTAAAGTCTTAAATCTACGGTCAAGAATTTATCAAATGTATCAAAAATTCTTGCTGGAGATATTTTATCCCCCTAATTTTTAGAAATTTTTCTTGGGTGTATATCCAGCTGGGTATCAGGAGTAATCGGTTCCTCTATGTGCGCGAATTGTGCGCGCTGAGTCGCGCGCTGATTATTTATTTACCGCTGATCAAAAAATCTGCACGTGGGCATCGTTGTTAGAAATTCGAAATCAGGCTACGCTCCGCCACTGGATAACTGGCAACGGTTCACTGGCGGTTAGGACGATTCATGAGATTCATGTTTATGCAAAAGGTAAGGACCTATTAAACAGCCTGATGTATTATATTCAAGTTGGACTGAATAGGATTCACAAAAGGTACATCTAGGGAAGGCTTAGTGACGCTCCTTTTTCATTACCATTGTAGTTGTTGTTATTCTTGGTTGACAAGCGGGAGATAAGGCTGTGTGTTATTTATTTTGACCGTACTGATACTCGAATCAGCGCCGCAATTTCCAAGCAACCCTGCGCCGCTTATTTGAATACAGATTTTTTTTCTGCTGGCTGGTAAACATGGAGAAGGCTGCTCTGCTGGCTGGGAGAATAGCCATCTAACCTGCTGGGAGTGAGGAACAGATAAATTCTTTCCAACAACACAGAAAAGCGCTTGAAAATGCCTTAAAAGCATCTAAATTTTTGTTTTGTGTAGTTAACGGCTCATTTTCAGAAAAATGTTCGTTGGGTGCCCCTGGAAACTCTTTTAGAAAAGTTAAACATAAAAGGAAGGAAGCTCTGAAGCAAAACTTGAGAACGGTGAAAAAGATTCCAACCTTTGTCACGCAATTTCAACCGTCATTTCCAAACTTGAAAAACATATATACTTATGGAAAAATGGCATCTAATCCAGAACCAGCCGTGACTAAGAGAGAAGGAGCCTCCCTTGCTCTCTTATGGAAAAGGGAAATCACTAAAGAGACATGCTTGTTAAAACAAAACTTTAAACTTATTAGGCTTTGAAAGACACAATGGACGCGCACAGGAGTTGTACAGGTCTAAAAAAGCCAAGAAGACTTATTGGTTTGATTATTTATTGAAATTAGAAAGACACTGCGTTGACTTCAGTTCTCGTGGCTTCTTTGTTAATAAATACCCATTAAACTTTGACAAACTTTTTGTTATAAATTCTTTGGTTTAACGCGATGGCCGGATAGGAAACTTTGAGATGTCGAAGAATCAATCACTCGGCCTCAGAGCAAGGTTTGAGGAATTTATATTGTTTCAAAAAACGCAGGGTACTTTTCAAAGCCGGAATGGAAAAATTCACGATCGGCTTGGTTTCATGATTAGCAGGCAGCGGAAAGAACTTTTCCCTAAAATTGGAATTGTAGGCTCGTTCTATATACCTCAGAGCAATTTGTGGTCGAAATTCCAAAACAATTTGACAGCTGTTAGAATTCTAAATGACTTTCTAGTTATGGACTTCTGCTCCAATGATTTCTCTGACATTTATTTGGCGATTATATAAGTAAAATCGGATTATTTACCATGTATTGTTGAATAATAGTTAAAAAAAAAAAGCCGGTTGGACATCGGGGCGGAGCCTTCACGTATAAAACTTTGTTAAGTGCCTTCACACCCCGTCCCCGGGACCGCATTCGGGTCCCGTTCTGACGACCTACACGCTAAATAGAGAAATTGAATAACCCGTTTAAGATTTAAGACCTTGAAAAGTATATCCCGTTAAGTGGCACATGCCCGTTTAGGCTAAGTAAGGGAATGCCCACCCCCCGGACCGAGCTGTAATATGTAAAGCTTGAAGAAGAAATAATTAACAATTAATGAATGAGGCTGAGTATCTTATGAAGAATTATGGAGATCGAGGAGGCCTTTATCCGTCGAGGCCGTAGGCCGAGGCGGTTAACACCCTCCGAGATCTCCATAATTCTTCATGTGATACGAAAGCCGAATTCAATAATTGTTTTATTATTCATTCAAAATAGTTCCAAGTTTACAGTCAAACCAGGTCAAGCGTTCCCGTCGCTAACAAACTAATGAATTCATTAATGGAAAAATGATTTCGTTTGTTGATTCAATAATCCATTCATAAAATGAATAATCCAACAGTCAAATTGGACCTCGATTCAATAATCAAATGTTGATTTGGTTTATGAACAAAATCTACCTGTTCTTTATTCTTGTCTGTTGTGTTCAATCGTATTTGCTTCCTTTTTCCTGCCGTTTACGATTGCGTTTTTCATTGCCTTTTAATAATCAAAATAACAGCTAGAATAGACAGACCGCAAACGCAAAGAAACTATGAGAAACTGACAAAGGCCGAGGATCGAAATCCACCAATCACCGCACATACACTGACCTTAGTTTGACCGTTGTGTTTTCTAAGAGGTCAGGCCTAGGTCTGTTGCACTGATTACTGGCAGCAAACTGGCGTACATGTAACAGTTTGTCTTCAGAACTCGCCAGCACTCGACTCTCAGAAAAAAAAGAGGAAAAAACAAAATTCTGAGGTCAACTTGTGGAAAGTGTAGTTTTTCAAAAAACAGTAATCGAATCAACATTCGATTATGGAATCGAGGCTAAATATGAATATTGGATTGTTCATTTTGTGAATGGATTATTGAATCAACGAACGAAATCATTTTTCGTGAATGAATTCATTAGTTCGTTAGCGACGGGAACGCTTGACCTGGTCTGACTGTAAAAACATAGCTAAAACAAGCTTACCTGCATCGATGTTAAGTTTATCTTCGATAGTTTACGTTTAGGTTTGTCTAGCTCCGCAAATATTCTCCAAATAGCAGATGTCGCCCTCCGAGTTTTCTTCTTGCTGTGTTTGCTATATATGTTTTTAGTCATTATTTTGCCTAGTTCCAGCTGTAGTTCTTTCTCTTGAAACGAGTAAGGTGTCTGCCACTTTAGTTTTTACAACAAAAACAATTCAATCTCGACCCAGGTCTTTTCGGTTAACGGTGCATTAACCTGCAGAAGGCTGCATTATTGACGTCATTTCCTCGTTAAACACAAATTTCTTCTAAATTTGGACAGCGGTAACTGGTAATGGTGAATTATGCATGTGCTTTTAGCCAATCAGATTTGGGGAAATATTTTGAATGAATAATAATTGACGTTAAGGACTAAAAGCGTAAAAATTGGGTAAATGAAGCTACTCTAGACATATATTTTAAAACTTATTGATAAGGGTGGGTATGCCAAGATAGTTATCGTCTCGAAGTCATTTTGTTTCCCCTCAAATCATTTCTAAATAATTTTACCCTCTATAACTCTGGTCATGTTTTGAGCGCTTAAATTAAAGGCAGTAAAAAACAGTGTCCTGACGTCAGAATGTCTAACGTGTAACAGCTTTACTAATATCACAGCAGTAGTATAGGATATGGGGGTGCGAGAACATTTTCAATATTATGGATTTGACCTTGGGTTTTTGATGACGTCAGCATTTTTCTCCGAATTGGATTCCAGGAATTTGGCCTTGGGAATCCGGTTTGAACCGGTTTTGGGCGGTTTGATTTTAATAATATCTAAGCCCAACCATATCATCATACCGAAATAGTTTGCGACTATATATTATTTTGGTTTTTGAGTCAGGATCAGGCTGATAGTTTTGATATTTATCCTCATTTGTGAATACAACATGAGAATGATTATTGGTTATTTTTTTGAGTCCAAAATCTAATCTGTCTATATTTGCTTTTGCAATCATTTCCAATATTTTGTCGACTATTGGATTTTCAATTATTTTCTTTTTATAAGTATCTAAAATAGGATCTAAATAAAAGCTCTTACCGCATTTATAATCAGCTTTTTCTATTGCTTGCTCAGGCTCAATGAGTACTGATCCTTTGTATCCTTCACAAGTATGTTTTATGATGCCAGATAGTAGTAACAACCCACGGCACGAAATTCTTGGTTCTTTTAGCTGGTTTAATTGCTATAATGCTGATTTTAGAGCGGTTTTCGTGTGCTTTTGTACGACTTTTGACTTAATATTTGAGACAAGGCCCAATTCACTGGTTAATTTTTGTTTACTAAGGCTTACTCTACCATTTGGAGGAATATACATAGATATCAAACTAGTGCCTCCTGATAGAGATTGTTGTTTGGCTAAAAGACGGATAAAATCTTCCATATATATATTGTATATAGTTATGGAATATAAAAAAGGTGTGTTAAATAGATACTGACTTGTTTTTAGTTTGTGGTAATTTTATTTTTCAATTCGGTGGATGACTTTATAATGCATTTTTAGTGTGTCCTTATTAAGGAATTGTTTGATACAATATTTACTCGGTACTCTGATACCTTTCATGTATTCATGAATATTTTTGCTAATCTTATCATAATCATTACTGAGTATAAATGCATAGCCATTATTAACGTGCTTCTTCTTCATCTCCTTTTGGGCTTCTGATACATAGTAGTTACCTGTAGGACTCTTGAATTCTATGCCCAGGCCTTTATAATCTTTGTGATAATTAAGTACCAATAGATCAGGCTGTCCTCTCATATATCCTTTTTTATATGAATCCAGTCTTTTATTCTCAGTATCCTGATTCTCCCCCAGTGCTGCTACTAATATAGTATCTGGATAGTATTTCCTTATGAGGTCCACTACTTTATAATGGAGGTCAGTCTCATTACCAATCATAATCATCTTATTCCAGGGACTATCAAATAGTTTGTATTGGCCATATTTACGGATAGATGGGAGGACAGTGGTGAAAACCCATTGACGGAATCTTTTAGCAAGTTCTAATTTGGAGCTAAATACTAGTTCATAAAAGCCAGGCCCATTGATAAAAGTGTACCATCTACCTTGTTGGACCTGAGGGGGTGAAACGTCCACGCCAGCTTTTTGAACCTGACCCGGCGTTTCACCGGGGCAGCTTTTGGGTTGTATAAGATGAATCATTTTGTTTTCTTTTGATACATGCCTTTTTAATGCATGGCGATTATCACTATATCCAAGGATCTCAGCAACATCTTTTCCTCGGAACCAAACATTTTGCTCATTATCAATATATGAAGTCAGCTCGATATTCATATCTTGATTGATATACTTCTTTTCAATCATGCTTATCATATATATAGATTACATAAATATTATCATGCAGACCAAAAATATGATAAGCATGATAGATTAAAAAGTATGGTGGGTCTGAGGTGCCGTTACAGCGCATTAGACCTGACGCCCTTTTTCAGGACATCAACAAAGCTGTCCACAAAACGTGGACGCTCTCTCTGAGAATAACCTGTATAGTTTACGGGAAAAGATTTTCGGTCCTCCTTATCAACATGTTTTCTTTTACTTCTCCTCCTCCTCTTCCTCTGTTTCAAAGATTGCACCTAGCTATAGGACGCCGGTTAATGACATTTCTACTGCTTCCTCCAATTTTTGGATTTTAGTGAATAGTGCATTAAGCTCGGTTTCCTTACTCTGGATTTTAGTATCAAGCTTTCTTATATGATCGTCCATATATACTATTAGTTAGATAATTCTTGCAGGTTGCTTAGTGGAATCCAACTATTAAAGTCGTCACTATAGCCCAACTATTTTACAAGAGCTTGTTTCTTCTTATAATCCCTCCGAATGACCTAGCTTTTCAATGCGAAATACATCCTGATTTTCTGGCAGTAATTCTGGCTCATAAAAGCTGCCTTGTATTTCCTCATTATTGAGATCTTTTAATCTATAGGTGATTGGATTTGTTGATTGGATTTTATCGATCAGGAATATCTCTTCTGTCCTATTAGGTGTGCACCCTTTATTGAACACCTTTCTCTTATACTTACTTATCCTAACTTTATCACCAATCTTACATATGGGCTTAGATGACAACTGCTTCATATCACCATACAGATTGTAATAGACTGATTTACGGATGTGACCTAATGAAGAGTGGGAACGGAGGTCATTAGATGGGCAAATACAAAATAAGATCTACCAAAGGAAGGTTTTTGAGCCCGCGAGACTGAGCAACCCAAACAAACCCTTGTTTTTACTAAAACCGCTGGACACAAAACCTCCCCTGGGTCGATTACATTGTCAAAATCGAGTTCGGGCAAACGTTTGCTCTCGCAATTCTTGTGACTCCGGCGATAGTTGTAACATGATCAATTCACACAGCTGTTTATAGTACGGAATTAATACCATGTTTTACACTCTACCGAGCATGAGTCTTTCAAAGCTAAGCCTTTAAAGTTCTGCTTTAACAAGCACGTCTTTTAGCGATTTTATTTTTCACTGCAATTTTATTTTTGCACTGAAATGTTTCAGAATGCTTAACTAGTGTGTACGTACATCGAGTATTCTTTTTTCTCGAATCGTGTCTCCCTTATAGACTGTTGTGTCCAAGAATGTAGTTTTTGTTGCTGATACTTCAGTAGTAAACTTGATAGTAAGGTGATTAGCATTGGCTTTCTCAATGAAAAAAGTTTTTTTCTATTCCTTGTAGCTTGCAAAGCAGGGAAATTTTGCTGAGGCTGTGATCAGTTTGGACTTTTGACTGACCGAGAGTTGGGGCGAGTCAAAAAAATGATTCTAAGGGAGAAGTTGACCCCTTGCCTGCCCTTCCTCCATATTACCTTTGGGTCGCGCTTCAAAAAAAAAAGAAAAAAAAACGCCTGCTCTGCAGGGTAATTTCCTTGTACATGAGTACAACCTCAAGATACCTTTTCAATGCTTTATTTCAATCAACAGTAACACCGACCCTAATTTGTCAAATACATTTAATCTCGTTACATCCAGTTTGCTGTTAATGGGACAAGTCAGCTTTCCAATACCGTTGGGCTTTCAATCACAAGTTGAGGACTAGCTAGAAACCTTGCATAACGCCAACAGTATTTTGCAAATCTTTGTCTGCGTGAAAAAGAAAATAAAACGTGTGAATTTTTTAATACCTCGCCGCGTAGGATATTTAAAAAGTTTGTTCATTTCCTTTTCTTATCACATGCCAGGATTTTCGTTCATTGAAGTTGCCTCTCTTTATCATTTGAGGCCAATCATCATTGAAAAAACTATGACCACTTTCTTTAGAAAAGGGTAATCACTACCGCTGCTGGAAAACGCACAAAAGAACTAGCCGGGAAACCATAAATACCAGTATCTAATAGTCGTATAAAAACAATCACTCGGCGTGCAAGGTACCTACACCAAACTACATATAACTTTTGCTGTAAAACTACGTCTCGGTGTCAGAGTTCAAGTGTTCAAAATGAAGACAAAACAGATCTTACCTTCTTACTAAAAAGGCAGAATACTCAGACAAGTTTGCACTTTTTAAGAGAAAAGAATAAAAATAAATTAGTTTTACTGACAATAATAGCTCAATGGTACCTTGCTGTTTAATACATGATTAAAACACCGCTTGCTGGGATTTTATTAATCGATAATGCCATTCTTTTTTCATTTGATGCGAATCATTAGAAATAAGCAACGGCCATACATTTTTAACAGAACGGTTATCGCGCTAACATATTAACCAAATAAAATACACAATTTACTGGTTGAGCGAGCGCGATTCTCTCGACGTATTCCCGAGGAATCCACACAGAGGACTCATTTTATAAGGGCTTTTAAAGGAGTCTGAAACAAATTAAGTTAATTCTCCCCATCCCAGTAGCCTGTTTAAAAATGGAGACAAGGGAGGAGATCTTAATTACCAGCGCTATCTTTGTTGGAATACGACGAGCAGTTGAAATGGGACCGATTTCATCAGCAAGCTCGGCAATGGTTTCACCATCTAAGTCCTTCTGGACTGCCTCATCCTCAAATGCATTCTCAGCCAAGTCAAGACTACCGCTCCGAGAAACAGAAGCAGAATTAGAGAGTACATTTCGAAAACAATATTTACTGCTAAGTATCTGCAAGCAATGTCACCAGTGTAGCTTTTCGCGCCCTTTTTATGATGCTGATGAACGTAGATGAACGTGAGGCATATAATAAAAGCGAGGGCAAACACACATTTGCTGATTTCTGTTTATTTTTCGTCGGGGGTGAAGTTAATAAAAATCTTATTGACTCTTACATCAACAGCCGGGATGTTTATCATCTTTTCCCTTTTGTGAACAGCTGAGTATTTTTTTTCGTCAAACTCCATTTGTTCAAACTTATGTTCTTTTTGCGCCTATACTGGAGGATTAATATTTTACTTTGCGTTTTGTTTGTGACATTACTAAAATATTTACTACAGGTACATTTCCGCATGTGCTTAATCAAAACCTGTGTACACTTTTTGGGGGAAAGGGGGAGGGGGATGGACGGGGAAAGGTGGCGATAGGTTAATTAACAGGGGCACCCAACGACAGTTTCCACCCCAATTCATTTAAGAGTGTGTCCATGAGAGAACCAGGCAGGAGGTGATAATGCTCAAATCACGGATTTCGCTCAAACTTGGCACAATTGATGGGTGTGGTGAGATATTAACCTCGACAAAAAATAAGGTCGCAATATTGAATTCCCTGGGATTTACAGGGACCCCCCGTAAAAACGACAAAATCTACTCATTTTTGCATAATTAATTAGCTGACTTGGTTTGGCTGTTCAACAAGAAGAAAAGAAAACTTCAAATCTAATCAACTTTATCATCTTCTATGTTTATCAAACTTAATGCTCAGTAATTTATTTTTACTCTCTAATTCGATCTCTTCCTGTTATTTAGCCTAAAGTAAGGACATCTTCTCACTGTTTTGACCAAACCCTAAATTTAGGGGATTTTAGTGGCTAACATCTCCCATGAGCAACAACCTATTTACTTAATTCTAACATATTCTTTGAAAGACATCTTTAAGGTTATCAAATCAATCATAAAATATTTGGGCAATCTCATACTTTATCAATAATGACGTATTATGTACATCTGACTTAACGCTTATTTGTCATTGGACCAAAATTGGAAGAAACGTAACATTCGTTTTTTTAAACAAAAATAGCACAAAGTTGACGAGAAGTCACAAATCAGATGCGTCATTATCGATACTAATAGCGGAATTGTTAGAACGTGTCACCTGAGGCATGTTTTCTGTGTTATTTATGGACGTTTGGATGGATATTTTATGGAACGCTTGAGTAAACACAAGGAGCAAAAGAGTTAGTTCAAAACTTCGATCGGTCCAACTTGTAGGTGAAACAAGACCCAACAAGGATAAAAGATAGTGAATAAATGTTACATACACGTCCCTCAGGTGCTTTAGTCCAGATTTGCTGCTCCAGTTTCGTCTGGTCCTTTGTGGCGTTACTTCGTGACGAGGTAATGAAATCGAAACATCTTGAAACATTGCAAAATTAAAAGTGTCGGCTTTTCACCGAACATTCGAAGTCTTTGAAATAAGTTGTAGTCAGAAAGAGCAAAATCATTCTCAAAGGACAAAAAGGATCATTGACAATCCGTCTATATCTACAGAAAACAACCACCTTCTCGAACACCCTCCATCTTTGACTTTAGACTCTGCCAAAAAGATGGAATTTGTGACGCCGGACTACCGGACTCCGGACTATCTATTGTTGTACGCGCCAATATCCTGTTATAACTGGTGTGTTGAAAATAGGTCGTGAAAGTCGTGTTACTTGAAATTTTGAGTTTATTCGATGTTGACATTAATTACCATGATAATAATGGTCCATAATAGCCCTTTTTGTAGTCAGACCGTACCGTGCAATTTTTAGACAAGTAAAGACTTGCCACTGGGTATAATTACTTACTTAGTTGTATTTTAATCCTCGTAGTCTTAAAACTATACAGGTTGGTATCTGTATCTGGGTATATTATTGACTACAAAAATGTAATAATAACCGTTTATAAACGTGTTGAGGAAAAACTTCTGAGGAATACAAAAGACCCAAAAAACTAATACATTGCAAAAAAAAGTCGGCTAGACTTCTTTGGCTATAAGGAAGGTGTAAGAGAACAGTTTCTTGAACACAGACTAATACACTATATTCACTTCTCATTTAAGCTGTCATTTGCGGATTCATACAGTAGATTAAGTTCTCTTAACGGACACTCTCGTATATAGCGAATAGCTCTACTTACGAGCCATCACAAAATCCCGTTTCAACTCCCACACAAACTCTTGATTTTTACATTCTCGTAGGCGGCCGCGGACACTTAAAGGGTTTACCGGCGAATTAGATGTTAGCTTTGATTTAAAGCTCTCCTAAGCAGACACTCGAAAGAAATCTTATCCGCCTCTGAATGCTGTTTTTTTGTTCATATCATGTCCACAGTCATATGGCTGTTTGTCACTGTTATGAATCATTCTTATATATCCTTTTCAGAGTTACCGTTTTTTGACATACTCGTCCGGTTACACTTGAAAATACAAACTGAATTGTATGCTTTTACCTAAATTACAACAAGGCAAGAACATCAGCGTAACCATACACTAAAAAACAGTTTCTTGCTATTACCAGTGTTAATTTGTAGCTGGGAGGAGCTTCCGTAAGCAGCTATCTAGCCTTTACACCACTTTTAAAGTGGCTGAATTCCACTTGCATAACTATGCTGCATCGGAGATGCATGTTATGGACACCTTTTTCTCGTCCCGAGGGCGCCCTCGTACGACGGCTTCCACTGTATTACAATTTTAGGATTTCTCTTACATTTTAACAAATTTTCGCTTAACGAGGCACAGTCGAACCTACGTGCGACCACCCAACTTAAGTGACCACTTCCCAATAAGCGATCACTTATTCAAAGCACAAAATATATTATCAAGTCAAGGCGCTTGTAGTTGGAACCTCCTGTAAACGAACACATCCACATCCAGTAAGCGACCGCGACCACTTTTTACGATGACAGTCTGATTGAGAATTTTCCATGATGCAATGGTCTGATCTCTGCGTTCCCTGTATGTCCTAAGCTACTCGGGGTATGAGAGGAACTTTAGACACAAATTAGATTTATCTACAGTATATTGTAACTTAAAAATTGCATGCAGTACATTCACTCCAAAAAGTAGATGTGTCCGCACTTTTCCTCGTTAAGGACCTCCTGCAGTTCGACTCTCGTAAAACCCAAATTTTCCTTGGGCAACCCCATGGGCATTATTTACTGGGTGTCTTCCGACCACGCACGGACCGGAACATCAAATGTCTGTAACTTAATTGTTGTGTCTGTCCATAATTCAACATCTGCCTGCCTCAGCACTGCACACGGCTGGGCACTAAACTGGTTTTGGTGCCCAAGAGTACGCAAAAAGGCCCTTCCGAGATCGATGTCTAGGACGAGAAAATTGACCTTACCTGGGTAGGGTGGGAAATTTGAAATCGAAGTATTACAGTTGCAGTATCTCTCGGAGGGAATGTCGGAAGGGTGTTAAACATATGGAAGCGGTTGTTTGAGAAAAATATCTAACTCAATGTGAAAGTGTGGTGTATTTTGAATTCTACTTGGGAACATTAGTGCCACAGTTAGGCTTTATAAGACCCCCAAAAGACCGTGCGAGATAAAAAATTCACTGTTTATGACAGTCAAATCTGGTGCCAGCAGGGTAGGGCATTTGTATGCAATTTGGACACTCCCCCGGGGAGAAGGGACTCCAGTATGAAAAGAAATGGAATTCTTGTCGCAAGCCAATCTGGACGTGTCTCACGCTTTATTTGTCTCTTTGAACTGGTCTGCACCAACATCCGGCTTCACTTCGCTGCTATTTCACGTGCAACTAAAATAGAAAAAATAGTTCTTTCCAAAACACGAAGACAAAACGACTTCTATCTCCGAGTTTGAGAAGACATCGGATTTTTTATAACCATGGTCTGATTAAAGTTGCCAATAGATTTGGAATTCTAAATTATTTATCAGCATACAATAACAATAAATTAAAATAATCTCAGAGAATGTCGGAAAGTCATTTTGTTCACTGAACTCTGGCTCCTGGCTCCTGGTTCCTGACTCCCGATACAATCTTTCCGTATGTTGGCAACCGCTGCTTAAAAATGCGGGCACCATTTAATGTCAAAGATGTCGGACGTTTGCAACATGTGAATTGAGCTACAACAATGGCAGAAATAATTATTTCAATGGGTTAAGAATCGGCTTTCTACCTTTCGTATTGTTTTTTCCTAAAACAACTTGATTTGGATTTTGGTGCGTAAACTGATGGCTAAGGAATTTTAGTCGTACAGCGGGTCACGACGCTGAACTACCCTGAACTGGACATCGAAGGTGGCATGAAGAGCAAATCAAAGCGAGCACAAACTAGCAGTTGAGACATCTAAGAGATACGTATATGGATTTTATTGATCGTTTATATTGTTTTTAGGGCGAAATTGTTAAAGTAAGTAGAACTGTGAATTAAATCTTTGTATGTTGTTTTTACTTGAAAAGATCGCGTATATAGCTATTAAAAATCATCGTTAGCGTTTCTTGCACAACAATTTTTATGATTTTACCCTTATTAATGTAAAATCATTGTCTGATGAGTTTTTTTGCTCGATTTCTCCTCATTCAAAGGCAAACACACGAATATTGTGAGGGCCTGAATTTTGATGAAATATGCAAAAGTCGTTCAGTCACTTGAACAGTTTATGTCAACACATGGAAGAAAGTGAATTGCCCAAACTTTTTATGATCTTTTTCTCAACTTAAGTGATAGCTTTAACTACTCATGCAAAAGTTATAAAGATAAGCGGTTGCTCATCAGAGATATTTGGGAATAAAATACCCTAATTTTACGTCTTACTCAAAACTTGGAAATGATGACCCTACTTAAGGGGGCTAAGAGGAGGGAAATCGAATCGGCGACTTTAAACAGTTTATTGTGCTTAAAGTCTTATGATGTCAGATTATCTCTCAGTGCATTTAAGTTCCAGGTGACTTTTCTGTTTGTTGCACTGGCATCGAAAAGTTAGCTAATTAATTATGCATAAACGGGCAAAATGGCGATTTTTACAGGGAGAGCCCGGATCTCCCAGGGAATTTAATATTTTGACCTGACATTCTGTCACATACGCTAACTCCTGATACCTAACATTTGTGCCAAGTTTGAGCGAAATCGGTGATTTGAGCATTATCACCCCCTGCCTGGTTCTGCCTGGTTTTCTCATGGACACACTCTTAAAACACTTTTTAGGCTATCCAGAGTAAGTTCAGACCTCCAGAAATGCATTCTAAGCGGCGCTATAAAATTTATACCTGTTCGGTCGACGTCATCCTAGGAGAACTTGAGTCTTTTCGAAATTAAAAAATTGATCTCGAAATTGAATGCAAGTCGAGGATTTGTTAGTAAGCTACGTATACAGTGAGGAATCTGGAATAGTGAAATTCGGAATCCGGAATACAACTGTACCTAAGGAAACTTTCTTGGAAGGGACAAGAGAACAGCTCTGGACGGTCATGTTGAAACGCAGACCAGCTGCAGACTGCAGACTGCAGACTGTGCAGACTGAGTGTTATTTTTTTACTTGTACCTTAATTTTCTAGTAAAATTTTTACTATAGTTTCCCGCTTCCTCTCATTATGTGCACTGTGCATCACTATCATATGTGCACCGATGTGTACCTGCAAGGGTCACGGCTAAGAAATGGGAAACTCGTGAGCTCATGTTTACCGGAAGACGTAAAGGCAGTTTCACGCGCTTTTAGCTGGGCCGCTTTCATGCAGGAGCAAGCACAATGGAGGAAGGTAAGCTGATTCTTTCTGTAATTGTATTATATTGCCACGATTATTTAAATCTTTTTTAGTAGAAGAAGTTTTTTCAGGTTAAGTGACTTAAAATAAAACCCTTCCTACAATGGCTACGAGAGAGACATCTCCTCAATTTCGTTGATTGTTGATGATTGCCTTGTTTGGTTTCCCTCTGTAATTCAAACCGGTGACTTGCCGCCATTTCTTCAAATCTTACAGATACCGATGTCGTCGTTGTTAGCTCGGAATATCAAACCGAGACGTTTGAGAGATGGGCCTTGCTTTGAGATGTGTAAATAAATCAACGGTATATCTACCTTAGAAATATTCTGATTTCCTCGTATTTGGCGGTTCCGTAAACGTCAGAATTAAGAGGAGAAGGGCAGCAACTTTAACTTCTCACAGATAATATTCAATGAAAATTAAGACAAAATATGCCTAAAATACACCGTGCATTCAAACCCCCTCCACATCTTCGAGTTGTACAAATAATACATTTGTTACTAATGAACTATTTACTTTTGGAACTGCATAAACAAGAACCATGATACTCGGACAAGATTGTCGGTTTCAAACCACTACCACTTATTGGCGTGAATGCATGGAGCAAATACAATTGTCGATCCCCGAGTGAAAACCAGCCAAGAAGGACACTCTTGGGAATCGAATAAAAAAAAATACATAAACAAAAGTCTTAGCCGAATCTTCCGAGCTATTAACAACGATAACATCGGTATCTGTACTAGATTTGAAGAAATGACAGCAAATCACCGGTTTGAATTACAGAGTGAAACTAAAGACAATCATCAACAATCAAGGAAATTGAAAAAATGTCTCTCGTAGCCGTTGTAGGAAGCCGAAAAGGGTTTTATTTTAAGTCACTTAACCTGAACTGAAAAGCTTCTTCTACTTAAAAAAATTAAATAATCGTGGCAATATAATACAGTTACAGAAAGAAACAGCTTACCTTCCTCCATCGTGCTCGCTCCTGCAGGAAACTATAGTAAACATTTTACTAGAAAATTAAGATACAAGTAAAAAATTTAACATTCAGTCTGCACGGTCTGCACAGTCTGCAGTCTGCATGGTCTGCGTTTCAACATGACCGGCTCTGGAAGATAGGCTAAAACTTACCGTACCTTGTGGCACAAATTTTTTGTGGGAGTTTGGTTTTGCAGATGTAGCATGTATGTGAGGCAAGGAGTTTGGATATGATAATTTATTTGTTATATAACAAAGTATTAATTTTTACAATCAATCCTGGCTGACCTGCAGCTAGCTAAACTAACCGAGGCTGATCAGTCTCACAAGTTCTAAATATTACAAATAACCCGATGCTGCTGGTAAAAAGAGCAATTAAAGGGACACAGTCGCCTATTGGGCCACACTGACCTGGACACTACTTTTCCCAGTTTGAAAAAGATTGAAATACCTCAACTCAAAATCAAATGTACACATCAGATACATCTAGAAATCCACTTTAATCTGGCCTAGTTTTTCATTCGCTCCTCTATTTTTTTCCTGAAAACCTCTTTCTGACTCAGCAAACTTTTATGCATCCTAAAACACTATTTTATCATAGTTATTTGGTTAAGCACAGTATCCAAAGGAACATAAAAAGAGGAGGTGGAAAACGTGTAGGTGCTGGACGGGAGAAATCCCCTTCGTGTACCAAAATAACAAGAGAAATGAATTAATAACACTGCAGAGCAAATCGTCATTACAAATATTTGGAAAATTGATGGAGAAAGGTACAATCAAGCTGTCTCAACCTACTGATTCGTCAAATTCAGAAGTATTCGTCAATGTTTAGCTTTTCCTGGACAAGTGCATTGGTGAATTCTTGATGGCATATAAAAAAATGAGTGTTCTGATATGACTTAGAGTTTATAACTAAGATTTTGACTTGCAATTAGTTCAACTCCACAAGGTTTGTTTAGATATTCCGGATGCGCTTCTCACTTTCTGTTTCACGCGCAGTGTGATGTGCAAAGCAGCTAAGAATTGGTATGTAATGCGCGTGTGCATCAGCTGACTGTGTCCCTTTAAGTGGCCTTTTACATGGAGGGAGAATTCGTGCAAAGCATATTGTTATGGGTCAAATTTGTTTTCAGATTAATCTTGATTTAACTCTGGTTGATTCTCAATTTCCTTTGTCTCCTAGCCCCAAGAGACAAAGGAAATTGAGAATCAACCTGGGGGAGGGGGGATGGGGTGAAAGCAAACCCAGGTGCTACATGTATGCAACGCAATGTATGGAAGATCACTTGTGGAGTTGTATAGCTTGTGATTAACTGATCACAAATGCTTTGTTAGGTGGGTGCGAAGGCAGATAATATAATATACAGAATCCAAGTTCAAGAGTTCAATAAGAAGGTTGAACCTTTTTTATCTGAACTTATCATTGTGGGGTGCTATGAAAAAAAATTTGTGACGAGTTTGGAAGTGTGCCGACTTAAGTTGCCATTATTGTTCTGTTGTTTCTTGGTTAGATTAGGTAAGTCCAAATTTTGCTTGAGTACCTGTCTAAAAAAGATACTTTAAGAGAAGATAATACATAAGAAATTTTCACTCCAAAGGTTCATTGTGGTTCTGGGGCAAAATTAGTTTTCTGGACTGCATTGTCACCTATTTTCTGGTGGCCAATCACAAGGAAACAAGCAAACATTTCAAGTAGCCTACATTATTTTGTGATGTACCAGTGTTTATTTTTTGTTGTTGATCCCTCCTGTGGGCTTCATTCTCTTGTGATCTTGGCTGCATAAGGATTTTGAGAAATGCCAAAAATTATTTTACAAAATTATATAAGTAGTATAATTATTATTATTGTTCCTTAATTTCTGCTCAGTTTTTGAAATTGTTTCCAACATTTTTCACTCGTATCATTTTTCAACAAAGTTATGACTCACTTGATATGTATAAGTATTTGCCACTAAGCTCTTCTTTTATCGTTAAGTTATAAATAATTTCAACTGCAAGGTCAAGTAGCATTGCAAAGCACATAAGAGGAAATGGAAAAACAAATTAACTCACAAGCAAATGCCTGTACTAGCCACGATATTTCTTGATGAATAACAAAATATTTGTTATGTTGAAAAATGTTGTGAGAAGAAAATGTAGGTAAGAATTACAAAAACTGATCAGAATGGAACAATTTTTCTTACTACTCAAATAATTTTTATATATTTTTTTGCATTTCTTGAGCCCCTTCTGCAGTTGGGTTCAAACGAGAAGGAAGCCCAACGAGGGATAACAACAAAACTAATATATTCATCATAAAATAGCGACTACTAGGCTACAAGCATTTGCTTGTTTCCTTGTGAGTTGCTGCCAAAAAAAAAACATGACAACACCATTAATCTAACCCCAAATCCACACCGAACTGTTTGAGTGAAAGTTTACTATCCTTTATCTTATCTTTAAGCATCTCCTTGGTGAAAATCGACCAAAATTGGACTTACCTAATGCAACCATGAAACAGTCGTGCAATAATGGCGACTTATTAAGTCAGCACTTGCAAGCTTGTCAAAAATTTATTCATGGGGCCAGCACAACAATGATTACAGAGTGATATAAAAAAGCAGTTCAACCTTCTTACAGAACTCTTGAACTTGGATTATGAAAATTATCAGCTTTCATACCCACCTAAGGACACTTTTGTGATCAATTAATCACAAGCCATCTGACTCCTCAAGTATAAAGCTAGCTGTACATCACATGTCTATTCAAACAGTATTACATGTTGTTTTAAAGAAGGGATTCCAGGGATAGAACACAATCCAGTGGCATTACTCAGTTGGTAGCATTTGTGAATAATTTAATTAAAGGGAAAAGAATTAAGCCTCACTAAATGTGACAGCTACAGATCAGTGACCACTACTGGTTTTTTAATGAGAATATTTTTCTTGACTACAGATGCTCTGAAAGTTAAAATCAAATCTATCAAAAATAATTGATTTCTATATTATTTCACCCAGAAACTTGAGAAAAGACTAAAAGTGGTTACAGAAGATGAGAATTAAGAAGATGCCAGTCTTAGAAACCCTACATTCAGCCTTGATTTCGTCCGATGAGTCAGATGAGGAGGGTGATGTTCTCAGAACAAGGCCCCTAGAGTGGAGATCAGAGGAGGTTTCCATGTTTTTTTCACAATTTGGACTCTCCCTATAGAAGAAGTATGTCCAACCAGCAAAAAAGGCAATCTGTTAACAGAAGGGTTGGTCCTCCAAGTACAAGAGGCCGTGATGAAGTTCCTGAGTCATTGCAGTGGGCCATTAAAACTAATTGTAGTTCTTTTCATTTTTTTAACGCTTGATAACAGTGGAGCTTCAATACATTTTTAAAAGTAAGTCAGGGAAAACCTTGTTTCAAGACTTATTTCAGAACAAATATGGCACTTGAAATTTCTTTAACAGTGTGCTATTGCCATTTGGGGTTCCACTGGTCGACATATATTTAACAATTTATTATTCCTCAAGCCCGAATGGGCTATTGACTCAGAGGCCATGAGGGCGAGAGGAATAATTTATTGTTTTAGTAAAATCCAACTAGTTGGTCCAAAATATCGAGACAAAACAAGTTTAGCCAGCAAAAACATTGTTCAGCTGCCATTGTTTTGGTTTTCAAAGCCGGCGCTTTTCGCTACTAGTGGGCTATAACATATGGCCTAGTAGTAGCTCAGCCAATCAGAATGTGACATTGATAATAGACCACTAGTTGGATATTACCAATTAACTATATTCCAGGTGATTTTCACCAGCAAACCGAGAGAGTACTCATCCTTAAAGGAAATACACTCAAAATTCCACTCAGTACGAGCACACATGGACTTATTAAACTAAGGAGTGGATCAACTTCATTTTGACCTTGGAAACAGTATTGTTTTAAAGTCAATGTGTGCTCGTATACACCGTATTCACAAATGGCGGACACGCGGGAAAAAACTGGTGCCTAGTCATGAAAGCGAGGCGTTGGAGGATAAACAAAAATTGCAAATGAAGACTTTCAGTGAACTTGCAGAGTGTTTAGCACGGATTCCACCTAAAATAACTTTCTACGGACTTCTTTTTAATAAAATTACGTGGGATGTCTTCTGCTTTTAATGTTAAGTAGCGATTTGCTGTTTGCAATCAAAAGGGACGCGTATATCTTCAAGGAAACAGAATGATTTTTAAGGTTTCCGAAGCATCAGAAGCTCGACAAGTGGACGATGGCTGGAGAAAAGCCATGTTGACCCAAACTTCACATTGAAACCGAGTACGAAAGCCAGCTCACTGCAATTCGGTGAAACAGAAATATAAACAAATCTTGGTGGCAAGAAAAAAAGAAATAAGTGACAGATGTATGGCCTACTTGCAACTGTTAACGCAAGAGACGTCTGCCGTTGAACAAAACAGTTCAAGTCGAGATGGAAAAAAGGAAGACAGGAAAGAAGAGGTGACTGAGGTTTCCATGAAGTTATGTTTGGTTTTTGTTCGCCAGGACGTTATTCTCTGGTTTTGATCAATGAAGGACATCAATAAATCAGCGGCGTTGACCTTTTTATCAAGCGGGTTTTCGGTAATTTATTTTTAATGTGCAGGAGCGACCGAGAGGAGTACGCTCAAAATTTCAACTTGCTACTCGGCAGACTCGGTAAGCCGGCCACATGTCATTTCAGCGAGTAATTTCGTATTTCTTACCTTTGGCTGTTGAGAGTTTTAACTTTATGTTCCATAATATTTTAAAGTTGAAGAATACATATGATGGTCTTCTTAAACTGATCCAGACTCGAATTCAATTATTCGAAACAGAAGCTTGCCGTGTTCAGTCCTGACAAAAACATTACCTTAAAATTTTAACCTAGTAAAATGTAAGCTTTATACCACTTTTTTACCAAGAGCTCTCTGACATAATGCCCTAAAAGAAACCAGGCAAATAGCAAGCCATAAGGTTCACACACTACAGCTTCTAATTTTGATAAAATTATTTTTAATGACTTCGCAATGACAAAGAAATCATGAGATTTTTGCTAAGCTCTGCCAACCTACCTCTAACAATTCCCTCCAAAGCGACGGAATTAATTTGATCCAATACAGAATTGTAGTAAGCTGGCTTTCGTATTCGGTTTCAGTGTGAAGTTTGGGCCAACATGTTTGCCGCTTTTCTCCAGCGATCGCCTACTCTTCGAGCTCCTGATGCTTCGGAAACCTACAAAATCATCCTGTTTCCTGAAGATATACGCGTCCCTTTTGATTGCAAACAGCAAATAGCTACTAAACATTAAAAGCAGAAGACATCCCACGTAAATTGCATTTAAAGAGAAGTCCGTAGAAAGTTATTTTAGTTGGAATCCGTGCTAAACACTCTGCAAGTTCACTGAAAGTCTTCATTTGCAATTTTTGTTTATCCTCCAACGCCTCGCTTTCATGACTAGGCACCAGTTTTTTTGCCGCGTGTCCGCCATTTGTGAATACGGTGTATTGAATTGAATTTTGAGTATAAATATAAACTTTACTACAGAAAACAATTTGTATGCAAGTGGAATGTTGACTGAAATTACTCTGTACATGCCTTACTCGTTTCATAAGTTAGCATCGATATCTCCCGACTGTTCTTATTAGATCAGTTGGTTATCAGTAGATATATTGTCAAGAGTGTTCTGAGTTGTACCGACCATATTCATTTGATAACAGAATTTTTTGAATGTCTTATCTATGATTGAATGCATTTTTATAAATAGTAGTTTTAGTTTACTGTGGAGTGTTCATAATCAATTAGAGGCATTCTGTACTGCAGACGATGAGTTGAGTTGCTGATAATAAAAGAGTTCAGAAGTACAGTGAGCTTTTCATTACTTGTTTCCATTGAGGGATATCGGGGACAGACAGAATCGAAGTATTTATTTGTCGTTTAAAGCACCTATGGCGGGTGCCGGGAAAAACAAAACTGCAACAACGAATGTTAAAATTTTGAACGAAAACACCAGTGAATAAAGGACTAAGTTACATTCCAGCATAAGATCACACTGGAAACGTAGAAGATGCGCGAAAATAAGCGCATTCGATACTGAAAACGGCGCGTTTTCCTGGAGAAAAAAGTTTTGAAGCGATGGAAAACATCTCATTAACCGATGGGTGAACGTTGGGGAACATGCTGTTTCCCGGCATTTTCTAGTTGTTCGCTGCCCCAGAAAACGCGAGAAAAGTCACGCAGAATGACGGAAAACGTCTGTGAATTCTTTGTTTTGTTGCCACTTGAAAACACCAGAAAACACCAAAAAACGCGATGTTAAGTCACTGGAAAACTGCGGTGAACAACGGAATACGATCCGTTCCTCATGTGTTAACCGTATGTTTTCCGTGTGTTTTGCTTGTATTATCCGTGCGTTAACGGTCCGGTTAACACCAGTAAAACAAGTGTTTTCCTGGTGTTAACTGAGCCTGAAAACTATAGGATAATGGAACGAATACTCAAATTCACCGGCCAGAAAACGACGGGAAAAGAGTGGATTTTACGACCGGAAAACGCGAGAGAATTTTAGCAAAATGCCACGTTTTCGAAAATTAACCGAGGGTTTTCTGAGACGGTGAATGCCATATTTCTTGCCGTGGTAGCCGTTGCTTATTTCTAATGATTCGCATCATGTGACGATGTAGAAATCAGAATTGATGACCAAATTATTAAGAGAGTCGATCATACCAAATCCTTGGGTCTTACCATAGATGCTCAACTTTCTTGGGGTAAACACGTTGAAGAGATTTGCAAGAAAGTCTCTTCAGCTATAGGCGCCCTAAAACGTGTGCGGCCCTTTATATCCAAAGAAACTGCAATTCAAATTTATAACGCTTTAATTATGCCTCATTTTGATTACTGCAGCCCCGTCTGGGACTGTTTGAGTGGTTACTTGAGTGATAAGCTCCAAAAATTACAGAATCGTGCAGCCAGAGTTGTTACTAAATCACCCTTTGATGCGAGCTCAAACCACCTTCTCTCCACCCTCAGCTGGGAGAGGCTATCTCTTCGACGAAAGAAACAAAAAGCCGTAATGATGTATAAAACCATGAATGACCTTGCTCCAGAATATCTGCAAAGTCTTTTCTCTCAGCGTCACTCTGCTTACAACTTAAGAAACTCATACATACATCAAATGAAAAAAGAATGGCATTATCGATTAATAAAATCCCAGCAAGCGGTGTTTTAATCATGTATTAAACAGCAAGGTACCATTGAGCTATTTTTGTCAGTAAAACTAATTTATTTTTATTCTTTTCTCTTAAAAAGTGCAAACTTGTCTGAGTATTCTGCCTTTTAAGTAAGAAGGTAAGATCTGTTTTGTCTTCATTTTGAACACTTGAACTCTGACACCGAGACGTAGTTTTACAGCAAAAGTATGTAGTTTGGTGTAGATACCTTGCACGCCGAGCGATTGTTTTTATACGACTATTAGATACTGGTATTTATGGTTTCCCGGCTAGTTCTTTTGTGCGTTTCCAGCAGCGGTGGTGATTACCCTTTTCTAAAGAAAGTGGTCATAGTTTTTTCAATGATGATTGGCCTCAAATGATAAAGAGAGGCAACTTCAATGAACGAAAATCCTGGCATGTGATAAGAAAAGGAAGTCAACAAACTTTTTAAATATCCTACACGGCGAGGTATTAAAAAATTCACACGTTTTATTTTCTTTTTCACGCAGACAAAGATTTGCAAAATACTGTTGGCGTTATGCAAGGTTTCTGGCTAGTCCTCAACTTGTGATTGAAAGCCCAACGGTATTGGAAAGCTGACTTGTCCCATTAACAGCAAACTGGATGTAACGAGATTAAATGTATTTGACAAATTAGGGTCGGTGTTACTGTTGATTGAAATAAAGCATTGAAAAGGTATCTTGAGGTTGTACTCATGTACAAGGAAATTACCCTGCAGAGCAGGCGTTTTTTTTTCTTTTTTTTTTGAAGCGCGACCCAAAGGTAATATGGAGGAAGGGCAGGCAAGGGGTCAACTTCTCCCTTTGAATCATTTTTTTGACTCGCCCCAACTCTCGCTCAGTCAAAAGTCCAAACTGATCACAACCTCAGCAAAATTTCCCTGCTTTGCAAGCTACAAGGAATAGAATAGAACTTTTTTCATTGAGAAAGCCAATGCTAATCACCTTACTATCAAGTTTACTACTGAAGTATCAGCAATAAAAACTACATTCTTGGACACAACAGTCTATAAGGTAGACACGATTCGAGAAAAAAGAATACTCGATGTACGTACACACTAAATACGCATTCTGAAACATTTCAGTGCAAAAATAAAATTGCAGTGAAAAATAAAATCGCTAAAAGACGTGCTTGTTAAAGCAGATTTTTAAAGGCTTAGCTTTGAAAGACTCATGCTCGGTAGAGTGTAAAACATGGTATTAATTCCGTACTATAAACAGCTGTGTGAATTGGTCATGTTACAACTATCGCCAGAGTCACAAGAATTGCGAGAGCAAACGTTTGCCCGAACTCGATTGTGACAATGTAATCGACCCAGGGGAGGTTTTGTGTCCAGCTGTTTTAGTAAAAACAAGGGTTTGTTTGGGTTGCTCAGTCTCGCGGGCTCAAAAACCTTCCTTTGGTAGATCTTATTTTGTATTTGCCCATCTAATGACCTCCGTTCCCACTCTTCATTAGGTCACATCCGTAAATCAGTCTATTACAATCTGTATGGTGATATGAAGCAGTTGTCATCTAAGCCCATATTTAAGATTGGTGATAAAGTTAGGATAAGTAAGTATAAGAGAAAGGTGTTCAATAAAGGGTACACACCTAATTGGACAGAAGAGATATTCCTGATCGATAAAATCCAATCAACAAATCCAATCACCTATAGATTAAAAGATCTCAATAATGAGGAAATACAAGGCAGCTTTTATGAGCCAGAATTACTACCAGCAAAACAGGATGTATTTCGCATTGAAAAGGTCATTCGGAGGGATTATAAGAAGAAACAAGCTCTTGTAAAATAGTTGGGCTATAGTGACGACTTTAATAGTTGGATTCCACTAAGCAACCTGCAAGAATTATCTAACTAATAGTATTTATGGACGATCATATAAGAAAGCTTGATACTAAAATCCAGAGTAAGGAAACCGAGCTTAATGCACTATTCACTAAAATCCAAAAATTGGAGGAAGAAATTGCGACATTATACCACAAGAAATTAATATCCAAAAAACTGGAAACAGTAGAAAAGTAGTAGGGGAGGGACCGGTTACGCCGTTTCTTTGCGGGGGAATTCCATTAACTTTCGGGGGAATACATTAACGTAGATGACGTCATACATCTCATTAAGATAGGATGATGTCATACTTTAAATTAATGCCGATGACATCATGCATTTCATTAAGATAGGATGATGTCATAGTTTATTTTTAGCTGGCTGACGTCATACATGTCATATAGATAGGATGATGTCATAATTTATTTGTAGCTGGCAAGGAGCAAGTGACATCAGAATTTCCTAGAGTTGACGTCGTCAAAAAATGTTGAGATCATAATCTTTAAACAGAAAAGTGATTTTTATATAATTAGCCATTTGCTATAGTCTTCTGATTAGATATTGTTTGTTATAGTCTTCTGATTGGATATTGTAGAAACTGTCATGTGTTCAAAATAAAAGCGGGCAAATTTTGAATGTGTTATCTTTGCAGATTATACTAAATGAAAAATCTTTAATCATTAAATTATTTTCACTAAAAATCGGTAATAAGCAAAACCAAGACACGGACGTTAACTGAAAAATCTTTACTTCAAAAGAAGGAAAAAGGAGGTTAAGGGAATGCGAAATCGTACTAATTTTTCGGGCAAAACATGAAAACGAGGTCGAAGCTCAGCGAAGCGAAAAACTGCCTATCAAGCAAAAATGACATTTTTTGTTTACTTGAATCTGTAGAAAGTATTACACAGGGTATCAAAATTCTATAGAAAACAACAGGTGGTTCTAAAGTAAACCCTATATAACTCTTTTGGTTCTTAAATCAACTCCATTCTTGTTCCTAATGAGTGGAAAGTCTATTTATAAAAAAGAGGGACTAAGAGATGCGATCCCCTAGTAACACAGGTCTTCTTATTTAGCGCTAAATATCGGATACATAACAAAACACACACACATACAAAAAGTGGAACTGAAAACTCTCTACTTCAATTTTGACTCACCATTACAAAAGCGTTTTCTCCGTTCCATCTCGAGGAAACGATTAACTATTGAAATCTCAGCGCTTGATGAGCTTATGGTTTTGTCAATTTAGGCTCCGTTGGCGTTAGTCAGTTAATTATGCGGGCTAACAAGGCTAAAGTTGAATACAAATTAGTTCATCTCTACAGCTAGACCCAAGGGAGCACCTTGACTTATTATTGTAAAAGCACAAACAATTGATAACTTAACAGGGATCAATTTAAACACGCTACAAATAAATTGACAAGACACGAGATACAGTTTTAAAAACTTTATTGAAAACCAGTGACAAAAAGAGTCAAATAAATTAAATTTAAATTAAATTAAATTTTCTTCGTTCTCCTCTTTACAAGGTGAATAAAAATTGGACGTCTTGGCGTTTTTTGTTTGAACCGGTTTTTGATGTATTTTCTCTCCTCGATTTTCGCAATAATAAATCTAAGTTATCCCAAAAGCATTTCATTTCATGATCAATGAAATTAGTTTTCGAACGTTCATATATTATTTTGGTTTTTTCTGTTTCAGGATCATGGCTGATAGTTTTGATATTTATCCTCATTTGTGAATACCTCACATGATAATGATTTTCTATTTTCGATAGCTTTTTCCTTTTCTATTTTTTAACAACTTTTGTTTTTGTCCAAAATTCTAATCTGTCCATCTATATTTTAGCTTTTGGTAACCTCATATCCAATATTTTTTGTCGACTATTGGATTTTCAATTATTTTTTGGGCTTTTACTATAAGTATCTAAAAAAGGACCTAGATAAAACTTTTCGCTTTTCATGTTCATTTATAATTTTGATGAGTACCCGTGATATATCCTAGTTTCGTTTCTTTTTATAAATCAAAAATCCTAGGTTGTATCAATAGGTCTTGAATAAAACCATCACCCTCTTGTACAAGGATTCGCTTCTTTGTTTTGTAAGGTACATTTGTTTCTGCTAGGTTTACTAGAGCATCCTTATATGGCAACACGTTCCGCTTATTTTCTTCGGGGATAAGAATGTATTCCTTAAGTATATTGTATAAGACTTGGACTAATGCATGTAATTGTTTTGGACTGGCTGTCCGTAAAAGAAACTGTCGCTGATGAGCTGGACAAACAGCTAAGAATTGAAGAAAACCACGATTGTTCTTGACAACTTGAGACATTGCGACAAACTGAACTTATGATAGTAGTTTGCAGTCTTTTATTGACTGTCGTGGAGAAAAACAATGGAAATGTGATGGCGGTGGTGGTGGTGGAGGGAAAACAATAGAATGAGGAGGAGGAGGAGGTGGAAAAGCAATAGAAATGAGGAGGAGGGGGAAAAGCAATAGAAATGAGGAGGAGGAAGAAAAGCAATAGAAATGAGAAGGAGGAGGAAAAACAATAGAAATGAGGAGGAGGAGGAGGAAAAGCAATAGAAATGTGATGGTGGTGGTAGTGGTGGTTTTAGGGGAGGAAAACAATAGAATTTTGTGGCCTGAAAACCTATATAAATGCACAACATTCTACCTCTTTCTCAGTCTACATTTTACTCCTGAGGAGTTGACATGAGTTGGCTCTGTTCTGTCTGCGAAAAGTCCTTTAGTAGAAAAGATAATATGCAAAGGCACGTGATGTCTAAACACCGCAATGCTGGTCTCACCCCATTTCAAACAGTTCCAATATTTTCACAGAAGTGTCAGCGGTTTCGCTTCGAGCACCCTTTCACCTCCATGATTGCCGGAATGACCGGGTCGGGAAAAACGGCCTGGGTTCGATCGCTATTGCAACAAGCTTCAGAGACCATTTATCCTCCCCCAGAGAGGATCGTTTGGTGTTATTCACAATGGCAGCCTGCGTATACACAAATGTTAATCGCCATGCCAAACATTGAATTCGTCAAGGGAATTCCTAGGGCTTTGGAGCAGGATTCCTATTTTGACGTGAACAAACGGAATTTGATCGTGTTTGATGATCAGATGATTGACGCCAGTAAAGACAAGCGAATTGTGAACCTCTTTACTCGTGGTTCTCATCATCGCAATCTAAGCGTGATCGTGCAGAATCTATTTCACCAGGGGAAAGGTAGTCGCAGCATAAGCCTAAACAGCCATTATTTGGTGCTATTCAAGAATCCACAGGACGAATTGCAAATCTTGACTCTTGCCACGCAAATGTATCCCGGGCAAACTGATTTCTTTTTAAATCAGTACGAGGAGGCTGTAAAAAGACCTTTTGGTTATCTGCTGATTGATCTGAAAACTACTACCCAAGATAATTGTCGACTGCGAACAAACGTCCTGCCCAGTGAAGAAGGTTTTAACCAAGCAGGGTTTCAAGAAAATATTCCTCAAGAGCTTTTAAAATATCTAAAGCAGCAAACTCTTTCACCTGTCCCACTTCTTCCAGCTATGCAAGAAATACAGGGCAACATGGATGACGTGCTTTCTCGAAACGATCTTCGGGACGATGAAAAAGCTAAACGATACTTTCAGTTGCAAAACAGATACCTGGCTTTTAAAGAACAATTAAATACAAGAACACGACCGGAAGAAATAATCAGCACTGTTCCAGACTTAACATCAAGGACACAAGATTCTTCGACAGCAACGACAGCATTCTCGACTCCCCTCAACCCCGTTAATGTAACACCTGAATTAACACAAGCGGCTATCTCTCAAAAACCTGACAAAGAAAGCCTCACCCCTCCACCACCCTTAAATCCTGCTTTCCTGACCCCTCCTCCCGCAGTAGAAACCCCATCACCACAAGGCCCGAAGCGCAAGAGGCGTCGGATTCAATTTCTAAATTATTTGGATGATCATAAATCTCATGGCAAACAGCTGAAGAAACGTCGGCATAAGAAATTTCGAGTTAGACCTTACAAGTACTCCATGGGCGAAGAAGATGATTAATTTCCATCCCTTCCAAATCGCTGTTTATTTGACTCTTTTTGTCACTGGTTTTCAATAAAGTTTTTAAAACTGTATCTCGTGTCTTGTCAATTTATTTGTAGCGTGTTTAAATTGATCCCTGTTAAGTTATCAATTGTTTGTGCTTTTACAATAATAAGTCAAGGTGCTCCCTTGGGTCTAGCTGTAGAGATGAACTAATTTGTATTCAACTTTAGCCTTGTTAGCCCGCATAATTAACTGACTAACGCCAACGGAGCCTAAATTGACAAAACCATAAGCTCATCAAGCGCTGAGATTTCAATAGTTAATCGTTTCCTCGAGATGGAACGGAGAAAACGCTTTTGTAATGGTGAGTCAAAATTGAAGTAGAGAGTTTTCAGTTCCACTTTTTGTATGTGTGTGTGTTTTGTTATGTATCCGATATTTAGCGCTAAATAAGAAGACCTGTGTTACTAGGGGATCGCATCTCTTAGTCCCTCTTTTTTATAAATAGACTTTCCACTCATTAGGAACAAGAATGGAGTTGATTTAAGAACCAAAAGAGTCATATAGCGTTTACTTTAGAACCACCTGTTGTTTTCTATAGAATTTTGATACCCTGTGTAATACTTTCTACAGATTCAAGTAAACAAAAAATGTCATTTTTGCTTGATAGGCAGTTTTTCGCTTCGCTGAGCTTCGACCTCGTTTTCATGTTTTGCCCGAAAAATTAGTACGATTTCGCATTCCCTTAACCTCCTTTTTCCTTCTTTTTGAAGTAAAGATTTTTCAGTTAACGTCCGTGTCTTGGTTTTGCTTATTACCGATTTTTAGTGAAAATAATTTAATGATTAAAGATTTTTCATTTAGTATAATCTGCAAAGATAACACATTCAAAATTTGCCCGCTTTTATTTTGAACACATGACAGTTTCTACAATATCCAATCAGAAGACTATAACAAACAATATCTAATCAGAAGACTATAGCAAATGGCTAATTATATAAAAATCACTTTTCTGTTTAAAGATTATGATCTCAACATTTTTTGACGACGTCAACTCTAGGAAATTCTGATGTCACTTGCTCCTTGCCAGCTACAAATAAATTATGACATCATCCTATCTATATGACATGTATGACGTCAGCCAGCTAAAAATAAACTATGACATCATCCTATCTTAATGAAATGCATGATGTCATCGGCATTAATTTAAAGTATGACATCATCCTATCTTAATGAGATGTATGACGTCATCTACGTTAATGTATTCCCCCGAAAGTTAATGGAATTCCCCCGCAAAGAAACGGCGTAACCGGTCCCTCCCCTACTACTTAGAAATGTCATTAACCGGCGTCCTATAGCTAGGTGCAATCTTTGAAACAGAGGAAGAGGAGGAGGAGAAGTAAAAGAAAACATGTTGATAAGGAGGACCGAAAATCTTTTCCCGTAAACTATACGGGTTATTCTCAGAGAGAGCGTCCACGTTTTGTGGACAGCTTTGTTGATGTCCTGAAAAAGGGCGTCAGGTCTAATGCGCTGTAACGGCACCTCAGACCCACCATACTTTTTAATCTATCATGCTTATCATATTTTTGGTCTGCATGATAATATTTATGTAATCTATATATATGATAAGCATGATAGAAAAGAAGTATATCAATCAAGATATGAATATCGAGCTGACTTCATATATTGATAATAAGCAAAATGTTTGGTTCCGAGGAAAAGATGTTGCTGAGATCCTTGGATATAGTGATAATCGCCATGCATTAAAAAGGCATGTATCAAAAGAAAACAAAATGATTCATCTTATACAACCCAAAAGCTGCCCCGGTGAAACGCCGGGTCAGGTTCAAAAAGCTGGCGTGGACGTTTCACCCCCTCCGGTCCAACAAGGTAGATGGTACACTTTTATCAATGGGCCCGGCTTTTATGAACTAGTATTTAGCTCCAAATTAGAACTTGCTAAAAGATTCCGTCAATGGGTTTTCACCACTGTCCTCCCATCTATCCGTAAATATAGCCAATACAAACTATTTCATAGTCCCTGGAATAAGATGATTATGATTGGTAATGAGACTGACCTCCATTATAAAGTAGTGGACCTCATAAGGAATACTATCCAGATACTATATTAGTAGCAGGACTGGGGGAGAATCAGGATACTGAGAATAAAAGACTGGATTCATATAAAAAAGGATATATGAGAGGACAGCCTGATCTATTGGTGCTTAATTATCACAAAGATTATAAAGGCCTGGGCATAGAATTCAAGAGTCCTACAGGTAACTACTATGTATCAGAAGCCCAAAAGGAGATGAAGAAGAAGCACGTTAATAATGGCTATGCATTTATACTCAGTAATGATTATGATAAGATTAGCAAAAATATTCATGAATACATGAAAGGTATCAGAGTACCGAGTAAATATTGTATCAAACAATTCCTTAATAAGGACACACTAAAAATGCATTATAAAGTCATCCACCGAATTGAAAAATAAAATTACCACAAACTAAAAACAAGTCAGTATCTATTTAACACACCTTTTTTATATTCCATAACTATATACAATATATATATGGAAGATTTTATCCGTCTTTTAGCCAAACAACAATCTCTATCAGGAGGCACTAGTTTGATATCTATGTATATTCCTCCAAATGGTAGAGTAAGCCTTAGTAAACAAAAATTAACCAGTGAATTGGGCCTTGTCTCAAATATTAAGTCAAAAGTCGTACAAAAGCACACGAAAACCGCTCTAAAATCAGCATTATAGCAATTAAACTAGCTAAAAGAACCAAGAATTTCGTGCCGTGGGTTGTTACTACTATCTGGCATCATAAAACATACTTGTGAAGGATACAAAGGATCAGTACTCATTGAGCCTGAGCAAGCAATAGAAAAAGCTGATTATAAATGCGGTAAGAGCTTTTATCTAGGTCCTATTTTAGATACTTATAAAAAGAAAATAATTGAAAATCCAATAGTCGACAAAATATTGGATATGATTGCAAAAGCAAATATAGACAGATTAGATTTTGGACTAAAAAAAATAAGCAATAATCATTATCATGTTGTATTCACAAATGAGGATAAATATCAAAACTATCAGCCAGATCCTGACTCAAAAACCAAAATAATATATAGTCGCAAACTATTTCGGTATGGTGATATGGTTGGGCTTAGATATTATTAAAATCAAACCGCCCAAAACCGGTTCAAACCGGATTCCCAAGGCCAAATTCCTGGAATCCAATTCGGAGAAAAATGCTGACGTCATCAAAAACCCAAGGTCAAATCCATAATATTGAAAATGTTCTCGCACTCCCATATCCTATACTACTGTTGTGATATTAGTAAAGCTGTTACACGTTAGACATTCTGACGTCAGGACACTGTTTTTTACTGCCTTTAATTTAAGCGCTCAAAACATGACCAGAGTTATAGAGGGTAAAATTATTTAGAAATGATTTGAGGGGAAACAAAATGACTTCGAGACGATAACTATCTTGGCATACCCACCCTTATCAATAAGTTTTAAAATATATGTCTAGAGTAGCTTCATTTACCCAATTTTTACCCTTTTAGTCCTTAACGTCAATTCATTCAAAATATTTCCCCAAATCTGATTGGCTAAAAGCACACGCATAATTCACCATTACCAGTTACTGCTGTCCAAATTTAGAAGAAATTTGTGTTTAACGAGGAAATGACGTCAATAATGCAGCCTTCTGCAGGTTAATGCGCCGTTAACCGAAAAGACCTGGGACGAGATTGAATTGTTTTTGTTGTAAAAACTAAAGTGGCAGACACCTTACTCGTTTCATGAGAAAGAACTACAGCTGTAAGTAGGCAAAATAATGGCTAAAAACATATATAGCAAACACAGCAAGAAGAAAACTCGGAGGGCGACATCTGCTATTTGGAGAATATTTGCGGAGCTAGACAAACCTAAACTTAAACTATCGAAGATAAACTTAACATCGATGCAGGTAAGCTTGTTTTAGCTATGTTTCTAAACTTGGAACTATTTTGAATGAATAATAAAACAATTATTGAATTCGGCTTTCGTATCACATGAAGAATTATGGAGATCTCGAAGGGTGTTAACCGCCTCGGCCTACGGCCTCGACGGATAAAGGCCTCCTCGATCTCCATAACTCTTCATAAGATACTCAGCCTCATTCATTAATTGTTAATTATTTCTTCTTCAAGGGGTACATATTACAGCTCGGTCCGGGGGGTGGGCATTCCCTTACTTAGCCTAAACGGGCATGTGCCACTTAACGGGATATGCTTTTCAAGGTCTTAAATCTTAAACGGGTTATTCAATTTCTCTATTTAGCGTGTAGGTCGTCAGAACGGGGCCCGAATGCGGTCCCGGGGACGGGGTGTGAAGGCACTTAACAAAGTTTTATACACTGTAATTTTCAGGGAGTTACAATAACTCCTCTAGTGGGGCTAATTTAACTCCTTACAGTGGAGTTATTTTTCGTGGAGTTATTTTAACTCCAAAAAGGAGTTTAAAGAACTCTTTTTCAGGAGTAAAAGTGACCCCAGATATTGAGGAGTTAAAATAACCCCAAAAAAGGAGTTATCCTGTACCTAAAATTTTTACTCCACTTTCAGAGTTAAATTAACTCCAAAAAGAGTAAAAACAACCCCTGTAAGGAGTACAAGTAACCCCATTTCGGAGTAATGTTAACTCCAAGACTGGGAGTAAAAAGAACTCTTTTTCAGGAGTAAAAATGACCCCAAATTCGGAGTTAAATTAGGAGTTAAAATAACCCCAAAAAAGGGGTTATCCTGTACCTAAAATTTTTAATTCATTTTTGGAGTTATAATAACTCCCCAAAAATTACAGTGTACGTGAAGGCTCCGCCCCGATGTCCAATCGGCTTTTTTTTTAACTATCATTCAACAATACATGGTAAATAATCCGATTTTACTTATATAATCGCCAAATAAATGTCAGAGAAATTATTGGAGCAGAAGTCCATAACTAGAAAGTCATTTAGAATTCTAACAGCTGTCAAATTGTTTTGGAATTTCGACCACAAATTGCTCTGAGGTATATAGAACGAGCCTACAATTCCAATTTTAGGGAAAAGTTCTTCCCGCTGCCTGCTAATCATGAAACCAAGCCGATCGTGAATTTTTCCATTCCGGCTTTGAAAAGTACCCTGCGTTTTTTGAAACAATATAAATTCCTCAAACCTTGCTCTGAGGCCGAGTGATTGATTCTTCGACATCTCAAAGTTTCCTATCCGGCCATCGCGTTAAACCAAAGAATTTATAACAAAACATTTGTCAAAGTTTGATGGGTATTTATTAACAAAGAAGCCACGAGAACTGAAGTCAACGCAGTGTCTTTCTAATTTCAATAAATAATCAAACCAGTAAGTCTTCTTGGCTTTTTTAGACCTGTACAACTCCTGTGCGCGTCCATTGTGTCTTTCAAAGCCTAATAAGTTTAAAGTTTTGTTTTAACAAGCATGTCTCTTTAGTGATTTCCCTTTTCCATAAGAGAGCAAGGGAGGCTCCTTCTCTCTTAGTCACGGCTGGTTCTGGATTAGATGCCATTTTTCCATAAGTATATATGTTTTTCAAGTTTGGAAATGACGGTTGAAATTGCGTGACAAAGGTTGGAATCTTTTTCACCGTTCTCAAGTTTTGCTTCAGAGCTTCCTTCCTTTTATGTTTAACTTTTCTAAAAGAGTTTCTTCTTACAACCCTGAGAGCCTCTCCTTTGACAAAATCTTTCTTAACGCCTGCTGGGTGACAGCTATTGAAGTGTGTGCACTGAAGGGTTTCAGTAACTTAAAATGTGTACGAACATCGAGGATGCTTTTTTCTCGAATCGTTCTCCCTTATAGACTGTTGTGTCCAAGAATGTAGTTTCTATTGGTGATACTTCAGTAGTAAACTTGATAGTAGGGTGATTAGCATTGGCTCTCTCAATGAAAAGTTTTATTACATTCCTTGTAGCCTGCAATGCAGGCGAATTTTTCTTTGTAATCGACTTGGACTTTCAACTGACCGAGATTTGAGGCGAGTCAAAAAATGATTCCAAGGGACAGGTTGACCCCTTGCCTACCCTTCCTCCTGCAGGCTATGTTCCTTGTACTTGAGTACAACCACAAGATACCTTTTCAATGCTTTATTTCAATCAACTGTAACACCGACACTAATTTCACAACTACATTTAATTTCGTTACATCCAGTTTGCTGTTAATGGGACACGTCAGCTTTCCAGTGCCGTTGGGGTTTCAATCACAAGTTAAGGACTAGCCAGCACGGGGTTTGCAAAACTTCCACACTAATTTGCAAATCTTTTTCTGCGTAAAACAAAAGTAAACTGTGTGAATTTTTTTACCTCGCCTTGTACGATACTATAGTTTAAAAACACTTTGTTGATTTCTTTTTCTTATCACGTGCCATGCAGGATTGTCATTGGTTGAAGTTTCCCCTCTTTATCATTTGAGGTCAATCATCATTCACAAAACTATGACTACTTTCTTGACAAAACGAAGAGTAATCACTCCGCGGCTGGAAAACGCACAAAAGAACTCACTGTGAAACCGTAAATACATGTATATGATAGTCGTATAAAAACGATTACATGTAAGTTAATTAACTACACCAAACTACATAATTTTTCTGTAAAACTACTTCTCGACATCCAAGTCCAATTGTTCAAACTTAAGACAAGAAAGATCTTACCTTGATGGGACCGTGGGGCGGCCTCACGCACCACCTTCGGAGTCTTTTGCACTTTTTAAGAGTAAAGAATAAAACTATCAATATGAGTTTTACAATAATAGCTCAATGGTACGTTAATGAAATTTATCAAAACACCGTGTGCTAGGATTTTATTAGTCGATGATATTATTCTTTTCCATTTGATGTCAGTCATCAGAAATAAACGACGGCTACACTTTTTAACCGAACGGTTATCGCGATAACATATTTTATTCCAAATAAAATACGCAATTTCCTGGTTGAGCGAGCGCGATTCTCTCGACGCACTCCCGAGGACTCCACACAAAGAACCTACTTTTTAAGGGTGTTAAAAGGAACCTTTAACAAATTAAGTTAATTCTCCACATCCCAGTAGCCTGGTTAAAAATGAAGACAAGGGAGGGGATCTTACCACTTTTCTTGGAATATTACCAGAGTCTGCCTCAGCAAGCTCGGCAATGTTTTCACCCTTCTCTTCATCTAAGTACTCCTGGGCTGCCTCATCTTGAAATGGATTCTCAGCCAAAGTCAAGACTACCGCTCCGAGAAACAGAAGGAGAATTAGAGATTTCATTTCGAAACCAATATTCACTGCTAACAATATCAACTAGCAATGTGACCAGCATAGCTTTTCGCGCCCTTTTTATTGACCCATGACGCTGATGAACGTGAGGCATATGAAAAAGGCGAGGGCAATGATTTGCTGATTTCTGTTTATTTTTCGTCAGGCACGAAGTTGATAAATATCTTATTAATCCTTATATCAACAGCCGGGATGTTTATCGTATTTTGCCCCTTTTGTGAGCAGCTGAGTATTTTTTTTAGCCAAACTCCTTTTGTTCAAACTTATGCTCTGTTTGCGCCTATGCTGGAAGGGTTAATATTTCACTTTGCGTTTGAAACGTTACTAAAACATTTACTTCAAGCATATTTCCGCACGAGCTCAATCAAAACCTGTGTACACTGGGGGAGGGGCCTTTACCGGGAAAGATGGCAATAAGTAAATAAATATCTTATTCACTCTTATATCAACAGCCGGGATGTTTATCGATCACTTTTCCCCTTTCTCATGCGCTGAGTATTTTTTTCGCCAAACTCCTTTTGTTTAAACTTATGCTCTTTTTGCGCCTACGCGGGAGGATTTAATATTTTACTTTGTGATTGAGACGTTACTAAAATATTTGCTACAGGTACATTTGCGCACGTGCTCACTTAAAAGCTGTGTACACTTTTTGGAGGAAAGGGGGAGGGGAATGGGCCGGGAAAGGTGGCGATAAGTTGATTAAGGTCCTTTGTATATCACGAATGGTAATTACATTATAACCTGCAACTAAAGAACTGAACTGGAAAGTGCTTTTAAAAAGAAGTTCTCTAAAGAAAAGATGTAGTCATAAGCTATTAAGGTGGCTCCCTTATTAATAAAGGCACATGAACCTAGGACGAACTTTGTTTTGAAAGAGAATTCGAACGAGCTACCACTCCAGTTCTCGGGACAAGTAATTCTAATGTTTGCTAATTGTTACAACCAAGGCCGATTGCAAATCGTGCTGTTCTTTAAAAGGTACTCTTTAATTTTAGAAGCACTATAAATTGCTCCAAATCTTGCTCTGCAGTCGAATGACTTGTTCCTTGACATTTCTGAAATATCCTTCAGCGGTTTTTGCGAAAACTGCTGCTACATACATTTTAATATATTACATTCATGGGCTCTTACTGCTGTGCGCTGCTTCCAATGTGGAATAAAAGCCGATAAAATGAATAAAAGATATGTGAATAAAAGCCGATACCAGAAATTTCGGTCAAAAAATCAAGAACTTTTTTTGCTAGACGCGATTTTCTTTGAACAGTAGGGTCCACTTAAGCGGGAATTTCTTAAAAAATATTCACCACCAGTATAAAGCGTATGTATGTATGTAATACTAAGTATGTTATATAGTCTATATAGGGATGTGCCGCTGGACAGGGTTTGGTTTTAGGGACCTTGCTAAACTACGAAGGCGTCGACAGGAGCGTAGTAATAAAGGGGTTAGTCAGGTTTACACTTTTCTGTAAGTTTCTTTGCCGTTCTCCGTCAACTGCGAAGTGAAATGACCAAAGATCAGTTTTCAAGAGAACGTGAACAGCAAAAGAGAAGCTGAAACACAGTTCCCTCTTTTCAGATCTAAATAACTGAGGACAATTGCGTAACGGTTAAATATTGGTGCACAGTGTACAAGTTCGAAAGGATATCAAGTCAGTTCCTCAGTGGAGTTTCACAGTTGCCGCCGTTATCGTATGGTAAAGTGCCTACAGAGGCTACTCAGACACCATTAGTTAAGTGCCAGCAACACGGGGAGTTGTATACGGGTAAGGGCATTGGAGGACGAGTCTGGCCAGTGTGCTGACCGCAAAGTTCACCTGCCCTTAATGATGGAGGGGGACAGGGGGGCGGGAGCCCGGGAGAACAGGGGGCGGGAGGGGTACGGGAGACGGGAGAAGAAAGGGCGGGAAGCGGGATCTCTATGATGGCGGGAAGCGGGAGAGAAATTCCAAAAGGCAAGCTTTCGTTAATTGTTACTGCTCATCATCCAGTCAAAGAAACGAACTCAACAACGTTTCTTGACTTCCATTTAACGTTCTCCGAGGCCCTAAATCAAAATTTTAATGCGAGAAAAGTCAAAAAACGTAAATTCGCACTCGGGATTGAAAAAAGAGCATTACTTCTGGTGAAATTGGAAACCTTTCCAAGTCGGTTACATCATAGGTCACGAGTCCTCATGAATGAGGTGGCGTGACACATGTACACGTGTGTCGACTGTGTAAGTCGTGTCAGTGTCTCGTCTGTTTGACCTGTCTCGCAGGTAATGCACCTATCAATGTAAAGCCGAAGTGGGGGGCAGGGCATAGGGTGGGGATTTGATTGTCTTTGTTGTCCCTGGGGTAGGGCATTTGACTGATCTTGTTCTCCCGGGGGAGGGGATGTTTTAATCTTTCTTCGCCCGACGTGGAGATATTTGACTGCCGACTCGCACGACTGAGACCGAACATGTGTTTCTCGCTTCTACGCTTCACGCACGCGCCATACGGTTTGAAAAGATCAGGAAGTCATGGAGGCCAATGAGAGCAAGCGAAGGCTGAGTGGACTTCACCGTTTTGTCTTCAAATTTCGTTTGTTTTAGGGTGTTTTTGATCAATTGAACCTGTTAATATAATGTGGTATCAAAGTAAACGGAAGTAAAGAGAAACCGAGCCGATTTTTGCAAGTACAGTTGATTAGTGTATGGCTCGTTCGCTACAATCACTGATAAAACTGACTTTGTTTTTACCCTTTACTAAGAACGGTATATCTAGACTTACAAAATGTGGACTTTCTCCTAAAGGTTTATGTATTCTACCCAGTGTGACACGGATTATGGTTAAAACGTATAATTGCAGCTGTAACAGGAACATGTATGTATCTTTGGTGATGCAGCAACGTTTATAAAAGATTGCAGAGTTTTATTTGGAGATATTTTTATTGTGCCTTTCTTAGGTTCTGCCTTGGGACTGACAGCAATGTGCAGCCTGGGGTGGGGAAATTTGGTTGCATTTCACTGGAATGATTTGCCCGTGGGCAGGGAATTTGATTGCAAATTTTTGAAAAAAGTCAAATCCCCACCCTATGCCCTGCCTCCCCCCCCCGCCGGCATTACATTGATAGGTGCATAAAATGTCGTCAAAGACCATTTTAATCGGTCTAAGTATTTTTCGGTGTGGTGCGGAAAAATCCGTACATGGAAGACCTTCCTGGGAGCTCGCTCCGTACGATTGTAGTTTGTAAAACACTAAAGATTTTACGGCGTGGTGCAAACTTGTGTCCAGGGAATGCAAATTCACTGATCGCGCTGGAGAGTGCGGAGTGGTTAGATATACAACGCAATTTTTTGTTTTGGATAAGGCCAAAGCACTGCCTATTAGAATAGGAAGTCAAACAGCGTGGGACGCTGTCCGGTTGGACTTCATAGATAACAAAGAAAAAGTAATAACAAAAGATTACGAACTGCACGGTAGGTGTCATTTCCTAGCACTTTGCACTGTAATTTTAGAAACGTTCCCTCGACTCGGAGGAAGAGGAGGCAGACTTTATGTATAACCGTTAAACCTCCCCGCCGATGTTTGATGAAAGATACAACTTCTCGAGCAAATATGAATAGGTTTGAGATTTGATAACCAGATAACAATAATACTCCACCAGCACTAAACTGAACGCTTTAAAATGCAAACGGTTAACGAACATGCAATTATTGTCTCGTTGAAGTCAGTTTTTATAGCTTACGACTTCTTACGAAAAATAACGAAAACTAACCGCGGTGGATATGCAATTAGTACAATTAGACGCTGGGAACTAGACAGGAGTACTGAACTCTACCGTAACGTTTGGCCCTTCGACTTCATTTTGGCATGATCCCCGTAATTTCGGATTCCTAAATGCATGCCCGGGCTTCTGATCTTTATAATTTACATGATGACGGAAAAAAAACAATAAAGGGCGGGAGTTGGAGGCAATGACCCCCCTGTCCCCCCCCCTAAAAGGAACTGCATTGCAATGACCCAAAAAGACCCCTTGCATGTAGGTAACCTGAGACACGAGCCCGTAAACTCCTGGCTGATATTGTTTTTGACGCTTACAATCCGCTGTGTGGGCTGGCATTCCGAAAGCTTTACAACTTCTTTACAAAGCAGTATTAATTAAAAAGATCGTATTTGCTCTTTCTTTGGCCTTTTGTCATCTCAGGTGTAACAGTTAGACCGCTGCCCGGTAAGCTCAGTTGGATAAGTGCCGGTCTTCCTAGCGGAAGGCCACGGGTTTAACTAAGCCGGGAAGGACCAATAACCTGGGTCTATAAATAACTAAGGAGAAAGTGCTGCCTTTGTAATGATATCTGGAAACGGTTAAACGTTCTAGACTTCTCGATTAAGGACATTACCCCCCCCCCTGGATTAAACCGAATGCGAATGCGAATTAAACAAAGCGAACTTTGCTTGATGGCATGCATCAAGTTAATTTTAGGTGTTTTTCCCACCACTCGGGAGCCCTCACCTTTTTTTATGTTTTTGTGGCGTTCAAAAACATATTTCAGGAAACAAAATACCACCACGTTCCTAAGCCCACCATAGGGTATCTCTGGACGAAATATCAGGAATTTTGATTTTTCACCATGTGCCACGAAATTTCGATTCGGTTCGATCTTAGTGGACATTCCCTCTTAAGGTGGCTCCGTTATTAAAAAAGGCGCATTGAGCTAGGACGAACTTTTCGTTATAACGTTTTCGGGTTTAACGCGATGGCTACGAAACTTTGGGAAGAACTACTAATATCATTCAGCAATAATACGAAATAATAATCGGATTTTACTAGCAAAGGAAAATATTTTTTTAGGAAATAAGCTCTTAAGTGTTCAAAAAACATCGCGTCTAGTAAAAAATTTGGCTGACTTTTTATAATATTTCAGGTATTAGGTTTTATTGATACTTTACGTATGCCGTACAAATTTCAGAGAAATCTTTGGCGTAGAAGTCTGTAATTAGAAGGTCCTTCCGAATTCAGCTTTGGAATTGTTGTGGAACATCGAAAAAGATTTGCCTTGACAAGGAAAGAACGAGCCACCAGTTCGAATTTTCGCGACAAGTAATTCTAATGTTTGCTAAGTTTTACCACCAAGGCCGATTGATAATCGTGCTATTCTTTAAAAGGTACTCTTTAGGTTTAGAAGCACTATCAATTGCTCCAAATCATGCTCTACAGTCGAATGACTTGTCCCTTGACATTTCTGAATTATCGTTCAGGCAGTTTTGGCTAAAACTGCTGCTACATACATTTAATGTATTATAATGCAACTTCATGGGCTCTTATTGCTGTGCGTTGCTTCCAATATGGTACACTTATATCAATTGAAGGCGATACCACAAATTTCGGTTAAAAATATCGGAAACATTTTTTTAGAGGCAATCTTAACAGTAGTGCTGAACGCTTATTTCCTAGAAAAAAAATTTACCAACAGTAAATCGGATTATTTCATATCATTGCTGAATGATATGTGTAGCTCTTCCCAAAGTTTCGTAGCCATTGCGTTAAAATCTAAAACGTTACGACGAAAAGTTCGTCCTGGCCCAACGCGCCTTTATTAATAACGGAGCCACCTTAATAGCTCTGTCTACATCTTTTCTTCAGAGGACTCGGCTCCTTTAAAAGCACATTTCAGTTCAAACAAAAGAGCAAAAGAACTAGCCGGGAAACCATGAATACCAGTATCTAATAGTCGTATAAAAACAATCACTCGGCGTGCAAGGTATCTACACCAAACTACATACTTTTGCTGTAAAACTATGTCCCGATGTCAGAGTTCAAGTGTTCAAGACAAAACAGATCTTACCTTCTTACTAAAAAGGCAGAATACTCAGACAAGTTTGCACTTTTTAAGAGAAAAGAATAAAAATATGTTAGTTTTACTGACAATAATAGCTCAATGGTACGTTACTGTTTAATACATGATTAAAACACCGCTTGCTGGGATTTTATTAATCGATAATGCCATTCTTTTTCATTTGATGCGAATGATTAGAAATAAGCAACGGCTACATTTTTAACAGAACGGTTATCGCGCTAACATATTAACCAAATAAAATACACAATTTACTGGTTGAGTGAGCGCGATTCTTTCCCGAAAATTTTAGATGCAATTTAGCGAATTACGAAAAAGAAATTTTTTTTGATTCCTCTCTCCATCACATTTTTGAATCCGAAAATTTTAGGTTTCCTTTTTCCTACGAAAAATAGCCTAACTTAGGGTGTAAAATGTGAAAATGAAACTTCAGAAAATCGTAGAGAATTTATGAAATTAGCTTCGAAATTTGTACGTGAATGGAACGGTCATCTAGAAATTTTTGGCCTTCCTCAAGTAATAGAAAATTCTAGGCAATACTTGCTTCTCCGAACAGATATTTTACAGAAAACAGTCGTTGGGTGCCCCGGAATTAAGATGCCATGTATATCACGAATCGTAATTGTATTCTAAGGTCATCCTCTTTATTTTCTCCGTTAAGCGACGTCCGACCGACCCAAATTTATGGCATTTTCCAAAAAAAAGTAAGACGTGGTTAAACCATTTTTCACTTGAAATAATTCATTTAATCTGAAAAATGAGCATAGTAACAGCATAGAGAAAAACAGTGACAAAAACAGGAGTATTTTTTACAGTATGTTGTGCATTATGTAAAATTTAATGTTAACTTTTAACGCTATCCTAGAGTAATAGGGCCTCCTATTTAGAGACTTCTTGTGACTTTTCTTTTAGTTTTTTTCAATCCTACCGACCCACTCAATATCAAGAAACGCATTCGACGCTAAACGAAGAAAAAGGGATGGCCTAACCTGTAACGAGATAACTGATCGTGTCCTCGCGGACAGCCCCTTTGCTCGACTTTTCCACAGAATTTATCTCTCCAATCACAACCGAAGCTATCACCTATTTGCTTGTTGTATGTAGTTACTCTTTCATGGAATATAACTGAGGACTAAATCCACTAAGGCTCAAATAAGAGTAGTAAATGAGTTTCCTCGTGGAAGGAATCAGAGGCCATTTCTATGGTTATGGCCCGCCGCGGACTGGTTGGTTTTCACATGACGTCACTAAAATTCAATCTACAAAACTATCAATCATACTGAGATTTTACTTTCATGACGCATTAGAGCAACTAAAAAATAATTTTCGTACAAATTTTCGCGTCCAAAGTGTTCTTGGTTTTGTGATAGAGTACGCTTGAATTTCTCAGCTTTTGCGCGACGCTGCATTTATTACGGCCAAGAGAGCTGTCATGTAGGTTAAAAAAGTGACTTC